>OU343216.1:2927108-2955433 GCA_910596185.1 Chrysanthemum makinoi | reverse complement strand
TCACTGAATCAAGTCTTGATCTAAACACCCTATAATGAATAGATATGCAATCTACTACCAACAATCCTCAAATCTAAGCCATGCTATCTATCAAATCAGATCCTAAAATCACTATTATACCTAAATGTTGCAATTTAACCAATGATAACTATCAATAAAACCATACTCCTTCTTAAGCAGACTATAACAGATATTAAAACAAATGACGAGATTATCTAAACAAACTAACTCAGAAGCAAAGCTAATCAAACAAGCTGGAAAACAACAAACTAAACTACATTAAACATCAACAAGCAACAGTCACTTAACTTATACTACTGATTAAGAAATGGAAAAGTAGAATTGGACTTACAAGTGTCCTGTCATAATGATATGTTAACTGAAATCAATGGAACAGTATCCTGAACCATTATTAACCCACATTACATCCAAACACAACCCAAATCCAAATCCATCTCAGCAACTTAATCTATTCAAATCAGATGTGCAGAACTATGATTTTGTTTAACTGATGAAATATTTGAGAGTAAGAACTGAGTAGTGAGAATTTTTAAGCTAAAGAGAACTTATAACAGCTAATGTAATCATAAAAATAGAATTTAGATTTTAAAATGAAACTTGTTGGAATCACTCCTAAACCTTATTCAAGTGTTAGTTACTCATATGTAATAGTTAGCTTATTATGGCCTTTATGTTTGTTATTAGCCTTAGGCTTATGTAGAAGGCCCATAAGCCTAGGCCTAGCCCAATAAGGAAAGGAAGGGAACTAGGAGTGTTGCCCTAGCTTCCCTCCTATAAATACCCCTTGTAAACCTTCATTTGAAGGTTGGTTGTTCAAGTTATTCCTTTCACATATGCTCTACGCATAACCGTGTTCACTATATCGTGTGTGTGTGTTTGGTATCTTGTTCAATCGCCTCTCTATCTCTTATATAAGCTTGTGTTGTAAAACTAGTGACCTAACAGTGGTATCAATCGCCAAATAGTTGGGTGCACACTTTTGTTTTTGAAGTTTTTTTGGTTTTGGTTATACGCGTAAAGATGACGTGATCTTTGGTACGCTTCAAAACTTGTTTTTTACACTTTTAATCCAAGATTCTTGTACTTTCAACGTTTTAAGGTGTTAAAATACTTGTTTTTGGCAAAACGTTTCAAACTTTATGCGTGGATAACCGTTTTTGAACTTGATTTTGTTCGTGGGTGAAGTTCTACTGTAACCCGTTTTAGAGTTTTAGTTCATCAAGTTTCACATTTTTGTGTTATTTTGGTACTATTAAGCTATTCCATAACAAAAAATGCGGTTTAGAAACATATTTGGGCAAAATCAAAGTTACGAGTAAACCTCACGCGTAGTAAAACCCTAAAACTACGCGTAAGTGCCTCCTTGGTTTGATCTTCATTTTCGTGGTTTATTCCGTGTTTTCTTACTTGGATAAGTCTGAAAATCCGTCGACTTTGGATATCTTTTGCCTTGATAGTGTAAAAGATCATTTGGGCAAAAACCCTAAAATTACGCATAAGCATAAGCTTACCGTAGAAATCCTAACGCCTAAGATCTTTCTACGCCTAAGCTTAGTCTTACGCATAAGAAAATCCTACGCCTAACTTTCTAACTTTTGTCTCGCCTAACTTTAGTGCTTTTTCCTACTTACGCGTAAGCTAAATCCTACGCGTAACTCATTATTGTTATGCGTAACTTTGGTGTTTTTATGCATAAGTGCTACTTGGTTCTTGTCTTTTCTACGCCTAAGGATACTTCATCAACAAAGGTTCATTCGACTACAAAGATCCATTTTACCAACACAAGTTTATCAACATGTCACAACCACCATACTCTAACTATTTCCCTTACACTTATCCTCATCCTCAACGTCAACAACAACTAACTCCACAACATCAACAATGGAATCAACAACAAGCAATTTATCAACAACAATTTAACCAACAACATACTCCACAACTTGCTGCAAATCCACAACCTCAAATGGTTCAACCACCACCAAGTCTTCAAGCTCAACCGTACACAAATGACTTTAATCAACATCCATCAAGGATCACTATGAGGTAACCCACTTGGTTTGCAAAGATGTTTGAAACTTTAAGTACCAACAATCAATTCATGAGGTCGGTTCACTTGATAGACCTCAATGCTCACTCCAGAAACTACGATCAATGGGTGATAAGGTTCTTTAGATTTTGTGATCTAAAGAAGCCACATGGAAAGTTCTTAAAGAAGGTTATCTTGGAAGGTCCTTTTGAGATGCCTACTGTCATTGTACCCGGGAGATCCAAATGCCATTCCACCAAGAGATGAACAAACGAACATTGCTATTTAGACTTGAATCCTCAAGAACTTCTACACTATGAAGCGGATGAGCTTGCAATGGAATATATCCTCCTAGGATTACCAAACCTAATTCTTTGTAGTGTTGATGCTCAAAAGACCGCAAAGAAAATGTGGGATCATATTAGCTTCTTATGGAAGGATCGTACTCAATCGGGGAAGATTTGGAATCCAAAATTTACTTGGCTTATGAACACTTCATGATTGAACACGAGAGACACTCGAGTCCTATCATCACCGATTTTCCGACATCATCAATGATTTGGATAAACACAACATCCACATGCCAAGAATTGCGGTGAATACTAAGTTCCTAAGTAGTCTTGGTCCCGAATGGGAGAAGTATGTCATTTTTCTCCGTCAAGCTAAAAACATGCATCAATCTACCTACGGATTGTTGTACGATTACTTGAAGCCTCATGAAAAGGAAGTTGATAGGAAAGGATTCTCCGTGCTCAAATTGCTCCACCGACATATCCGGAAAATCAACAACTTGCCTTATACGCTCAACAAAATTATTCTCCTCAACAAAGTTAACTCAACCAATGCTTCAAACCACCAAACGATCAATCACATCAACCTCAACAAAATCAGTTGGTTCCTTACAACAACAATGATCAAGCACTTCATAATGAGGAATCCGATCCGTTCCAAGCATTGCAACAAGGATTTGCTATGATTGCTAATGCCTTTAGCCGTTATACCAACAAATCCAACAACCGTATTAGTTCCTCATCTAATACAAGGAATCAAGCTGTTGTAAACAATGGACGAGTTGAAGTTCAGAATCATGGTTATGGTGCGTCGATGGGCGGTGGTCAAGGGTTTAATCTTTGTGGGTAGGAATAACAACAGAGCTCAAGTGGTGGAGCAGGGAAATGCTCAGCATGGGTTGAATGGTCTTCGATGCTACAACCGCAATGAGAAGGGACACTGGCTAATGCATGCCCAAAGCCAAGGACTAAGGCGGCGCTTATTTCAAAGAGGCTCTTCTTTTGGCTCTTAAGGATGAAGCTGGTGGAACTCTCACGGACAAAGAGCAGAGCTTTATGGCAAATCTTGAGACTCGATGATGATATGGAGGACTTGCGGGCCAATCACGGTATTATGTTGATGGCTAATATGCAGGAGTTACACATGAGTGACCAGCCCGGTGTATGACATCGATGGCTTGTCTCGTACCGAACAAACCATATTTATCTCTCGATCTCATATCTCCGCCAACATCGCATCGGCAAGGCTCGAATGTTCAAAATGAGTCATCCACATCTCATTCGGCGATTTTCAACTAGACCCGTAGTTATATTTGGCGATCAAGATGACCAACGGTTTCCTTGATAATCAAATTGACTCCGGGGTTATACTTGAGGATCTCAGTAATGATCATGTTGAGACTCACGTTGAACACGCCGAACTTTGCCTCATCCAGATTTTGCTCGCTTAATACAAGACCAACAAACCATAGTGGAAGAATGTCGTGCCATTAATTAGGACTTGAAATGCAAAATGCATCGTTAACCAAGGATTTTGAATGTTTACAAAAGCAACTCAACTTTTCAAAACTCAAGAAAAACGTGAAAACGGTTTTGAAGCGGCCTTTGCCAAATCTTATCAAAATGAAAAATATTTAGAAAGCAGTGTGATCTAGCAGCTGAAGAATGCTTTGTTGTCCGAAATAGAACAATTGAAACATGAACATAAAAAGCAAATTAACGCTCTCACCTTGGAAAATCAAAAGCTAAGGCTGAGTTGTTAACTTGTCAAAAGCAGTTCTCTGCATACAAAAAGCATTCAACGAAACGAATAGATGATCATCTTGAAGAAATCATCGGCTTGCAAAACAAACTTAAAGAGTTTAAAACTGGTGTTTACAAACATGGCGAGTCGGTCACAGCCATTGAAAAGTTTACTTTAAAACCCAATCCAAATGGATATGGACCGAATCTTGCTGATTACAAACCTAAGCTTTCAACAAAAGCATTCAAACCAAATCCCGAAGTTTCGGTAATATAAAGTTGATAATTTTTATGAATGTTGTTGAATATCATCGCCAAGAGGAATTAGATGCGTAAGAAGAGAGTCGATCAAAATTAGAAAAAGTTGTTTACAACAAACCTTTTAACTATTCAAAAGCGGTCACTTTCATCACACCAACGGATTCTTCTAACACACCAAAAGTTATCATCAAAACACATGAGTCTTCTAATGTTAATCCCCAACCACATTATGCACAAATTTATGGTCCTTTACCTTCCATCCGTGAAGTAAATTCAAAACCTGAAAATCGAAAAATTCTTAGATATTTTGACATCTTCATGGCCGACCTCAAAATTTTACAACATGAGATAAAATATCGTTCTGAAATCAAAATTGATCATTTTCAATCGCCTCTGCGCGAGAACAAAGAGACATTTTTCCGAAAAATCTTTTACCTAATGTTAAAAATTTGAAAAATTGTGCATTAGCCTGGGAAAAGGATTTTCATAAGGAACTTGGAGTGATGAAGGTCGTTTTAGAAAACGAAACATCTATTTCTAATACTAAACGTAAAAAGAAACCGTTGAGAAAAGATGTTGATTGACTCTTGGAAGATGTCATCCTGCCTTGATGTCCATAATGTTGTGCTAGAGAATTCTTTGTCATATGCATTTGATCATACCTCTGCCGATATCTTTTGAATTGGTGATAAATGTTGAGAACACCGATAATGTGCTTGGATCGAGTCCTTCAGTTGAAAACAAACGATTGTCAAACTAACTTTCAAATGCAATTCGCCTTAATTGGTGTCAAAAGATATTCACGATCAACAACATGCTTTTCAACACAAAATCGCCATTCGTGCAAAATCTTCGATCCTAAATTTGAGCAATTGGATGATCAAAACGTGTCTTTTAAGTGTCAAATCTCAAAATATGAACAAGAACTTTTAAAAGTTCAAAAGGAATATGGTGTCATATTTGATTTACTCAAAAAGACTCGTGATGAAGCATCAAATGAACTTGATAATTATCTTGCACACACTAAGGAAGTTATGCATTTTCTTTGGAAATGTTAGATTCCGAAAATCAAGATCGATTCACACTATCATCAAGTTAAGAGAAATGTTAGGAAAGTATGAACAACTTCCGCCAACCATCATTAAGAGATTAGCCCCGGTAACACTTAGCACTCATGAACCTAGAATCCCTACTGCCAAATCACAAGTGCTAACGTGCTTCCTTCTAACAACACAGGAATAGTTGAGCCTTTTCCAAATGTCCACTTCACGGCCTAGGAGCACTAAATCAAGAATAGGAAGTTGCGACCTAAGAAAAGATCAATCAAGAATGCTAAAGTAGAAGAACACCCTAGGACTATGAATAAGACTCACGTTGCCTCCACTATAGATATTGCGCCCGGCAAATGTAATAGAAATAGTGATGTAACGAATGCTAAACCGTTAAGTACTTTTGATATTCAGTCCGATGCACCTTGTGTTATTTGTGGTAAAAGTATGAATTCCGATTGTCATGATAAATGTGTTGCTAAAGCTATCATCTCTCGCTTAAGGAATCCTAAGAACCGGAATACCTCTAGGCCCACTAATCTTTCTAAGTCTCTGCTTGGTAGACCGCCATCTTTAGATTCTAAGAAACGCATTGTGTCCCTCAGTAGCTCCTTTCACCTCCTAGGAATGTAGTACCACCTAGTGCATTCACTAAGACTAAAGCAAAGAGTAGTTATAGATGGCCGAAATGGATATATAACACACTAGGATTTAAGTGGATACCTAAAGCTATTGATGTGTGTATATCTACTATAACAGCTACGGAACCCTCTAACATTTCGGGTTCCACATCTACTTCTATTCCATCATGTGTAATGCGTGTGATCACGGTGTCTGATCATTCTCTGGATTGTTGATAGCGGATGTTCCCGACACATGACAGCAATCTTAAACTGTTATCAAACTTTATTGCAAAGTTCATTGGCACCGCCGGTTCGGGAATGATCACTTCGCAGCTATCATGGGCTACGGAGACTATGTCAATGGGAACATCGAAATTAGCAGGGTTTACTATGTGGAAGGCCTTGATCATAATCTGTTTTCGAGGGTCATTTTGTGATGGAGATTTGGAGGTTGCTTTCCGGGAGAAAACTTGTTTCATTCGTGATCTACACTGAAATGACCTTATGTCCGATCGCGTAATTCTAGTCTCTACACTATCTCTATGAAAGACATGGTTGCTTCATCTCCCATATGTTTACTTTCAAAGGAAACATCTACAAAATCTCGGCTATGGCACCGTCGTCTCTCACATCTAAACTTTCAAACCATCACCAACCTTGCTCGACACAAACTAGTTGAAGGACTCCCACGGTTTTGGTATTCTAAAGATCACCTTTGCTCGGCTTGTGAACAAGGCAAAAGCACTCGTGCTCATTTTCCTTCAAAGGTGGAACACGCTCTCAAAGATGTGCTTCATCTTCTTCACATGGATTTGTGTGGCCCGATTCGCGTGCAAACGATCAATGGCAAACGCTACATCTTAGTAATTGTTGATGACTATTCACGCTGGACTTGGGTCTACTTTCTTTGAAGCAAAGATCAAGCTCCACAAATGATCATCACCTTTCTCACGAAAATACAAGTTCAGCTCTGAAACACCGTTCGACTAATCAGAGCAGATAAAGGCACTGAATTTGTTAATCAAACTCTTCGTGAATTCTATGAGAAAGTGGGAATTGACATCGACATCTATTGCACGTACACGGAACAAAACGGAGTTGTCGAAGATGAAACCGAACGTTAGTGGAAGCTGCAAGAACAATGTTAATCAATGCTAAACTTCCAGTTACTTATGGGCGTAAGTATATCTGCATGCTATACTCAAAACCGTTCTATGATTACAAACGCCACAACAAAACACCTTTCGAGCTTGTCCATAACAGAAAACCGAATCTAAAACACTTTCATGTATTTGGATCTCTTTGCTATCCGAATAATGATCGTGATGACTTTGGAAAGCTCAAAGCCAAAGCTGACATTGGAGTCTTTATCGGATGTGATAATTCCAAAGGTTTCGAATCTGGAATCGCCGTACAAAAGGTGATGGAAGCGATTCATGCTCATTTCGATGAACTTACGGAAATGGCTTCGAGTATAACGACTTAGAACCCGGCACAACCGCTTAAACTTCCCAAACCCCATCATCAGTGAACAAAGCCCCACTTACTCGTCAACAAATGGAAAGGTTATTTGCTCCACGCTCGTGGCGATATTGATGAACGTGCTCGGTGTATCCATTGTTTCTGCTCAACGATAATACTCTTTACGATACACCTGCTACAACAACTATTTGAAGATGCACCTACACCGCTTGACTCCACCACACAGCTTGAACAAACCGCTTCCAACAATGATGAAGCTGCGATGATATTTCGAATGTAGTACCCCCACCTGCAGATTTTGATCCAAATGCGTTTTTTAACCCGTTTGCTAATGAGGCTGCACGGATGTCGCGGAATCTTCAACAAACCATTTGAATCCTCGAACCGCACAATGTATATCAACATCAACCCTCCACACATAGATGGACAAAAGACCATCCTCTGGAAAACATTATTGGCAACCCGAATCAACCAATCGTTACGAGACAACGTCTTCACACAGACGGTGAACATTACATTTATGCACTCACCGCCCGCCAATCTGAACCTAAAAACATCAAAGACGCAATGACAAAAGACAACTCGATTGAATCCATGCAAGAAGAACTCAACCAATTCAAATGTCTTGAAGTATGGGAACTGGTTGAAAGACCAACAAGAGTCTACGTCATTGGTCAAATGGATTTGGAAAAACAAATTGGATCTTGAAGGAAATGTTATCGAAATAAGTCACGGTGGCTAAGGGTTATCGTCGGGGAAGAGGTATTGACTTTGAAGAATCTTTTGCTTCGGTTGCTCGTCTTGAGGTTGTTCGGATATTTCTAGCGTTCGCAGCTCATATGAATATGACGGTCTATCAGATGGATGTCAAAATGCGTTTCTCAATGGACAACTTAAAGAAACGGTTTATGTCAGCCAAACAAATGGATTCGTTGATCACGAGTTTCGAATCCGTCTACAAACGAACAAAGCTCGTATGGTCTCAAACAAGCTCCTCGGGCATGGTACGATAAGCTATCATCCTTCCTCATTGCTAATAATTTCACCAAAGGTTCCGTTGACCCAACTCTTTTTATACAATATCACGGGGCACATATCTTAATTGTTCAAATTTACGTGGATGACATCATTTTTGGGTCTACACATAAAAAGTTTTCAATCGCTTTTGCAAAACTAATGAAGAAAAATTTTGAAATGTCCATGATGGGTGAACTCACGTTCTTTCTAGGACTACAAGTTCATCAATCACCCCGTGGTATTTTCTTGATTCAGTCCAAATATGCCCTTGAATTGTTAAACAAATTTGGAATGAAAACATGTGACACCTATGCCACACCGATGGCTCATACCAAGCTAGACGCCTGATTTACATGGGAAATTGGTGGACCCTACAAAATACCGTAGTATTATTAGGTTTCTCATGTATCTAACACTAGCGGACTGATATTGTCTTTGCCGTTTATCTATGCTCCCGTTATCGGTCGCGACCAACTGAAACCCACCTCTCTGAGGCTAAAAGAATCCTCCGATACATGAAAGGGAACCATTAACTTAGAGATCTGGTATCCGAAGGATTACGGTTTTGAACTAATCGCCTTTTGGTGACCACGGGATGCTTAGACTCAAGGAAAAGTACTTGAGGAGCTTTACAATTTCTTGGTGATAAACTGGTGTCATGGCAATCGAAGAAGCGAGGATTGTACATCCTCAACCGGCGAATATGTAGCCATGTCGTGTTGTGCTCAAGTCATGGATGAGAACACAACTCAAAGACTATGGTTACGTATTTGACAGAATCTCGATGTATTGCGACAATCGGAGTGCAATTGCAATCTCGTGCAACTCGAAGTTCAAGCACTTTCGAAATCAAAGCACATCGATCTTCGATATCATTTCATCAAGGATCACGTGGAGCACGTGCGTTGAATTATATTTTGTGGAACGAATACCAATTGGCGAGATCTTCTCACCAAAGCCTTGCCTCCGCTAGGTTTAATGAGTTGGTCCACCGGATTGGTATGAGGTGTTTGACTCAAGAGGAATTGGATGATCTCCTAAAGCAGTCTTAAAACACATCAAACACCAAAATCTCTTTTGTAAATAATTTTTCAAAAACAAAATACAAAAATATAAAATCTGATAAAACAACAAAAATATTCTTCTATCTATTTTTCTTTCAACATTGCAAGTACGTTTCTTCCGTCAACACTATAATCTTTCAAAATTCAATATTTTTCCAATCAAGTGTTGAGGGGAGAAAAATAATACTAACCGTTTCAAATCATCCGTGTACTTGCATGTTATCATATCCCGGTTGTTTCTTTTATCAAATGGTGGTAAACTTTTCTGGTTAAATGACACTCCTCGGACTAAAATTTATAACCTTTCATCATTTATTAAGTCGAGGGGAGTGTCGTCAAAGTTTCTTTCTTAAAATCTTTGTTTGGTAACCAAAATGGAAGTTAAATGGCTTTGTATGAAAAAGGAAAAGGTGGAGGGACCAAAACTGTCAAAATGTTAAAGTTACTTTTAATAAAAACACCTCCCACCTAATTTTTACTTCACATTTAATACTCACAACCTATACATCTCGCCTAAGATTCATTCAAGAAATCCGTTACTTTGATCATCATTTTGTAAGTGGTTTTATGATCTTAACATGTTTTTAAGCTAAGGTTTTTAATTTCATGCAAATCCTACGGCTAAAAATGTGTTAATACTGGCGTGATTATGTGTTCTACGCATCTGGCGTATGAACACATAATCATTATGTGTGTGTTTTTGGTTAAATGGATAGTGTCAAAACGTTTCTTATACATCATGTATACCATTTTAACCATTAAAACCCACCCAGAAACACTTATTAATGATTTTTGAAAATTAGGGTTTATGAGTCGATTTGGGGTTTTTCAAATGTGAAGTGTTTTGGTCTAAAAGATTGTTGGGTTATGGTCATATGTTGTTGAATTGATGATTTCCATGGTTGTTTACCACCCAGAAACACTAATTGTTTAACAATTTGAAGTTAGGGTTTAAAGTTCATACTTTTGGGTAATTTTGATTCTATTAGATGTTAATACTTGGCCTAAAGACTCTAACAACACTCTAGACCTACCAGAATTTGTTTGGTGCAAATCCCATGCTTAAATTTCATACGCGTAAATCTTAACCCTTAGGGTTTTGACCTCACGCGATATGACTGATGTGTTATGAATGTTCATGCCATGATTGTTGATAAAATGATGTTTGTGTTAATATTGATGATTTGATGAACTTATTTGCTACGCTTAATATTCAGAATCAAGGTCATTTGCAACTCTCCGCATAAGGATTACCCTACGCCGTAGTCAAGTCGTAAGAATAATTCTCACGTAACCATTACGTAAGGTTCTACCACAATGGGACTCTGGCGTATCCTGAAGGATATGCGTACAAATGACCTCTACGCATAAGGTCTACTCTTACGAGTAAGCCTTACGCGTAAGGTACATATCGCCTACGGCGTAAGCTCTACGCATAAGGTTTCCTTTTTCCTACGCGTAACATTTCTTACGTGTAAGTTAGGATCCTACTCGTAAAGCTTTCATCTGGCGTATATCATCACAGCTTTGCAGCTTAACTTTGCCAAAACTACACTTAAGCCTCGGATTGACCTTCATAATGAATTGTTACGTGTACAAACTTGTAAATAAACTAATCATAACGTCACGAATCCAATAATGTCACTAATAAACTTAATCGTTTGATATGTTGTGAACAATAAGTGATAACATAAACTTTAAAACTTAAAGTTAACTAACTCATGAAACATTTCACGGCGTCATTGGACTATTGGACAAACAAGTGACTTAGGACTCGTAACAATCATTGACACTGTACATTCAATAACTAGACAATAAGACCTTCCGTTGACTAACACTATGTCTTTCGATATGTTGGTTCTTTTGGCTAATGTTATTTCAGATCGCGACATGGTGAACAAATGAATGTGGATGCATCAGAAGTTCTTACAATTGCTGATATCTTTCCAGAGGGTTATCCGCGAAAGATTGGAAAGAACAACCTTAGGGTTGACTTTGACACCCTCACATGCTCGGAATCTTCTTGTCTCATTGCAGTTGATATTCTCGGGAATCATCCCTACCGTAACATGCTCTCACACTCGCCACAGTTCCAGAGGTCTACAACAATTACAAGGATTCTATGCAGAGGATCAGCGGTCAAAGTGCAGTGAATGTGACACTTAATCAAACAAGTCACTATCACTCCTGCTGACTTACGGGCTGTTCTCATCATTCTTGACATCGCTCCAACCGAATTCTTTGCTACCCCTACTTGAAGAGGCAGTCACGAAATTCTTGATAGATATTGGTTATGATGAAGCTTCAGGAATCATTACTAAGCACTCTCACGTGGAGATGAAGTATATTCCTCAACCATGGAGAACACTCTACATGATCATCACCAAATCGGTCTCGGTCGTGGCGGTGGCTATGAGCATCCCAAGCTCATGGAACTGCAAATTTTGGTCTCTGATCAACAAGAAGGACATTGAAATCGAAAGCGATATGGGAAGACATGATGTCATTTCACAAGAAGCTTGGCTCCAAGATTCCCTATGTCGGATACACTAACTGTTGATCGAGCACTTGGACTTCATCCATCCCCATGAGGCTCAATGACCCGGATAATCCGCGACATATTGATGAACCCATATTATCCGTAGAATCAAAGAATCGTCAACAAAGAAACAAGTGCAGATTACGATCACCTTCTAACCACGAAATCAAAAAGCTTGAAACATATAAAGGTATCGGTTAGCAGTAAAGAAGGCAAAGTTGGTCATCTTGATGAAAAATCTTACGGTACACCTACTCGAGGAGGACCAGAAGCATCTGGAAGTGTCACAAGTACGTGCAGATGTTTATAGGAAGCTTCCCAAAAGGAATCCTCCGTAAAAGGATTGTTCCGTAAAGGAAGAACCTATTCCAACACACGAACGCCAAAGAAAGCTTGGGCGAAAGCTCGAGAAGAAACACTGTCAGACGAGGAGGTACACTACTCAAACGGCGCAAGGATGACTCTCCATCGCACCAAAACCTCCTAGTCCAATAGCTGAACATGGCAAAGGAAAGACTACTGTACTTGTACCTTATGATGAAAGCTCGGAAAGTGATGAAGAGCCACTAGAAAATGTATACAAGAAGACGATCAATTTCCTTAGACACCAACACAAAGCTGAAGAATTTGCTAAAGACCAAATGGGTGGTCCTGGAGGATCAAGTGGTGCTGCCCACTCGAACCATCTCGATGCGGTTAATCAACCCGATAAGGGAGCTGGTGCCACCACTCTTGTGCAACAACAAACGCTTGTGGAGGATACTATTGAATATGAGTTTGAGAACCGGGCGAAGTCCGAAAAAGATAAAGATGTTGATTATGATAAATTTCTTCCTAGATAGTCTGCGATCAAAGGAAGAAACCTCTGAACCTCCGAAGGATCCCGAGTCTCCTCATATCTCTTCATCATCAGATTCGTCTTCTCACTCCTCGCCACCACCATCAAAGAAGTCAACCAAATCATCATCCAAATCCGTGAAGAAACCATCTAAATCTTGGATTTCTCAAGCTCATGAACGGATTACCAAAGCAGTCAAACAAGTCGAGAAAGAAAACGTGCTCAACAAAAGCTTGAATTTCTTTCTTTGATCACATACAGCATATGTATGACAAGCATGAAAAGATGAAAGGAGAAAGGAAGTTTGTCCAGAAATTCATGAAAAATCACCGTCAAGAGGCTGAGCGAAATGATCAAAGGCTACACGAAAAAGTACCTTGAGTCGTTCCTAAAGTCACAAAGGAGTTGTTCACCAAACAACTTTATCCAAATCTTATACAGATCGCCAAGCAAACTATTCGATCAACGCCCTTAACCGTCACAATCAATCCAACCGATCCGATAGTTTTCTCGGATAATGAATTGGTGGCCAAGCTTGTTACACAAATGTCGCACGATGCAGGACATTTACTTGATGAAGGAAAGTTGTTTCAAGCATTCTTTGGACTACCAACTTCAAGAAGCTTGTAGATTTGAAGCTGTGAAAAGTCTAAGCGTCCTAGAGGCGATGAAGACAAGGATAAGGATAAAGACTCGCACCTAAGCGTCGAGAAGCGGTCACGGTGAATCTTCTTTGATGCAACCTCCTCCACAACGGGCTCCTGTTCAACAAAATTCTCCTCCTCGTTCTTCTCTTGAAAAACCTCGGGGCGATTCCGAGAGTTACCACCCCGACTCGAAAACCGATGATCACTTTGAGTATACGGGTGGTGGCGATGAAGAGGTCCTTGAGCCCCTACAACAACCCACCTCTCCCAAACAAGTTGAAGAAACCGAATCATCATCTAGGCCTTGAAAGAAGAAGAAGAAGAAGACGGGGCGACGTCGTATCATGGCTAGATGACGATAAAAGAGAGGAATTTGAATGGTTTGCTAATCTTGTTAACAACACTCCCTACCCTGAAGAAGGTCAGGATTTGGTAGACGGTTCTACATTGGAGCATGCTAAAATTATGCAAGAAAAGTTCCATGTGAAGAAAATGGCGAAATCTGAGTTGAAGCGAATCAAGAATGAAGCATTTCAACTTCTAAAGAGCACTCTGAAAGTGCCCTCGAGGTCGAATATCACCTTGAAAACATTGCTCGAGCTATGTCTATTAACATGGATTGGCTCAACCGGAGAAGCAAACATTGACTTCACACAAAGGGACAACCCTCCATACTACACCGATTGGACCAAACCTCTACCAACACTTGGCCAACCGGCTGAACCAAGGATTCCTTTCGGATACTTCTTCTTCAACAAAGACCGGATTTTCTTCTACGGTGGCGATGATTCAAGAAAATATGCTACATCGTTGACACTTCCATTCCAGCGATTATCTACTCAAACCGCATAGCCATTGAGGAGCG
The DNA here is from genome assembly GCA_910596185.1 of Chrysanthemum makinoi. Lineage (NCBI taxonomy): Eukaryota > Viridiplantae > Streptophyta > Magnoliopsida > Asterales > Asteraceae > Chrysanthemum > Chrysanthemum makinoi. The sequence goes on along the minus strand of OU343216.1, from coordinate 2,940,968 downwards.
TGCCAATCACTTGTTCTCCAACACGATTGGAAGCATGACCGAGATGCATTGTATGGGATTCATCAGCGACGCGGCGACCGAGATCTACTACGAAGCTGTCGGGTTCAAGTCTCAACATGCGTGCATAGTTCTAAAGATATCGTTGCCATCATCCACGTTGACCTTTCGTCTAAGTGGGACTACACATTCCTAAAGAAGATCGTAGTCAAGCGACAAGATGAACGGGACTATGCTTTCTCGAGGTGACTTTGAGAATTTGTCTCTCAATGACATCGAAGACATGTACCTTGCCAAGGTGCAGGGTCGCATGAGACAATTCTCAAGCTGCAGCACAAGCGAATTTATCAAGTCACTTCTCATCTTCATAAGCGCATTGTCATCAAGGCGTGTAGAAGATCTCCGGTGGCTGTTGAATCTTATCGAGCACGTGTCAACTTCACTCCTCCAAAGCTTGATTTTCACGATATCAACCAGCTATCTCAATATACACTCATCGACAAACCTTTGGCGTTGTTTACCGTAGTGAACTTCAAAGAAAGCGCTTAATATGTAGCGAACTCCACAAGTTCGGGGATCATACTTTGAAGCTGGTTAGGGATGGATTGGCATACTGGTTGAAGGATATACGCCAGAAAATTGGGTCTCCTAAGCGATGGAATTCTCAGGAAAGGAGGGATGTGAGACGGATCATCACAATGATTGATGAACGGGTGTTTCGAAGGGATCGATTCGACGATTGGAGAGTTATGTCGGTGGTCGACCTGGAGAAACATAACCGATTTCAACGCTGCACACTCCTAGGAACATCTTTCGCACTTCCTGGTACCCCTTGAATTGTTTTCTTCATATCATTTTGGATGTTTGATTAATTATGTTTATGGCTTGTGCACACATTACATTGTACAACCCGTTCTTGTAAATAAAGGACCCTGTAGGTACTTCGTGTGCCACAATCCTTATAAAGGAGAAAGCTTCTTACTTTTGAGTAAAACCTATCAAACCTTTCACTTTTCAAGGTTTTGCTCAAAGAACAAGTACTTTCCCTTATGATTTTCAAAACCTCAACCGTTTATATCACTTTCGTTGAGGGAGTACTTGACTTAAAACTTTGTTCAAAAATTGTTCACAGTGGTCATTCTTCCCATAACACTCGAAATGGTCATATTTATTCTCAACTTTTCAAAAATAACATTCTATATGCCATTTTTGAGGGGGAGAAAATATGTGATAAGAAATATGTTGTGTAAATGCAAATGAATCTTTGTGCTATAGACTTAACCCATGAATTGACGAGATCTTAACTGTTAGTAACTCGAAAAGACTTGTCTGGGATGGGTAATAATTTCAAGCTAGTTCGCTAGTGATGTAAAGCGTGTCTCGCATAAAGGACTTGTGCAGTAGAATGTACCATTCGAGAAACTCTTGGTAGACATGAACTCTGGCGGGTTTGACAACCTTTCGAGGATTGTCTACACCTTCAAGGTAGTTATTAGAGCTAATTGTCACCTAAAAGCTGACAATGCAACTCTTTAACTATGCCACGTAACCGTGTCTCGTGGGGGAGTGTCTATCTTGAGTGAATCAATTCAAAATGTGGGCGCTCTTTCCTCACTGTGCATTTTAACCGTTAAAACTCTTAAGCACATGTGGAGGGGTAGTATTTATGCAAAATCTTATCTCAACGATGGTACTAAAATGTTTTCATTCATAAACACTTGAGAGATTTTTCACATCAGTGGTTTTATGGCAACATAGGTTAGTCATGGAGTTATAAGGTGACTAAGGTTAGGAATAACCGTCCTATGATCCGCCAGAGCCGGATGGATCTACCCAGGACACCACAAATAGTTAGTATTTAGAAGTCCTTAGGTATGATTGTAAAAAGGAGAAAATGAGAATCGGAGAAAGAAGGAGTTGAAGAATTAAAAGAAATGCAAAGAAAAGGGTGAAAAGAAATAGCCCTCCAGATTATTCAACTTAGGCGAACCGGGTTCAATTCATATGCTCTTGGTTGTCACTTAGTGGCGCGGTATTGAAGATTAAAAGTCGTCATGGACCCGGTGACGCATGCACTAAACCTTCTTATCCACTCAAGTTTCTCTCAACAGAAGCTTGTTTCATTCTCACAGGGAACCCTAAGTAAACTATCGGCTTTCTCTTAGAGATTCCTGGTATTGAAGAAGGAGACCCTCTCCCTAGTCTCCGCTTCGGAAAACCAAAACGCACTATTGAGTCTAGAGCCACGAGATTCATCAAAAGATCTCTTAGGTACACTTGACATTTCATCACTTGATATTCAACAATAAGAATTTCGGTGATACATTATCGAGTCCTTCACAGATCTTAGCAATCTGTCGAGAACATTTATGAGAGGTTCACATTTGTGATCCTCAGTGATTGAATGGAAACTCCTGCCAGGTCAACATCAAAGCGACACGGCGGTAGTGCGGCAACTCCCTAGTGGATTGCGCTTAGTGGTCTCAAGCGGTCTACATCGTGGTGATGCTTGATGTACCTCGGCGACTCATCTGAACCGTAGATGTACTTCGGTACATCGTGTTATCTCACTTGTGGGACTCAATTGAGAGCGGCCTTTGTAAGAATTAGAGTTGTGTTTTCACACTATGTTGTTAACACTCTCGAAGTTCAAACTTGTAAGTGCGGAATCCGCTTATTACTAACCGTTTAAATGTTTTCTTCTTATGGAAGCTCAGGGCCGGGATGATCGTGCGATTCTTCTCATGCTCACGCCAACATCATCACTAATGGAAGTTCTATCCAAAAGCAACACAACAGTCAGAATGATTCTTCGTCACATAGAGAATCTACAAAGTTAAAGACTTAAAGAACTCCATCATCTTGAATTCCAACGTCAAAGTGTGAGCATGTTGAAGAATGACGTGGAAACCTTGTAGCGGCAAAGCTGAACTGAGAGACTTGATCCAACAACAACATACTATCACTTTCATCACAAAGAACAATGATCAAAGAACAAAGTTAAAGATGACGTCAAAGCATAACCGTTCAAAGTAAACTATCTCTCTACACAGGGGAGATTGTTCAAATCAAGGCAATTCTTCTCACAAGAAAGAAGAATGTCAAAAGACGTCAAAGCTACTATTACATCAACGCCTTCACCGTTTTTCATCACCAACACTTGAGTGTTAGTTACTTAAAGTGTCGGTCACCTCAAGTATATGTAATCGTTAGAAAGCTCGTAGTCGTAGTTATTTAAAGTTAAGTAGTATTTAGTTAAGTAACACCGTGGAGGACGGATGGGTCTTTACCCACTGTATGCCTAATCCACAGCCCGTAGGTGGCGATTTTTGTAAGACTATAAATACTCTCTACCTCCCAAGGTAGAGAGTTGGAGCTCATAATAAGATTTTCACTTTCTCTCAATAAGTTCCCAAACCTCTAACTATTTCTCTCTCTAAAAACATCATTGTATGCGCCAAGCTATGATCATGGTTTGATGTGTTTGTGAAATTCAATATGTTACAAATGGTATCAAGAGCCATGGTTTGATCATCTCTCTTACATATCCTTGGATTTCTAGTGGTTTTAGATGGTTGTTTGAAATAGTTTAGTGGTTTTTCGTCATTGGATCATTTCTTGTGTTAAAGTTTGAATTTTGAGTGTACTTTAGTGTTTAGAATCATTGTAAGTGCTTGAGTTTTGATTTGGAAAGCTTGAATAACTGTGGTTGGGCTTGTTTTGGATTGAAAAGTGTGTTTTTGAAGTGTTTCAAGGTAGCGACTAGAGGAGTCGTTGTGAATTTCTTAGAGCGACTTGCTTGATAATTTCTAGCCGAGTTGTAGTGTTAGTCGTAGCGACTTGTCTATTGAGAAAAGCCGACAAACAATACAAGTTAGTGGATTCTCCACTACGGCTAGCGACTTGGTGGGGTTAGCGACTTGCTTTCATTTATTCTAGCGACTTGTACTTATTGTTCTCAGTGAATTGACATTAGCGACTTGGATACTTAGCGAGTTGCTCTTTAGCGACACCAATTTGTTTAGCGATTTGGTGCTTTAGCAATTTGTGTCAGCTGACTTGGGTCTTAGTGACTTTAGGCTTAGCTACTTGATTCATAGCAACTTGAGGTTTAGCGGGTTGCTACGTAGCGACTTTCGGTGCTTGTAGCAACTTGGTTCAAGGATTCTTAGTGACTTGGTTGAACTTTTGTTTCTAATACGGTTTTCTCTTGATTTAGTAAAATCACGTGAAAGAATCTATTTCCTGGTTTAATCATAGAGTTATAAAATCCGTGAAATCGTAAACATGTCTACCAAGCGTACCTACAATCATCTCCTTTATTCTTGCTGAGGATGTTCAAGCTTGTTGGTTCGGATACTTTCGTCCACCCATGCTTGAGGCCCGACCTCGACTCTTGGGCTCAAGCGAATCAAAGATTATGCTGTCTTGGAAAGGAAAATGGGGTCAACATTCTCAAATCCATTGATGAAGGACCTATGATTGAGACTACAAGAGACATAATTGATACTTTGCTATGAGATGGAACAATGATCTATGGATTGGACAAACCAAAGATGTATGATGAGCTCAATGATAAGGAGAAAAAGAGATTCGATCGTCGATAGGGCTTCAAACATTATACGAGGTCTTCCAAAAGATATCTACAAGCTCATCAATCACAATACCGCCTTTGAAGCCAAAGGCGGTTTGGGATAATGTCAAGATGCTTCTCTCGGAGTTACGAATTAACTAGGAAGGCGAGAGAATCACACCCAGCGTATGATGAATTTGAGCACTTCAAGATGAAACCAGATGAGAGTGTCTATGAATATTACGTGAGATTTCACAAGCTTGTGAATGATATGAGGAATATCAAAATGACCATGCCAAACATTCAGGTGAACTCAAAGTTTGTGAACAACATGAATCCTGAATGGCACAAATTTGTCACCACTGTGAAGCTAACCAAAGGATTGAAGAATACAAACTATGAGCAACTTTATGCCTTCCTTCTTAAGAATGAGAGACATGCTATGTTTGAAAAAAGGATTCTTGAACAGTTCAAAACCAACCAGGGAGAAACAAGTTCCTCAAATGATTCAACAGACTTTTACACAAATGTTGGAATTACCACCAAAGCTTCTCAAGTCATACCCACTGGTAATGGTAATTACAAACTAATCCCTAATCCAGCATATAAGCCTCCAGACCCAAACACATTCATGGAAACTTCATCAATCAACTATCTCTCATGGTCAGTAAAAACATGAATTCCACTCCACACACCAACAATAAACTCAGAACTGCATCCAATCCACACAATCAAGCTATTAGAGGAGATGGAAGGTTATGGTGCAACCGTTCAAGAAAGACAATATGAGCAGGGAAGAGGTGGAGTAGGTGGAGGGTATGTGGTAAATCGAATAGGGAAGGAATGGAAATCAAGGACAAGCAAAGCCGATCAAGTGCTACTTCCACAAGCTGTGGTGGTGATGGACATATAGCTGCACATCTCCAGCACCCACAAAATCAGAGTACTTGAGACAAGATGTTACTTGTGCAAGCTCGGGATAATGGAGTACGTGTTGGATGAAGAGGCATTTGTTTCTTCTAGCGAGGCGTGCCAAGACATATGATGCAGATGTGGATGAGCAACCAATTCAGGAGATAGGTCATAATCATCGAGGAATGCCTTTCAAGTCACCGGCCTGTGATGCATACGACTCGGCGGCGTCGATGATGAACCTCTTGCCTGAGACAATTTTCATGGCTAGAATTTCTCCAATGGTCTCTCAAAGGTCCCCTCACCCACGGCAAGCTGGTCCATCCAAAGAATTAATCATCTCAGAGGTATTAAAACTATATGATAATGTTGATCAACAAAAGATACATAATAATGTTCAAGCCACGCGAAACCAGTGACTTCGGATATTGCTAATATGGGCAATGATAATATTGTCCCATATGATCAATATGTAACCCAATGTGAGAGTGCGATTGAACCAAGTGATGTATCGATGCGATCAATGATGACTATATTTTTGATGAATACAACGCTAGTGTTCCTAATGATGGATACATCATCTCGAACTTAATGCCTATAAAGAACAAGTTGCCATTTATGAACAACGTGCCAAGTTTGAATTAACTACCCGTGGCGGGGAGATGGATGACCAAATGCGTACAATTATTAGAAAAGTAATTTTAGGGAAGAAATACTTAAACAAGAGTTAGATTCCTTAAAAAAAAGCTTAACAAAACGGCTAAGCAAAAACAAGAACTTCAAGAAAATGTGAAAGTGCTTAAGCAAGAATTTAATGCCAAGGAATCAAAACTCTTAAATGAATTTTTCAACCTAAAAACTTTGAAAAACAAACTAGAAAACAAATTGTATGCATTACAAGGAAACACCATTGGACTACTCACATGATCACTAAGCATAGAGTTCTAAGTGACAAACATAGTGTTGCATTAGTTGATAAACCAAACCCTAAGGTATGTTCTGAAAAGCTAGAGAAGCCGCATGAAGGTAATCTATGATGGCAATGAAATCCTTAAGCCTAGAGCAGAAACCTAGTTGTGGCGAGAATGCGAGGATGATAAACAGTTAGAAAAGTAACTAGAAAAAAAATTGGATGAAAAACTTAAAGAGCCCTTTATGCATAGAAAAGAAAATCGGTTAAAAACACCCAACTATGCTAAGGAAAACTGGATTGCCTTTAACAAGTTTAGACCTCAAACACAGATGACCCCTGAACAAGTGTTTTGGAAAAAGGATATGGACATGAAAAATCTGATGAGTTTGTTGAAAAGAATCCCCATGTAGGAGAATGCTTCACACTTGTTTATCCCCCAATACCCCAATGCATTTAGTTCCTAGATCTATTCCCCACTTAGAGCAAGACCTTAATCAGTCAATATGTAATGTTTCAATTATTTGTTGATTTTGAGAAAACTTGTAAGAAAAGGATCACACCCTTTGAGGATAACTCGAAGGGGAAAGGGGTTTTGAGCAAACTAAAGAATGCTATTTAAATGAGGTCATGCCTTTCTTTAAACAATTAAAAGGTCAATTTGGGAGTCTTAAAGGGGATGGATTGAGATATTAAAGAAATAGAAAAAGGAATTTGATGCAATGATAGTTGAGGTTAGTGACTATGAGCGAGAATTAAAATATAATGAGATTGAGAAGAAGAACTTGCATACCTTAAATGAGAATCTGATTTCTGAATGTATCACTCAAGATGTGTTTTACTCTGAATTGTTCCATTAATGCTTCTCAATTTCATGAATTATCTGTTGCTCTGAAAGTCTCCCATGATCATGTCATTGAGCTTGAAAAAACTAATTCTAAATTGAATGAGAAAATTGAACAGGATGATCATGATACTCTGGTAAAACATTGCTCTAAATTGGAATTTGAATATCTTGATTTGCATTTAAAATATCAACATCTAAAGGAAAATGTTAAAACCTCAAATATCAAGACATCCTTAGATGCTCCTGACTTTTGATGCGATTTTGAAATAAACAAACGTGATTAACAAATTGAGCTCATTACACGATCGAGGAAAAATGAGAGCACAAATCTCACAATTGAAGGGAGAAAGAAACAATGCAAATGGCTTACAAATGCCTCCACCACTTTTAAATTCTCGGTCTCTCCAAACTTTTCATCTTCAAAACTTGGTTAATGTTTTACAAAAGGAAAGTGAGAGTTTTCTAGAAGAAAATGAAAAAGTTAAACTACAATCTTTGTTGTTAGGAATAATCCGTTACGGATAGTAATTAGTGGTTTACAACTTGCTTGGTTTAACACTAGCGATTAGGGAAACGTATTCCCTTACCAAGTTCTTCATTACCATACTTGCTATCAGGTTTATGATAAGGTTAAACGCGTCTTGATAAGTATAGAATAGATTTTATGTATATTCTATTATGTTAGCTATATACTTATCTTGTAAAGGACTCCTTGTTGTATAAAAGGAGATCCTAGGTCATTGTCTTAGGTACGTATTACTTTACAATATTACCTACGAAAGCTTCAAGGTATAACCCTAGTGATAAGTTAGAGCTTGAGTTTTGTGTTAACTTGTGTTTATTCTCATACATCATATAATTCGTCTTCTAAGTATTACTTAAGTAAATTCCGCTTGCTTGATAATATTATACAAAATATCATTGACACAAGGAGAGTGTCCTAGATCCATCAAGTGGTATCAGAGCGACAGGTTCTGATAATTTGTTTTAGAAGATCTAAAGAATTAGCTTGACTCAGTCACTCAAGACAATGGAGATTGAAAACAACCAATCAAACTCTTCTTCTACACCAAGACTCCCTAAGCTTAAGCTTAATGAGTTTGAGATGTGGAGGATACTGATTGAGCAATACTTCCTCATACAGGACTATGCTCTATGGGAGATTATTCAACTTGGTGATTCTTTCAAGTCTGTGACTACTACTTCCAAAGTAGGTGACACAGATGTTGTGAAAGTTTTTATGCCTGAATCAAATGCTGAAAAAGCTCAAAAGAAGAATGATCTTAAAGCTAGAAGTCTGTTGCTGATGACTCTTCCTAGAGACCAGATTATTGCATTCAGCAAATTCAAGACTGCTAAAGAACTGTTTGAAGAGATTTGCTCAGTGTTTGGTGGTAATGATGTAAGAAAGAAGACTCAGAAGACATTGTTAAAGCAAAGTTATGAAAACTTCTCTGCTTCAAGCAATGACTCACTTGATAGCATTTTTACCAAACTTCAGAAGATTGTTACACAACTAACTATGTTTGGCATTGAGGTAGAAAAGGAAGACCTAAATTTGAAGTTTCTAAGAAGTTTGCCTTCAGAGTTTCAAACCAATGTTACTGTCTGGGAAAACAAAACAGACATTGAAAAAATGAAGCTCAATGATCTTTACAACAACTTCAAACTTATTGAGCAAAGGTTGAAGAAGGCAGGGAAACTCGGTACAAGCTCTAGTAGGCATTATTGTCAAATTCTGTTGACAATGATGATTCTGAAGATGAAAGTGATGATGATATTGCCCTTTGTAGGTTCTAAAGTTTCCACTGGTAATGTTAATATTACCACTGCAGGTTCCAAAAAGAAGGTTGCTAGTATTGGAGATCCTACCTTTTATGCTTTTATCTCCACGCAAGTTGATGGCTCTGTCTTAAATCATGAAGACATAGAACAAATTGATGAAGATGACTTGGAGGAGATGGATATAAAATGGCAGATAGCTCTTCTTAGCATGAGGGCTAAGAAATTCTACAAGAAGACTGGCAAACCTATCCACATTAATGGTGATGATACTGCAGGTTTTGATAAGAAGAAAGTGGAGTGCTTTAACTGCCACAAGTTTGGACATTTTGCTAGAGAATGTAGAAGACCAAAGACCAAGGATAACAGGTCTACATGGTACAAGCAAAAGAAGGGACCAACTATGGAAGAACCAAAGGCAATGTTGGCTATTGATGGTGTGAGCTATGATTGGAGTTTCATGGTTGATGATCAAGAAGAAGAACATTAGATCTTGCTCTTGTTGCTACTGAATTTGCTCTCATGGCTTTCTCGATTCGAGGTACAAAACTTTGAGAGTTGTTCTAAAATATGTAGGAACGCTAAAGAAGTTGAAAGACTTAATGATTTGTACTCTAATGAAAGGCAAGAATTATATATTGCTAATTATACTGTGGCTAATCTTAGGAGAGCTATGGCAGTATTAGAAAAGAAAATAGAGCACTATCAGGCAAATGAGTCAAATTATAATGATGATATGATTCTTCTTAGGAGAGAGGTAGAACATACAACTGCTGTGAATGAAGCATACCAAAAGGAGCTTGAAAAACTCCAAAAGAAAATTGAAAATGTTAATTTAACTGTAGACACATGTTATCATCAATGTAAGTCAATTGATAAAATTTGAAATGCTCAAGTAATTAACAAAGCTAAGTCTGGTATGGGTTATAATACAGTGCCACCACCACTAAGAGGTGTTCCATCACCTTCAGGTGTAGATTTAGCTCATACAGGTTTAGAAGACTTTAAGGAACTTATAAGAGAATATGGTCCTTTAAAGGACACAGTGGTGAAGAGTAAGGAAGAGAGAAAGCTTGATAATGATGTTTTTGAGAGTGCTAGTGACTCATCAGTTGTTGATGAGAATGTTAAAAAGAATGTAGAGACTTCTATCCCAAAAGTTGTTAATACTGTTACAGAGGAACCTAGGAAACCAGTTAATAAACCTAGACCAACTGTAAGGTATGCTGAGATGTATAGGAACAAGCCTACAACTCCTAGGGGTAACCAGAGGAGTTGGAATCATGTTAAATCTCAACAACTAGGTAGTGATTTTGTAATGAACAATAAGGCATGCTATATCTGTGGTAGTTTTGATCATTTACATGCTTATTGTAACTATCATGTTGGGAGAAGGGAAGTCTATGGGTATAAAAGGGTGGAGACTAACAAGTATCAACATAATGTACACCATAATTCCCATTGCAAAATGGTCCCAAGAGCAATTCAACTTAGAAGTGGCCTCAAAACACTTGCCACTGCAAAAACTGTTAACACTGCTCACCTTAAGTCACCTGTTAAAAGTGCAATCACCAAAACAAGTTTTAATAAATTTGCACAAACAGAAAAAAGAACCTTTCAAGCTAAAAAGGTTAATAATAATCAACAGTGGGTACCTAAATATCAACTAGCAGTTACCACTGCTCATTCAAAAGTTACCACTGCAAGGGTTTTTAATAAGAAAAGGGGGACATGGGCAATGCTGTGAAGGCCTCAGCACGTTGGGAATGGAAACCTAAAGGAAATACCTCTACAACCAATCCCAATGGTGTATCAATGACCTTTGATAGATTTAACTATATTGATACACGAGGCGGATCCAAGTCAATCATGGCTTGGGTCCCCAAAAGAAACTAACTCTTTACTCATATGTGCAGGAACATCCAAGGACAAAAAGGTCAGATCAAGGATATACAGATAGTGGGTGTTCAAGGCACATGACTGGCAACAAGTCCTATCTTTCTGATTTTGAGCATTATGATGGACAGTATGTCAGCTTTGGAGGTGGAGTCAATAGAAAAGTTGCTGGTAAAGGTGTTATTAAAACTGGTAACTTGGATTTTGAACCTGTGTATTATGTAAAAGAGCTTAAGTACAATATCTTTAGTGTGTCACAAATGTGTGACAAGATGAACAATGTTCTTTTTACCAAAGATATGTGCTTTGTTCTCTCTAAGGATTTTAAGATGCCTGATGAAAGTCAGATTCTTCTTAAAGTTCCTAGAAATGGCAATCTCTATAGCTTTGATATGAACAACATTGTAGCTAAAGATGATTATGCTTGCTTGCTTGCAAAGGCCACAGTGGATGAATCCATGTTATGGCATAGAAGACTTGGTCATGTTAACTTCAAAACCATTAACAAGATTGTCAAAGATGGTTTAGTGAGAGGTCTACCTCAGAAAAGATTTGAAAATGATCAAACCTGTGTGGCTTGTCTTAAAGGTAAACTACACAGAGCTTCTTGCAGGTCAAAGTTGGTTAACTCTATTGCTCACCCACTTCAAATGTTACATATGGACTTATTTGGTCCTACATCTGTGAGCAGCTTGAATCTAAAGAAATATTGTCTTGTGGTGACTGATGATTTTAGCAGATTTACATGGGTTTTCTTTCTTGGAACTAAGGATGAAACAAAATGCATTCTCAAAATATTTATCACAGAAGTTGAAAACCAATATGATATGAAAGTTAAAATCATTAGGTGTGATAATGGAACCGAATTCAAGAATAGAGTTATGGATGAGTTTTGCAAAGATAAAGGTATTAAAAGAGAATTTAGTGTGGCTAGAACTCCTCAACAAAATGGTGTTGCTGAGAGGAGAAACAGGACACTGATAGAAGCTGCTAGAACTATGTTGGCCGATTCTAAATTGCCAATTACTTTTTGGGCTGAAGCAGTTAACACTGCATGTTATGTGCAAAACAGGGTTTTAGTGGTAATGTCAAAGAACAAGACACCTTATGAATTGTTTAGGGGAAGACCACCTACCCTCGACTTCATGAGACCATTTGGGTGTCATGTATCTATTCTCAATACCATAGATTATCTGGGCAAGTTTGATGAAAAGGCTGATGAAGGGTATTTTGTTGGGTATTCCATGGTTAGTAAAGCTTTCAGAGTATTCAACTTAAGAACCCAAAAGATTGAAGAAAATCTGCATGTTGAGTTCCTGGAAAATAAAGTCAATGTCAAAGGAACTGGTCCAGAAAGACTGTTTGATCTTGATACTCTAACAAATACTATGAATTATGTGCCTGTTTCTACAGGAACATCTTCTTTTGATTTTGCAGGTTCAGAAGAGTTTCTTGATGATGATGAACCAAGCAAAGAGGATGCAGATGATCAAGATGAATTTAGTCTACCTCTTTGGGACTATGCAGATAATAATGATTTACTGAAAACTGGAGTTGTTCATCCTTCTAGTGATTTGGAAAAAGAAGGAAATAGTAATTTGAATGATGATAATTTTGAAAGCAGTGACAATTCAGATTCCACTATTCGACAAAGTGTTTCCACTGCAACACCAGATGTGGGAATCACCACTCCAGATACTATGGAAGCTCAAGCCTATGATGTTGAAATTTCTAATATGCCAAGAGAGATTGCAGTTCCTCAGACTCCCCACACTTTTATTCATAAATCACATCCTCTTGAAAATGCGATTGGGGATGCCTATTCACCTGTAAAGACTAGAAGACAAACAAAGTTGCCTGATGTTCATGGATTCATAAGTAAAATATATGAATCTAAAATACATGAAAGCAAGAATGAATGTCTATTTATGTGTTTTCTGTCACAAATGGAGCCAAATAATGTTTACAAGGAACTTGAAGATGACAGTTGGGTGGAAGCAATGCAAGAAGAGTTGCTTCAATTTAAGCTTCAAAAGGTATGGGTGCTTTGTGATTTACCATCTGGCAAGAAGGTAATAGGTACTAAATGGGTGTTCAGAAACAAGAAAGATGAAAGGGGAATTGTTATCAGAAACAAAGCTAGGCTTGTGGCTCAGGGATATACTCAAGAGGAGGGTATTGACTATGAAGAAGTGTTTGCCCCTGTTGCAAGGATTGAAGCAATTAGGCTGTTCTTAGCCTATGCATCATTTATGGGCTTTAAAGTCTATCAAATGGATGTAAAAAGTGCTTTTCTATATGGGCAGATAGATGAAGAAGTTTATGTCTCACAACCTCCAGGCTTTGAAGACCCTGAATATCCTAACAAATTCTACAGGGTTGTTAAAGCTTTGTATGGCCTGCATCAAGCACCAAGGAAATGGTATGAAACCTTAACTACTTATCTTCTTGAAAATGGGTTTCATAGAGGCAGAGTGGATCAAACTTTGTTCATAAAGAAAGACAAGAATGATATCTTGCTTGTCCAAGTATATGTTGATGATATCATTTTTGGGTCTACAAAGACAGAAATGTGCAAAGATTTTGAGAAACTGATGAAAGAAGAATTTCAGATGAGTTCTATGGGAGAACTAACATTCTTTTTGGGACTTCAAGTATTACAAAAGCCAGATGGTATTTTCATTAATCAAGATAAATATGTGGCTGAGATACTAAGGAAGTTCAAGTTTACTGATGCAAAGTCATCTAGCACTCCTGCAGACAAGACTACACATCTACTTCTTAAGGAAAATAGTGGTGAAGCTGTTGATGTGCACATTTATAGGTTTATAATTGGCTCTTTGATGTATCTTACATCATCTAGACCATATATTATGTTTGCTGTGTGTGCCTGTGCAAGGTTTCAAGTTACTCCCAAGTTCTCTCACTTGACTGCTGTGAAGA
>OU343216.1:2902217-2927008 GCA_910596185.1 Chrysanthemum makinoi | reverse complement strand
AAAATATAAGATTAATTATATTTTGTTTATAAAAATAACTTTTTAATTAAAAGAAAATTATAAAAATATATTTGTATTAAAGATATACCTTTTCATCAACAACTTTTCTCAAAATATCTTTTTTGTCTTCTTTCATTTCAACACGTTGAATACAAGTACGCGTTGATACATTTCCTTGTTTATCCTTAAATACCTGTAACTTGTAGATAAGCAGTGAGTAATATTATAATCAAATTAATGATGAAGCTATGTTGCCTAATATAATATCTCATATAAAAACAATTTATAAAATTTCGAAATCAAACAAATCAACAAAGAAACACACCATGTTCTTGCATGCAGAAGCAACATTTGATTCGCCAGCAATTAATCTTTTTGCATTTTCCATCTTTTCCTAAAAAACAAGTATAACATGTAACTTTCTTTTAAACAAACATATGTTAATAGCAATAGAAATTCTCATAGTTTTATATGTTAAAGAAGATAGAACATCTTATAATAAGATCAAGTTCCAATTGATCTTAACAATAAATCTACAAGTTGTAATAAGTAAATACGTATGTTGAGTACTTGAGTAATAAGTAAAGTCACACAAAAGAGGAATCCTATAAAATGGTTGCCTATTCTATAAATTGAAGTTATGTTGAGTAATATAATATTTGATATCAAAATTTAAAATCAGAGAGAACTACAAAAGAAACACACCAGGTTGTTGCATGCAGAAGCAGCATGTGATGTACCAGCAAATAACCGTTCTGCATTTTCCAAGTTTCCCTAAAAGCAAAGAAAAGAAATATGATATACAAATTTCTTTTTAAAGCAACAAATGTTTACTTATTATATTTAAAAAAAAAAAACCTTTAAATTAACAGGTTTTTGAACTTCAAGTTTCTGATTCTTTTGTTCTTTCTCTTTATTTTCTTCTGTAATCACTTCTTTAGTCGTTAAGACATTTATTCCATCTTTCAGCTTATCCTTTGATACCTCTCCTCCATCTTTTGGCTCATCATTCAACAAACTCTTTTCATTAGACGTATTCTTATCACAGTGACTTCTATCCACCAAGTAATCAAACTCTGATGCTTCTCTGATTCTTAGTAACTCAGTATCCCATGTTTTCAATGGTGGAAGAGAATAATCGATATCAATGAAATTGCATTCGATCTTTTGAACATAAAATAGCTGCAAAACGTAAATGAATAAAAAAAAATGAAAGAAACAAAGAAAGAAAGAAAAAAAGAATGAAGAGTAATTACCGTAAGGAATGTCAAAGGTCCACAATAATATGATTTTCTGTTGTTCGGATCCCATTCTTTTTTACACTTCTTTAAACAATCGATTAAATATCCACACCAATCCATTTGATTAATCTTTCCATTATCAGATGAAATAGAGTACAAAATCCTTTGATTTGAGGTCCCGTCTTTCATTGCCTCAAATAATACAGTAGCAATCAAAACAAGTATATTTGTCATAAAGATTTTTCCTCTATTTTTTGTTTGTCTAATTCTTTTCATACAGATTTTGGTTTCACCTTATTTGTATCCTTCTCCAAGGCTTTGAATTGCTTTCTCCAAGTTTTAACACATTTATCTTCACTTTTCACTCTCTGGTGGTCGTATTGGCATACCACCGCATGGAAAACCAAGGATTTCTTTAACTGATTCTTTTGTTATTTTAATATCTCCCTTCCAATGTTTCATTGTCATGGTTGATTCATCAAAGTTTTGTACTACATGTTGTGCCAATCTACTTGGAATGATATTAATTTTTAAATCAAGTAAACTTTCGAATCCCATCTTTTTTAAGACTTTGCATGCATTAGCATCTGATCTTAAGAATCGAACAACTTTAAATAATTGAGTTGGAGATCCCCTGTTCTTAAACACATCATTACTTTTAACCAATTTTGGAGTAGAACATTCACCTTCAAACAGTTTTTCTTGATGCTTCATACTTTCTAACTTCTTTTGTTTAAACTTTGATGAATCATTTTTCCAATTTCTTTGTTCTTCCTCTTTTGTTATATTAAATTCAAAATCTTCTATTCTTTTTTGTGCTTCATTTCCTTCACAATCTTTATCTTCTTTAGCTGCCTCATACTCAATATCTATTTCTCCATCATCATCATTATTATCATAATCATCATCATCATCATCATCATCATTTTCAGAATCTTCTTCATCGCTATCAGTTTCATCATCAAAGTTAAATTCTTCCTCTTCATCATCATCATCATCATTATAAACTTGTATTTCATCTTCTTCAATATCATCAGCAAGATCATATTCATTAGGTTCATCTTCTTCTTCATCATCAGTATGTTCGATGTCAATTGATATATCGTTATCATCAGATAAATCTGTGTTATATGATTTTTCTGAAATAAAAAACATAAAAGATTTTCACATATGTACTTATAAATAATTTTATGTGTCATTTATCTTAAGGTGTATTACAAAAAATGAATTGAAATGCACACAACAACAACAAACTCAATCACGCTTGGCCAAGATATCGGATAGACAGTTGACAGAGTAAAGAAATGATAGCAGGCAAATGACACATTGCAAAATTAGTAAACAAGGCAGTAACAAAAACATGAAACCGTCCAAAATCAAAAGAAAAAGTGCACAAAATCAAATCGAAGACTAAAACAAAGACCATAGACTCAAAGAAGAGTAAGCATTAGACCTAAACTTATGGCAAACCAGATTTAAAAGTATAACTAGTTTTTGATGATTATTCGTAAAACAAGTTTGCAATTAAGTTTGACTGCTGATACAAGTATTTGAGTATTCGCGCCACATTATCATCATTAAAACGAGTGACTATTGATACAAGTAAAACTAACAATTAGCGAATAATTCGAGCTTGCTAACAACTAAATACAATTATTGCCTAACAACTAAAAACTTCACCATCTTCATATTAATAGATATATATCATTTTTTGTAAATAATAACAATTTAACTATATTTTTATCATGTAAAATCACATAATTTAATGAACATAAGAGATTTCAAAAATACCTTTCCCTACTTGTCTTATTCGTCTTCTTCTTTTTGCTTTTCTTCTTGCAGGATCATCTTTTTCATAATAAGATTTTAGTAATTTATTAATAAAATTAAACTTCTTCTTCCTTCTATTACTTGTCGTTTTTGTTAAAGAAATCAGGACACCTGTAATAACAAAATAATTACAATAATTACAATAATAATAATAATAATAATAATAATAATAATAATAATAATAATAATAATAATAATAATAATAATAATAATAATAATAATAATAATAATAATAACAAAATAATAATAATAATAATTATAATAATAGTACCAGTGTTAATATCAGAATAACTATCATAATAAGGATATTTTTAATATCAGAGTAACTGTATTAAGTAGTTATTCTGATATTATACATGGTAATATCATAAAAGGTTGTAAGATAAACTAAGCAAATATACCTAGCAATTCTGCGATTTGAATAACAGAATTTGTTGTCAAATTATGATTTCTTTTTTTCTTCGCCATCAATTTTTTTTTGGGACCTGGAATTTGATTTTTGGGGTTTATGTTTTTATGAATTGAAATAAAATTAGGAGAGAGAAAATGCATTCATTTAAGTTAAATATAGTGGGTGGTTGATTTTTTTAACCCGATCAGTATGGAAAGATAAAACCCGAACAAAATTTTTTTTTTCTATTTTATGTGATATTCAAGTTTTTTACGTTTTATTTTTGTTTATAATGTGATATTATCAAGGTTTGCAAAAATCGTGAATCATATTGACTTTTTTTGACAAGTTTTGTGTAACCCCGGAAAGATTTTTCTTAAAATATAGTTAAAAGATTTTTCTTAAAATATAGTTTTGTGTAATATTCAAGTTTTTTACGTTTTATTTTTGTTTATATCTTGTAATAGATATAAACAACGATTATAAGTGACTACATTTGTTCAGGGTTGTAAAAATAGTGATCGGTGATAAATCATATTGATATTTTTGGAAAGGTCGGTGGCTCAGTAGCGTGTAATCGGTGATTAATCGGCCTTGTAGACTTTTTGTAGACTTTTTTTGAGACCTTCGATATTATAGAAACTTAAAGATTAAAAATGTTTCGAGTAATCTTATTTTTTATAAATATAGTTGTTTGATAACTAAATATAGTTTGTTAAAATAAGATTACATTTTTTTCTTTATTCTACTTAAGGTTGAGCTATCTGATTTGATCGATTGGACCGACCAATAAAACCGATCAGATAGGTATTTGTCTGGTTCAAATATATACAAAGTAGTGGATGTACAACCTAATTCGTTGAGCCCATGAGTCATAGTCAGTTCTGTCAAGCATGGGTGGACGAGTATCTGATCCAGCTGCTTGAACGTCCTCAGCTATAGAAAGATGATTGCAGGCACGTTGGTAGACATGTTTACAGATTACACGGGATTTTATAACTCTATGATTAAAACGGGAAATAGATTCTTTCACGGGATTTTACTAAATTAAGTGAAAACCGTATCAAAAACAATAATCAACCAAGTCACTATAAACCTTGACAACAAGTCACTAAGTCACCAAGTCGCTAAGTAACAACTCGCTAAAAGCACAAGTCGCTATGAAACAAGTCGCTAAAGCAACAACTCTCTAAGTTGACAAGTCGCTAAAGAACAACTCGCTAACTGGGTCGCTAGGAACAATTCGCTAAGAGGCCAAGTCGCTAAAGAGCAACTCGCTAGTCACAACAAAGTCAAGTCGCTGAGAATAGTAAAGACAAGTCGCTACGTTGAACAAGTCGCTATCCGAAGTGGTACATCCACTACTTTGTACTATTTGTCGCGTTGTCTCAATAGTACTGTAATAATACAAACGGGCCTCTTTTTTATACAAAAGTCAATAATGGTATCCATCTTTTTGCTTAAAGCCTTGCATAATAGTCCATTTTGTTAGAAGCCCAATTTGTTTTTTTTAAAGCCTTGCATAATAGTCCATTTTGTTAGAAGCCCAATTTCTTTTTTTTTAAACCCAAATGTTTTTTTAGACGTAAATGTTATAACGCCCAAAAACATGATCCAATATCCATCACTTCTCTTCTAAATTATCAAACACACTCTGATACCTTCACAAAACTAAAATTTCCAGAAAAAATCAAATTGCATTCAATGGATCATCCACTACATATTCAGAATACTTCAGAAAACAAAGGAATTAAAAAATGTAACGAATCATATATTGTTTTGTTATAATTTTAGTTTAAGTTCTTATAATGTTTATTCTAATATTTTTTATTATTTTTTTTTCAGTTAAAATCTTTTATTCCGGTTCTTCTAAAAATAAAACTGGAGGTTAGTTTTATTTTTCTGTTAATCTTAACAGTTTGTTATTAATATTCCAATTGATTTTCCTTTTTAAATCGATCATTATTGACTGTGATATTAAACAAATTTGTATGTTAATAGTGTTTTTTTATGTTTTTTAGATGTAACTTTGGATGTACAGAAGAATAAGAGAAAACGAGTATAGAGCGTCTTACTGAAGGTTATTATTTATATTTTTTATAAATAATTATATACTTATTTTTTATTTTAATTAAAAAATTATTATTACATATTAGATGAACCACAATATTTATGCAAGGAAGATAGACGAAAAAAGAAGAAGGTAAACTATGCAGTTGAAGGTATGTTAATGATTTTTATTTGAATTATAGATGACTTAATTAGCTAGAAAATTTTATCTATATTATGTGTGTGATTTACTTTGTATTTTTAGTTGTAGGACTTATTGGATATCTAGCAAATGATCCGTATATTTTTAGTTTTGTAACTTTGGTTGTAGGATTCAGTTCATGATGTTTAATTAATATCACAATACACTGCAAAATGAATATTTGTTGTTTAATTTCGAATAGAATGCATTGTGTATGTTTACAAGTGTTAGTAAGATTGATTAGATTTGATTTCCAACTATTTGTTATATGATACAAGTAAAAATCAAAATATACTCAAATTATGTCTTATAAACACTTTGTCTTAGTTACTTTCATCATAAAGGAGTGTTTGGTTATGGTCATGATTCTCTGTTCTAGGGTGTTTTGAGTAAGTGATATTGGTTTAGATAGTTTATTCTTTGGTTACTATATAGTCAGAAGTTGCTTTAGATAGTTCAGGAGTCCTTTGCGACAGGAACATCGCATTTAAGTTAAAGGGAAAATTCTATAAGGTGGCGATTAGACCGGCTATCTTGCACGGCTATCTTGTACGGCTATCTTGTACGTCTCTGAATGTTGGCACATGCTAACAGGGTAGAGGTGGCAGAACTGAGGTTGCTCTGAATGTTGGTCTGCTTTTGGCTTTTTTTCTGGTGTGTTTGTGCGTGGTTTTTTTCCTGTATATTATGCTTACGTTCCTTTTATTACGCTTTTGCCTATTGTTTTTGTAGTATGCTATCTCTGTCCTTTCGCACTAGCACACATGCACTTGCCGGAGGTCTCATTGGAAGCAGTCTCTCTACACACGGGTTTACCCTGGTGTAGGGGTAGGATCTGTCTACATTTTACCTCCCCCATTCCCTGCCTAGGCGGGATTGGGTATGTTGTTGTTGTTGTTGTATTTCTTTTTAAAAGTGAAAATTAGGATTCGTCAATAATTTCTGTTTTATTTTAAGAATTTTCTTTCAAAGTTTTTGCGATTCTAGACTCTGTAAGATAGTCTTTGATATACACAAAATTATTTTGGCTGTAAGATAGACTTTTGCGATTCTAGACTCTGTAAGATAGTCTTTGATATACACAAAATTATTATGGCTGTTTGGTATTCGCAGTCATGTACTCTCGGTTGGTCAATGTATTCCCTATTGATCAATCCTGCAACAAAGTAAGGCTGTTTGGTCATGTAATCTCAGCGTCCCTCTCAGAATACAAGCATACTATAAAATACACATATTCCTTCAAATAATACCAAATCTGAACCGTATCCGCTGAACATCTATAGTTTACAAATATTTTTACACTTAGTTTTACAACTAATTATAATTGACTTAATTAGGTAGAAAATTTTATCTATATTCTGTGTGTGGTTTACTTTTATATTATTTAGTTGAACGACTAATTTGATATCTAGCAAATGATCCGTACATTTGTAACTCTGTTCTAGGGTGTTTTGAGTAACACTAGGTTTGCATGATATCAATAGTTTTTTTCTTTTAAAAGTGAAAATTAGGATTTGTCAATAATTTTTGCATCATAACACTTAGATGATAAAACTATATTAGCTTTGAACCTATCAATCTACCCATCACATAATTGATTTTTTTTTTAAATTCTAATTCAGAAGAACATGATGAAGAAGACGAGTTTGTTTTTTCTGAAGATACAAAAAAGGATCTCTCTGTTATCAAATACAAGAAATCAACCAAGAAGAGTATGTTTATTATTTTTGTATTTTTTTTTTTTGACTTTTTAAATTGAAAATGATTTCCTTATTAAATACTCACATGTTTAATAAGAAAATCAGTTGCAAACTCGTTTATTTATTTTTAAAATTAATCAAACTTCATTTAATTTTTCAGGACCATTAAAAACGACTACTTCATCTAATAAATTTGAGATGAAAGAAATTGTTTGTAAAGAAAAGAAACCATTCAGAAAGAAGGGTAAAGTTTACTTGACTACAGAAGAATACATCCAACCAACAGATCTCAGAACAAGAAGCGCTCCTCTCAATTTCTATGAGGCAGTGATATGTGCTTAAACACATATCTTTTGTTTATCAAAACTGACCCAAAATAACCAAGAAAGGGCCGTTAATGCTTAATATTTGCGTGTTTCTTGAGTTTTGTATGTCTTGTGCATTATATGACAAAAGCAGGACAAAGAAAGCCAAAACGAAGAAAATCGAAAGCACGAGAGAGAAAGAAGAATGCAAAAAAAATTTTGGGAAAGGAATTTGCAAGTTTGGACAATCAATTCTTAAAATGGCAGTTTTAGTCCCTGAAGATTCAGAATTGTCATGTTTGGTCCTTGGAATTTTCAAAGTTGGCAAATTCAGTCCTTGCTTATTTGAAGAATTACAACAATGGCCCTTGGAAGATATTTTCAGAATTTACACTATTGGTCCCTGAAATTTCAGCTTGTACATCTTTGGTCCTTGAAACACACCTTGGATCCTTAATAAGTCCTAAGTCCAAATAACTAACATGATCTTGGCCCAAGTTATCTCACGGCCCAATCCCAAATAAAAAATACCCGGTCCAATAGCAAACTCAAACCCCAGTTTATAACTAAACCCGTTTCCCACTTTAACCCTGGTCAAACCCCCATAAACCCGGTCAACAAACTTGAATTAATATAAAAAAACCAAACGCGCCCAAAATAAACCCCCAAATTCCCCCCAACCCAGAACTTAAGAACCCTAAATTGCCCTTCGATCAATTAAGCCAAATCATTACAATTAAGGGTAATTCCGTACTATCACCTGACACATGCTGACACACGGATGCCAGGTTGGCAATCCGTGTGTCATCTCACCTCATACTCTCCTCTGATTGGTGCAAGATGCGTGGTGGATTTAATCTAAGGGTTGTTATTGAATGGTGAACGTGGATGAATGATCAATGGACATAAACGCGTTCAAAGAAGCACAAGGCTCTCTTCTGGAATCTTCTCAGCTCGGCTATATATAGCCCCTTTCATTCACAGCTTTGATAAGTAGTTTTTTAGTGAGAGAGAGTAGTGTAGGAATAGATTAGGAAGTAGTTTCTGAGTATTTTTCAATGGTTTTCTATAAATTAGTTTAAATCCAGTTATTGTAATCTCTTTTGTACTCAAATTTTATTAATACAAGTTTTTATTTTAGCTTTAATTCTCATCAGGTTTAAATCACTGTTTTATTGTTTAATCTCAGCTTATTAATATTTCTACTAATTACTTGAGCTTTTTCCAAATAATATTTTAGTTGTTTACTCAGAATTTACTCTCGCAATTCATCTTTGGTCAATAAAAGTCAATGCAGCAGATTCTTGTGTTGATTGTTCTGGTTATTGGTATGAAGATGGAAATGGTTTGGTTTTTATCTGATTTGGGTTAATTGTTGATCAGAATGGTTAATAATGGTTCAGGATACTATTCCATTGATTTCAGTTAACATATCATTATGACAGGACACTTGTAAGTCCAATTCTACTTTTCCATTTCTTAATCAGTAGTATTAGTTAAGTGACTGTTGCTTGTTGATGTTTAATGTAGTTTAGTTTGTTGTTTTCCAGCTTGTTTGATTAGCTTTTCTTCTGAGTTAGTTTGTTTAGATAATCTGCTGTCATTTGTTTTTAATATCTGTTATAGTCTGCTTAAGAAGGAGTATGATTTTATTGATAGTTATCGTTGGTTAAATTGCATCATTTAGGTATAATAGTGATTTTAGGATCTGATTTGATAGATAGCATGGCTTAGATTTGAGGATTGTTGGTAGTAGATTGCATATTTGTTCATTATAGGGTGTTTAGATCAAGACTTGATTCAGTGATTGAGGTTTTATTAGTGGTTAAAATCAGTTGCCTTAGCTTCATTTAGCCTTACTTAGTCAATTTCTGTCATTAAATTGTGCATTAGATTAGCATAAGTCAAAATTGCATCTACTCTGCTTTAATTCCAAAATCTGCTTGAATCAGTGGGTTAGTTTTTGCATATAGGTGTTAAAGTAGTTAAAATAGCATAAGTGAGATTCCTTTTATCATAATTCATTGTTTCAAATCCAATTCAGTAGCTCAGAATCTCACTTTAGTCAAAGTTTTTGTTTCATCTCAAAAGTTAAAATATCATCAAAACCCGTTTTTACATAAACTTTGTAGATTTTTAATAAGCACATTTCTGGATCAGATCTCTTGAAATTTTGGGTTTAATAACTTCAGTTGGTGGTGATTTTCAAGATATTTTTAGTTTATTTTTTTAATTTTTCTAAAATAGCTTTTGAAGTGCTTAAACTTGGTCTCATTTTCTGAGAATGTCCTGTGCACAAGTCTAATGATAATCTCAGTAACTTGCAGCATCTGCAGAAGCCTCATTTGGGCTAGTTTTAGGCTGAAATTTGGTTTAACAGTTCTTAGCTTGGTGGTCTTGAGTTCTACACTTCTGGTTCTCATTTTAGCTCTTTCAATAAGCAGTTGGATAAGCTTAAAGTAGATAGGTAGAGGCTGTTTGGAGTTCATGATCAATCAAGTCATTTCAGTTTAGCTTGCAATCTAGAGGTTTAGATTAGTTGATATAGATTTCTGTTAAGTAGTTTTAGCATATTTTAGCTTCTGTGATAAGTTGGTACACTTAGGTAGCTTATAGCTTATTTTCAAGTGCTTATTAATAAGCAGTTACACATCAGTTTCAAAATATCACACATAAGCTTAGGTTTTGATATTTTTCATAGATTTAGAATAATATTTTAGATTTTCCCTGAATGTTTCATAATTTTCTGCCACTGTTTACTATTTTCTCTATTTTAAATCACTTTTTAATCCTTTTTAATTAGCTTTTAATACAAATAAATCAGAAAAGTTTCTAAAAAATAAGTTTTCAATTTTCATAGATTAATAAAAATATAAAAAGCAAAAAAAAAAATTTCCATATTTTTCCTACTTTAATTTGTAATTTTTAGCATTAAAATTAGTTTTTAATAGTTTTTAATTCATAGAAATTAGAATAATCATCAGAAAAATACAAAATTAGTTTTGAAAAGTCTTTTGATTTATTTTAGATTTTTGAAAAATAGTTTCATAATTTTCCCCTTTATTTTCATAATTTTTAGTATTTTAAATTAGTTTAAAAGTTAAAAATTAGTTTTAAATTCAAATAAATTCCAGAAAAATCATAAAAATAGTTTTAATTCTTAGTTAATTTTCTAATATCATTTTTAGTTAGAAAATAATGTTAGATCATTTCTAGGACTTATTTTGGTATTAGTTGTATTTTATTTACGTTTCATTTTAGTTTTATTCGCGTATTTAGGATTCCCCGTAGTGTAATTTCCCTTTTATGCTTCCCTTACCCCGTAGTTTAGAAAACATCATATTATTCCCTTGTCCCATTCAAATCCCATTCGGAACGATCTCGGTGCTCAAACCTAACACGTTTGAGTTACCCAAATACTACACTTCTCTATTATTGATCTCTTTCCCGAGCGAATCAGGCAGTAAAGCACATATCAAAAATTCCTTGTCTCAAAGATTTTGTAGTAGAATTGGGTTTTAAAAAGATTTTAAATCTTAATATTGCTCTTATACCATCAAACCTAGCTTGGAAAATTTTAAGTTGCTACAATGAAAAAGAAAAATCGCTGGTTTTTAAAGGAGAAGAAATACAGATTACAAGAGACTTGGTGCATGAGGTTTTAGGATTTCCAAAAGGAGATTTAAGAATTAATTTTGTAAAAAGATTAAATTACAAGACATTGAAGTTCAATCTTCAATCTTTTTGGAAACAATATGTTAACGAAGATGGAAAACTTATTGTGGAAACTGCCAATAGATCTTTTCTAAAACCTCAAGGACTTCATTCGGCAACGATACAGTTAATGATGTTTTCAAGTTAAATTTCATTATTTTGTTGGTCACTACAATGATTTGTTCAAGTGCGGGAGGAGAATCAAACATGAGATTTCTACCATCACTTTTTGATCATTATGATAACATTATCAGAGTTGATTGGTGTGGTCTAATGATGGAATCTCTAGATCTAAATCCACCTAATCTAGATACGAATTCTGCAAATAAACAGTATTGTGGTCTGTTGGGAATTATGTGAAGTACGAATTATGTTATTGTTTCTGCTGAATGGATTCTGCCGAAGGGTATGGATTCTGCTGAAGACATAGTTCTGCTGAAGATTAGTTTGTTTCTGCGGAAGTTACTATTCCGTGTTTAGTTTATTTAGTTTGGATATACATGAGCTTTATTAGGAAGTGATTGTGTATATCTTATTTAGTTTTATGTTTATACGTTTCTTGGGAAACAGTTTAGGGTTTTGTTTAGGGTTCCTTGTCTATAAAAGGAACACAATGGAATGAATTATAGATATGTTTTAAAAAAAAACAAGTTATTAATATAACGATCCATAGAGGATCAAAGAAGTTCTTAGTTATATGTGTTTTATACTTGTGTTTATATTCCGCTACAGAATACAAGTTGTAGAGATTTTCTTTTAGTTTGTTTGTGATTACACAAGTGATACTAACGATCTACGAAGCTCAAGATCTATCAAGGTCTAAAAGTTTTCAACAAGTGGTATCAGAGCCTCGTGAGAGTCTCTACGATACTAAGGACAGGTTTTTCTAAACACCCATACAACCAAAACAAAAACTCATCATGCCTGGTTCAGACGTTGATGTTGAACTCACCAACAACCAAAACTCCACCCATCTGCAGCAACTAAGTCTCTCTAATAGCAATGCTAAGTTTCCTTATCTGAAAAGGGAAGAGTATGATCTTTGGGCGATGAAGATGCAAAACTAGATCTCCAACATTGATTGGAATCTATGGTAGATAGTATTGAAGGGAAACAGTTTGAAGAAAACTACTGTAGATGCTCTTTGGAACTATGACTTATGTTCCTCCCAAAACTGCTGAAGAGTTACTGGCGGTTCAGAGAGAAACCAAGGTTAAAACCATTCTTCTTCAAGCTATTCCTGAGGATCACTTGAGTGATTTTCACTTCATGCAAGATGCCATGGACATATGGTTAGCAATTAAGGCTAAGTTCGTTGGGAATGAGGAGTCTAGGAGAATGAGAAAGTCCATGCTTAGACAACAGTTTCAAGACTTTCAAATCACTGAAGAGGAAGGAATTCATAAGGGCTATGACAAGTTTCACAAGATTTTAAGTCAGTTAAATCAGCTGCAGGCAAAGCCAGATAATGATGACTGTAATTCTAAGTTCTTGAGGTCTTTACCTCAATCCTGGCTACAAGTGAGCATTGCTTTAAAAGCAAAAGGTGGATTGGATATGCTTACTTTTGATGAGCTGTATAACAAACTTAAAGCTCTTGAACATGATGTAAGAAGTCCTTATAGATCATCATCTACTGCCAGTCACACAGCATTCGTTGGAGCTTCTACCCCCAAGATGAGTCATGGTCCAAGTCCAACTTACTCATCATCATCTTACACTACCACTCCATCAAGTTCTCAATATGGAGGTATAATGGAAGATGTGCTTGGATCCTTCTTTGCTGATTATGATCCTCAGCAGGAACTGGCATATGAGGATTTAGATCAGGTGGATCCACTTGAGATGGAAGAGATGAAGTGAAGTGGCAGTGTATCTTGTCCATGGATATCAAGAATTTTGAGCGCAAAAGTTGGAGAAGGTTTGGCTTCCAAGGAAGAGATCCAGCGAGGTTTGACAAAAGGAAGGTCAAGTGCTTTACTTGTCAACAGATGGTCACTTCTCCGAGAGTGCAAAGCAGGAAAGCGGTGATGAGACGAGATACTCTACTTATCGGCAGAATCGAGAGGGAGTCTGGAACTTCAAAGGGATCAGCAGCTTTGGTCACTCTTGAGCGGCAATGTGGACTGGAAGCAACATGAGCAGGATAATGATGGTGCTGATAATGTTGGTTTGATTGCAATTTGTACTTGAGGAGGATAGGCATGATCAGATTGCCCGATGGGCATCTCAGGTACAAAATTGTTTGTTTGGTTGTAGTGAGCGTTATAATGAACTCAAAGAAGCTTATGATATTTTGAAACCTAAATATAATGAATGCTTTGTAGAAGTTGAAGCTTATAAACAAGCTTTAAAAACACTAGAAAGACAAAAGGTTTGGTTTCAGAAGAATCAAATAGCTTATGATGAGAAAATAAGTGTGTTAGAAAGAGATCTTACTAATGCTAAAAATGAGTTAAAATATTCTGAGAAGTTACGAAGCGGATGTAGTGTTAGAAAATCTAGAGCTGAAGGTGAAACTAGATGAGGAAATTGCTAGGCATAACGAATGGTTATTAAATGGAAAAAAGTTAGCTAGTCATTTATATGGTAGTCAAGCTCCTAATTTTGGGATAGGTTTAGGCTTTAAGAAATATGTAGGATTAGAAGCTAGAGATGACACACGTAAATCCACACCAGCAGGCTTAGCTAATTATGTTAAAGAAGGTGACCTACATGCTGTAGGTGGATCTATTAGAGGAATACCTATGCCTGTTGACCTTACCCCACGATGACTTTGATGGATCACATCATCTCTATGGCAAAAAGTCAAATGACTTGCCAGACCCCGATACTTCTTCTAATGACTTTGTCTCTTGTGTTAACAGTGACAAGTCCTCCGAGCAAGGGTCTACAGAGTGTGATTCAAATGACAAGTCGACCTTCCCAAGTCTACACCCCCCTGCACCCAAGACTACCAATAAGCATGTCCGAGTTGCTGCCAAGGAATCCTCTTCCAAGACAGTTGCCTCTGAAGACTTGCCTTTTAATTCTTTGCATAATAATCCTGTTAAAAACAATTCTTTTCATGGTTATGGTTTGAATACTTCTGCTTGTACTAGAACATCTTTTGGTTTGAATAAATCTTCTAAACAGAAGACATGTTTTGTGTGTAGAAGTAAATTTCATTTAATTAAGGATTGTGATTTTCATGAGCAAAGAATGAATAGGTGTGGTGATTCTAGGACATCTAGACCAATGTGGACCAATGTTAATGCTATACCCCCTTATGTTCCACAAGCAACTAATTCTCCTTTTCCTTGGAGAAGACCAGTTGCAAGACCATATATACAACCAACAAGTTCATATTTTACGAATGGTTATTGGCCTGGAAATGTTGACTCAATGACTGATGGGAAAGGGAACTGGAATACTGCTGTCAAGTCCTCAGCAGGTTGTTCTTGGAATACAAAGGGACCTAAATTTCAATGGAAACCCAAGAACAATAGTGGATCCTATACATCTGCATGGCATAACTCATATGATCCACAACAGGTTCAAGTCGGCAATGACTTGAGCCTCAAGAGTGTACTAATATTTTGTATATTTTTTGTTGTTGTAGAATCATCCTCTTAAGCATAAAGATGTTGGCATTGTTGATAGTGGTTATTCAAGAAGTATGTCGGTCGAAACAGGAAATGATGCATAACTTTGTATCAATTGAAGGAGGAGGCAATGTAACCTTTGGAGGAAGTGATGGAAGGATTATTGGGAAAGGGACCATCAAAACACCTCAACTGGACTTTGAGAATGTATACTATGTCAAGGAACTCCAACACTTCAATTTGTTCTCGGTCTCACAAATCTGTGACACCAAGAACAAAGTACTCTTCCAGAAGGATGAATGTCTTGTGTTATCTAAAGACTTCAAACTCCCGAAGAAACTTTCATTCTGCTGAAAGTTCCTCGGAATCACAATCTTTATACATTCAACTTAGCGATGTTAAACCAGAAGGTGACTTAACTTGTTTGGTGGCTAAAGCATCCTTGGATGAGTCTACCAAATGGCATAGGAGGATGGCCCATGTCAACTTCAAGACCATAAACAAGCTCTCTAAACTGGGTCTTGTTGAAGGTCTTCCTTCCAAAGTCTTCACTAATGATCATAACTGTGTTGCCTGCAACAAAGGAAAGCAACACCGAGCCTCATACAAAGTTGTGACTGCTGTGAGCATTATTTCTGAACCTCTTCAGTTGCTTTATATGGATCTGTTTGGTCCAACTCAAGTTAGAAGCATTGATCAAAAGTATTTTTGTCTAGTTATCACTGATGGTTATAGCAAATTTTGTTTGGTATTCTTTTTACGGACCAAAGATGAAACATCTCCAGTCTTTGAAAGACTTTATTACCCTTATGAGAATCAGTTGAACAAAAAGTTAAAGGAATGGTGTGATAATGGGGTGAGTTCAAGAATGCTCTACTTATAGAACTCTGTAGGTCAAAAGGGATCAAAAGGGACTATAGCAATCCAAGAACCCCACAACAAAATGGGGTGGCAGAAAGAAAAATAGGACCCTCATAGAGGCTGCAAGATCAATGCTGAAGACTAAACTACCCACCATGTTTTGGAATTTGTACACTTGTTATGTCTGAATAGAGTGTCCATTACTAGACCACACTTCAAAACACCATATGAACTTCTCTATGGGAAAGTTCCTACTATTCATTATCTTAAACCTTTTGGGTGTCAAGTGACTATTCTGAATACAAGTGATCCATTGGGCAAATTTGATGAAAAAGCTGATGATGGTTACATTGTGGGATATTCACTCATAGTAAAGCGTACTGAGTTTACAATTTATCTGCTAAGAAGATTGAGGAGACATTGAACCTGAGGTTTCTAGAAGACAAGCCTAATGTTCAAGGACAGGGTCATGTTTGGTCTTTTGACCTTGATTACTTAACTGATTACTTGGGTTATTCTAGACATATGGCTAACCAACATGCAGATACTCAAGAGTCTCCAACTAACAGTCACGATTCCACGGATCTTTGATTCGACGGTGAGTTTGAAGATGATGAGCAACCCATTGTAGTGCCTTCTTTCTCCCCTAACAATTTTTCAGGTGACACTTCAAAAGTTACTTTTGATGAGAGTGAAGACGAGTCCAATTATGCAGAGGATCTTGCTAGACTGAAGAAACAAGAGTATGCAGCTAATCTAGATCTGAGAGGAATCTTTGGGGAGAGTGCAAGTTGAAACAATAAGTGGAAACCTCAATTCTCTTGAACGTGATCGGTTTCTCCTATCATCACCAATTCTGCTGAAGGCTATGTTTACTACTCCCATTTCTACTCGAGTGTCCACAGACTTTGGAGATCCTTATACTCGTTTCCAAGACCCTCAGATCTTGGTAATAATCAACCCAAAGCTGGAATCTTCACCTCACTTCTTATGACCTGATTTTGAACCTACTATGGCTATGATTACTTCCATTGAAGTCAACACCAATGCTACTAAAAGGATTCACAATACTCATCCTCAGTCAAATATTATTGGTGATCCTAATGCACTGTTAGAACACGAGTGCGGTGGCATGTTCTAAATATGGTCAAGTGGCTTTTATCTCTTATGTCTCAAATCAGCAAAGAGACAATCACACGGACTATGAACATTGTCTGTTTGCTTGTTTTCTTTCTCAAGTGGAACCAACGGTGTTACTCAGGAGCTGAAGATTCAAGTTGGCTTGAGGCAATGGGGAAGAGATGCAACAATTTCAAAAATCAGCAAGTTTGGATATTGGTACCACTACACGATGGCAAGTATGCAATTGGTACTAAATGGATTTTGAAGAATAAGAGAGATGCAAGAGGTGTTGTTATTAAAAACAAAGCAAGATTGGTTGCTCAGGGTTATAGACAAGAGGAGGGATTGATTATGATGAAGTGTTTGCACACGTGGCTAGAGTTGAGGCCATACAGTTTTTCTTGGCTTATGCATCCTATATGGGATTTATGGTGTATCAAATGGATGTTAAAGGAGCCTTCTTGTATGGTGAAATAGAAGAGGAGGTTTATGTCACTCAACCTAAAGGATTTGAAGACCCTGCTCATCCTACTCATGTTTACAAAGTTGTCAAAGTTCTCTATGGACTACATCGAGGCACCCGCAGGCTTGGTATGCTAGGCTTTCATCATTTTACTGCTGAGGCATGGATATGTCGAAGAGGTGCCATTGATAAAACACTTTTTCTGAAGAAGAATTCCACAGACATTATTCTTGTGCAAGTGTATGTGGATGACATTATTTTTGGATCACAAAGGAAGCTTGGTGCAGGGAGTTTGAGGAGCTAATGAAGGGAGAATTCGGATGAGGTGCCATGGAGAAATGACTTTCTTTGGCTCCAAGTTCAAAAACCGATGGTATCTTTATCACTGACAAATATGTGAGGGACATCTTAAAAGTTTGGTATGGAGAGTGTCAGGACTCACTACACCTTATGAAGTCCTAAGTCAAAGATCAACAATGAAATAGATCCACCGTGAATATACATCTTTATGATCTATGATTGTTTTTTGATGTATTTAATAAATTTTCACGGCCCTGACATTACTTTTGTGTGAGTGTTTGTTCTCACATCAAGTTACTCCACTTACTTCCCATCTCAATGCCAAGTAGAAGATTTAAGTACCTCAAAGGTCAACCTCACTTAGGCCTTTGGTACCCAAAGAATCTCCATTTAAGCTGGAAGCATATAGTGATAGTGACTATGCCGGTGCAAATCTGGATAGGAGATCCACTACACCGAGGTTGCCAATTCCTTGAAAGAGATTGATTTCTTGGCAATGCAAGAAATGACTATTGTGGCTACCTCATCTACCGGCGCAGTACGTTTAATTGTCGGGATGTGTTCTTTGGATTCAAAATCAATTGTTGGATTATGGGTATAACTTCATGAACACAACAATTTTATTGATAATCAAAGTACCATATGCATTGTTAAAAATCCAGTTTACAAATGAACAAAACATATTGAAATCATGCACCACTTTATAAGAGATGCATATGACAAACATTTGATAAAAGTGGTTAAAATCTACACCGATGATAATGTATGTTGTTAACAAAGTTGATGGACCAAGGTTTCAACACCTTGTGGTCCATATTGGTATGCTTAACCCTTAACCGCAGTTTAAGGGGAGGATAGGCGCTCCTCATGTGGGAGGATTTGTGTATACTTTGCATTGTTTTATGTAAATTGTTTTTGTGTGACTTTTTGATTCTGTTCACTAACACTAACGTACCAATGTAATGATAGTTTGTTTTTCTTGTTTTTGTTTTGTGTGCTCTCTATGTTTGTTTGCCTTGGCATTATATTCAAGTTGGGATCTACCAAGTTGTTAAAGCTTATTTCTACCGAATTCAAAGTAATCAAGTGAGTTATTTGTTTCCACCAAAGACAATGTACTGAAGTTACTATGTTCATTCAAGAGAAGTATCAAGCAAATTGTTCATTCATTCATTCAGAACAGCTTTAAAGCTTACAGCCTTACAGAGTACAATCAACATCAAATGCAATTACAAGAAAAGAGTACATGATCTATTAATCAATCTTGTTTATATCATCTATTCCAACATCTAACAGACTGTTGGATATGCATGATTGCTCACATCTTTCACACTAAATGTTGGATATGTATTTATCAAGTCTTGCATAACCACCCATTCACTTCTATTCATGACCGGATATGCATGACCTGGGTATGAGAAGGCTAAGGATCAAAATGGGAAGGATGGATTGATGAAAACGATGATGATGACGATGACCACACATGATGATGAAGAAAAATAAAGCTCGTGTGTGCTTCATCTATAGATTTCAACCAAAATGCAACCCATCCACTATCCTAAAGAATTTCCTCTATACGATGTATGTTTGACCACAAATCAACGGTGCGGAAGACCGAGAACCACCTCTCTATCTTTAGGAAGTGGTGGATTCTGCTCGTGGCCTTCGCTGAGGCCGAGGAGCCGAGGTTGGGAGTAAGATGTTTCTCCTTGTGAGTCATCGAATCATCAATGGCAATGAAGACACATTCACAACAAAGAAGAACAGCTTTTCACTCTCTTTGAAGTTGCTTCCTCATCTCGAAGTCTTCATAAGGTGATACATAAGAACTTATGGATGATTGTCTTCATCATCGCCGGATTGCTTGACAAATAATCCTTCTTCCACTCTCAAGACCGCTTATGGAGATGGATGTCATCCATGAAAGGGGTGATTGGGGAGGATCTACTCATGGTTTGTTTTGGAGCATTGATGCAATTAGGGTTTGTGATGATATTTTGGGTTTTTGATGAAGAGTTATGTGTGCATTGGGATTGTTTTATAGACAGCATCAAGACTTAATGAGACTTAATGTATGGTGAAATAAAGAAAGATATTTATCAAGCTTCTTGAATACGTGGACTGTTCTCTGAGTAGTATTCTTCGCCAGATGAGTGTTTCTACAAGTTGAAAGTTAATTGAAAAGTAGCAAGACACGCCACTCTCGGTCAACATTTGATTCAAAATTGGAAAATACTACTTATTCTGCTTGCATATTCGCCTCATTAAAAGTTTCATTACTCACATTCAAAACACTTCCAACTTGTGTGACTCTTAACCCTAAGTTACATTTTTCTCATGGCGCTTCAATTCAAGCATCATAATAAAGTCGCTTTAGGATCCTAAGGGTGATGAGTTGTAGAACCAATTGTAGAATTCTATACGATCCAAGATTCATTATGCTTTAACGCATTCTCCAGAAGTGATTTATGAATCATTGATTAAACAATTTTTGGGTAACTCAAGGAAAAGAGGAATGATGCAGTAGATTGTAGCTATTGTTGATGGAAGAAGAAAAGTATGTGACAGAGGAGCCGAGATAAGAAGACAACTTCATTGGATGATGCAAATGGGGTTTATCATTCTAATGCGTGGATACCTATTAAGAGCTATTATCACTGCATAATCATGGTTGAAGAATCATTGTGTCCTGTGGAGATTTTTATTCACCTTGCTTCGATGTGTTGGCAATAAACCGAGGATGGGATCAATTTTCTACGAGGGGATGATGTATTGTTTGTCTTTCGTGGTTTGACTATAATTTCTCTAAGAATATTTTGATAATATGGTTGAAAATATAGATAGGAAAGCAAGTTTTGATGTACCCTAGGTTTCTTCAGATAATAGACATTACCACAAGCCCAAGCCTTTTATCCCATAGCTTTAACTCAAGTGCTATTTGTTTCAATGAGAACTAAATTAGGGGACACATTTCCTTATTACAGCCTATGTTGCCTCAGGGGAATGAGGTTCGTCGATGAGGATAATGTTGTTACTACCTTCTTCCAATACTACCGATGGTAATCCCAGTTACTATTGATGAGGCCCTTCAAGCATCGGGCCCAGCATCTAATGTTTCATGACCACCTCCACTCACTCTCACCAGACCTAGTCCTAGTCCCTTCACCTACACAAGTTTCTCCTGACTGAGGTCTGACACCGAGACCACACCTAGTCCTATTAGGGAATCAAAGGGATTATCAGTTATCTTTGAGCATGTTCCTATTACTACCTGAAAGGCCCAATGAAGCTCCCATACCACTGCAACAATTCGTGAGCCGAGGACCCTATTACACTTACTCAATATATGCTCTAGTGAACAAGTATGCGGTGTGAGGTGGTTGATCTCAAGAAGGAGTTTGCAGAGACCAAGTCTACCTGGTGGTAAGATTGTGGAGTTGCTAATGCAAGTTAAGAACTTGGAGGAACTACTTGGAAAAGTGGCAAAAAGAGAGTTTTTTGGTTTCAAGAGGAGCAAGAAGAAACCAAAGATGCATCACTAGGAATCTTGGTCGATGTTCTCTTAAGATCATGTTTTCCCAGCTGTACAATCTCAAGGAGAAAGGAGCCTATTATCTTTAGTAGAAAAGAAGAAGACAATATCTGAATAAGGTATCCGCTGAAATTTCAAAGGAGCCAAATGTTGTTGATGCGTAATCGGCCGATGTCTCCATTTGAGAAGGTTGCTTCTGAACATGGTCAAGCCTCATTTGTACCAGAACAACTAAATTCTCCACCTTCGCCAGATAATGATGCAGCTTTTATGTGGTCGGGTGAATTTTAAGTTGAATTCTTCTTTGAAGTTTTTCTACACCTGCTGAGGAATTTTCTCAACTTTTTTATTCCGATGTTGTTTTGGGTGTTCCTTCAAGTTCATTCTATGCATATGTCTCAAATTGGTTCCCACTGAGGAATCTTTGACAAAGGAGCAGCCGGATTGATGATATGATTGGTTTTGTGTTTGGTATCCTAAGAAGAAAATCAAGCTCAAGCTAGAATGCGTGATTATGAAAATATGCGTAAGAGACAGTGTAGTTGTGAATTTCTTCAAGCTCACCGATTCTAATTTGTCTACAGAGAGAAAACTAGAGCTTGATGCATTATTTCCTAAGATCACTGTTGATCAATGGGATGCCATACTAATCAAGGTCCTGATCCTAATCTTGCAAAACTTATTTTAGGCGGTTTCGATGGAAGTAAGAATTTTGTGGATCAAATGTGGCTCTTGGAAATCAAAAGAAGCAAGAAGTTTAACGCAGAAAGAGGAGAGCTATTGTTGCTCAAAGACATAAAGCAAAAGGAAAACCAATGACTGTAGCTCGTAAGAGGGCTTATATGAGGAGAGTTGTGAAGAATCATGGGTTCTACTATTTATAATGCCTGGCATGTCAAATAGCAAATATGCTGTTATCGATGATGATTTGATCAAAGTATAATATGATTATGAAGTTTTCTTCATTCGGTTCTACTGCTTCTACATTAGAAAGGATTGATAATGTGTCCATGTTCTCAACGCTTTAAAGAGACCTAAAATAGTTGATATAGTGGATAATTTTGATGCTGTTTCTAAGTAATGTCTCACCGTTGTTACCATCAAACTCTGAAGCTAATCCTTTCACCTAATAAGGTTGTTCACTGAATCTTCTCCTTGTTTCTCAAGTTACTGCCTAGTGTTGATAATGTGATCCATTGAGTAAGGAAGAAGATCGATTGATAAAGATAAGAAAGTCGGTAGGAGGAAGAAAAGTATGGCTAAAAGGAAACTTAGTTCCTGGAGCTCCTGGAGATTGGCTAGGAAACGTCTTTCCAAGAGTATTTCTTTTGATCTCAAGGTCACTGAGTCACCCTTTAAAGTGGTAATTGTTGATGTTTTCCGGCGAACACATGCTGTATTGATCAATTGGTACCTGGGATTAATAATCATGTATCTATGATAATACTTCTTTATGTTCAACTTCTGAAGGAAATATTTCATTTGGTGGATAGACACGATTTGAAGATACGTTATGAACATGTTACTCAAGATATACAATTCATTCACCACAGGGTTCTGGTTTATATTTATTGGGTGATCTTCAAGTCTTGTTTGATTCTCATTCTCCAGATGGAAAAGGGTATTCTATTTTAAGGATTCACATAAATGGGAGATTTGAGGTTGAGATTCTATCCTATGCCATGTGTTCATGTGGTTCAGACAAAATGTGGCATGATTTTGCGTATGTTCTCGGATAAAACTTATCCGTTGTCGGGTTTTATTCATGGAAAGAATGCTTAGACAGAAGTTGGAAAATTCCTAATCCAATTGGCAATGATGACCTTCATGCACAACAATGTGTTGGATTGATTAAAACTTGTTTGCAACATAAGGGTTTATCTTGATGTGGTAATTTGTATGATTTGTACTTTTTTGTTTTATTCTTAGTTAAAAAACCACTATGTATATAGTTTTATTTTTACTAAATTTTATTGCAGGTTTGTTGTATATTATTGTTGGTTATTAACTCACCAGATATACCTTGTGTGTGTCAAAGAGTTGGCTAGTCCAAAGGGTACAAACTTTTAAAGACACATCAAATCTGTTGATAGTCAGAATGGTTTGCTCAAAATCATAGGTTTACAACCACCCTTGCTTAATTGTTGAGTGTTGTATGGTTATCAATTCACCATGATTATTCCTTTTGAATCCAAGAATTGACTAGCCCACATGTATATGGCTTGTGGTAGGCAAGTGCTGGAATACCATATTTGGTAATCGGGCCCACCAATTTTAAGAATTGGCTAGTCCCGAAAGCAAACGGCTGTGTAAAGACATATCAAATCCGTCAGTTGCTGATTTGCTTAATAAATCATAATGGTTATCAGTGTACCATGGTTTTCAAACTTAAACATTGGCTACCCAGTAGTGATATTGGTAAAGAGACATCAAATCCATTATTTTCAATGATTCACCTCTCACAGAGTTAACACACCTGGATGTGATGAGAATAATTTGAAACTAATATGTTTTGATGTACATGTTGTCATTTGTTGCCGCAAAGATATGGAGTTTCAGAGTTTCTTCATCAAAGAGATGATTTTGTTTTGATTCTTTGCTGATGCTGTTTGATTACAATCCTCTAGTGTTTCAAGGTTAGCGATCTATCAAGAAACTGGAACTTAACCACGTCAAATTCCAGCTTTTGGGAGTGGGATTGTTGGGAATTATGTGAAGTACGCATTATGTTTGTTCTGAATGATACCCCTGCCAAGGGTATGGATTCTCGTAAGACATAGTTCTCTTGAAGATTAGTTTGTTTCACCTGGGAAGTTATTATCTTGTTTAGTTTATTTAGTTTGGATATACATGAGCTTTATTAGGAAGTGATTGTGTTATCTTATTTAGTTTTTATGTTATGCGCTTTGGGAAACGGTTTAGGGTTTTGTTTAGGGTTCCTTGTCTATAAAAGGAACACAATGGAATGAATTATAGATATGTTTTAAAAAACAAGTTATTAATATAACGATCCATAGAGGATCAAAGAAGTTCTTAGTTATCTGTGTTTTATACTTGTGTTTATATTCCGCTAAAGAATACAAGTTGTAGAGATTTCTTTTAGTTTGTTTGTGATTACACAAGTGATACTAACGCATCTACCTAAGCTCAAGATCTATCAAGGTTCAAAAGTTTTCAAACATGGTCCAATAACATTTACTGTGATGTTTTTTTAGATATATATATTTTGTTTTTTTAAACAAATATTTGATTTATTTTTTCATGCTTTGGGTTTAGAAGAACCAAATCGAATAGAAGATGTCTTACAAAGATTGTTCAACAGAGTTGCCGAGGAAAGTGGACCGTGAACATATAAGACTAAAAGTTCTTCGAGTTTTTGAAGATGATCTTTTTTCAAGTGAGGAAGTTAATGATGAAATTGATCAACCAATTTTGAATCTAGTGATGTTTTACTATTGTGAGAATAAAAAGAGTGGTCTTAAAATCACGTCACATTT
>OU343216.1:2854097-2902117 GCA_910596185.1 Chrysanthemum makinoi | reverse complement strand
ATTAAGATTTAGCACTTAACATTTAGATGACAAGTAACACTGTTCATTGTTCTATATTCAGCTTCAACTAAAGATTTAGCAAGAAATTGTTTCTTGCTTTTCCTAGATACCAAATTGTAACCAATATAAACCACATAAACTGTTACAGATTTTCTAGTCATTTTACACTTTGCTCAGTCTGAATCAACAAAAGCTGAAAGATTAAAATCTTTACACTACTTAAAAGATATTCCAGTTCATAGGGAACTCTTCAAATATCTTAAAACATTAAATGCAAGTTGATAACATCAAATAGTCCTGAATATTAAGTGTCAATTTCCTCCGATAATGCTCGTTATTTATATCATTTATATGGATGTACGCTTGTTTTCCATTGTTTTCCACCTTCAGGTAAATTACGAGCATTGGAGCTAAAGAGACGCGAAAATGGAAACATATCTAAATATTTATCACAGTATGCTATTTTGAAGAAGTTACGGCGTAACTCATCTATCACATTACGCCGTAACTATTGCATGACTCAGTATGCCAACTTATCAGAAGGTTACGGCGTAACTCCTTCCGTGAGGTTACGGCGTAACTACATTAGGTCAAAAGAGGTTCCATCCATCGATACTACGCCATAAGCGCTTCATCACTTACGACGTAAACCATTTTATTGAAGACTACGGCGTAACCACTCATTAGGTTACTGTAACCGTAGATCTAGTGCATTTTACGAAGGAATAGAAGGTTACGGCGTAACTCCTATATTGGTTACGCCGTAACCCGGATCTGCCTATAAATACCCCACAATTCCGGCATTTCTAATCATCCCATTCCACACACAACACACTGAGAACGTGGGAAAAAGCTCAAGGCAGGTCTAGGGGAGCATACGGAGCTATTTCCAAGGGAGAAGTCACTCCATTACGATAAGCATTAGCGTTTTATGTTTCTTTACTTTCAATTCATGTATTTCGTACCTTCGAATATTGAATTAATTTGCACGATTAATATGAGCGGCTAAGCACCTTTTGGTGCTAGCCTAGTTATGATTCCTTAATTGTTTTGTTTACGTTTATCTTTACTTCCGTACAATTATTTCTAGGGAAAATTAGTCAAATAGACTGCGCGCCCTGATGCATATCACTTTATGGACCACTCTTTTTTGCGTTACGGAAATGGACTTGTTGCCCAACGATTTTCTTGTATCCAACCATATGGTGCCACGTGTCCAACAAAGGTACGGCAGAAGTACATATTTTGAACGTATTTGTCATGTATTGTAAGGTATTGTTTTTTGGGCAACCAAAATGTATTTTCGGGCAACTATATATTATTGGGAAACTTGTATTTATACACGAGGATAATATGGTCATTTTAAAATGGCTGTATTATAAAAGTAATATTAATAAATCGGACACGTATTAATACTCACACACTATCACGCACACACACACACACAATCAAACATCTTCTACTACAATTTAACAGCTTCTACAATTAAACATCTTTCTTCTACGCACACTCACAAACCACATCTTATTCAGAACCCTCTAACCCCTAATTAATTTTTCTTGTATAATTACGTATGAAAAATTAAAGTTGTACAATTGTAAAACCTCGGTTAGTTCTACATTGAAGTTGCTGCGAGATATTAAACTCGTTTGTCAAAGAACTAAAACCGGAAAGGTTGTTCAGAACAAGCGATTTGGTCCATGGTTGGATATAAAGTTAGTGCGAGAATGACCGCCTTCGATGCATTATGTTTTGCAACACCAGGTATATGTTTCTAACATCTCCTCTGATTCCCCTCCACTAACATTCCAAATTGGGGAGCATTCGTTAAGGTTTGGCCGGAAAGAATTTTGTCTCATAACAGGGTTTCGATTTGGCAAAGTTTCAAAAAGCTTAAAACAATCTAAGCTTTCGTGATCGTGTATTTCCGAAAAAAGAGTAATGGTATAACAAATGTACATGCAATTTATCTTTTGGAACTTGTTAATGATTCAAAAAAGGATGGAAAAAGGTGGTTATCGCTTTCTGATGAGGATGCCGTTAGGGTGTGTCTCGTTGGTAGCAGAGTGGTGTTTATAGGAAAAGAAGACAGAATTGCATCCATAATCACTTATTGTCCTTGGTTGATGATTTTGAAGCCTGGAATGTATTTCCTTGGGGTGAATATATGTCACATAAATTTTATCAATGACTGTCAATATTGTTCATATTCACAGAAAGATCATTTGTTAAAATTGAAAAAACCCAAAGTTCAGTGCAACATACAATCTATCAGGGTTCGCTTGGGCTTTCAAGGTTTGAATTACCTGTAGTTTGTACTAATGTATGTATGTCTTTGTTTGATAACATGTTTGTTTTAGAAAACAAGTTATTAAAAGCTTTTGATTTTATTTTGTTGTGCTATTACTTGTTGAATCAAAAATTACCTATAAATAATGATGTTGTTTAATTGTTATGCAATGCTGGTCTTTGCTGTGTATACACGTAATATAAATGTTAGCCGTAATTTAGATTACAGCAATGTTATAACACTTTTTAGTTTGCGATTTTTTTTGTAA
Source organism: Chrysanthemum makinoi (assembly GCA_910596185.1). Classification (NCBI taxonomy): domain Eukaryota; kingdom Viridiplantae; phylum Streptophyta; class Magnoliopsida; order Asterales; family Asteraceae; genus Chrysanthemum; species Chrysanthemum makinoi. The sequence goes on along the minus strand of OU343216.1, from coordinate 2,899,559 downwards.
TTGTAATCATAAACGTATTGTTTCATCGTAAATAGATGACCTTTAGTTTGTTAAAACTTTAAACAAATTCAAAAATGATAACTGCATAGCTAGACATTTGTAACGGTGACGGGTGTGCCTATTACAGATTTGGATTTTGGAGAGTTTTCCTAGAAGCTAACTTTGGTGGGTGAAAGACAACAAGGTGATTCCACGTGGTCTTGCTTGGTCAGAACTTTCAAAGTTTCGGAACGCAGACTGTTGTAATCTATTTGGACCGGTAGGCATCACACGATCTTATGATGCGACTATACTAACTTGTACCTAAATTTGTTCACAATATCAGTAATTGTAACTCTTTTTGTTCTTAGGACTCAACTCCCATTGTTGAAATTTCGCAAACACAATTTGAAATGAAGCAACCGTGGTGTATTTCCAGTGCCCAATATATAAATGGTTTTGTGCTGCGGGATATAGGCGGTTGTGAGAAGACTGCGACAAAGATTCGAATCATTCGTGGAAGCTTTCAATTTACACTCGTCATGGAAAGTCAACTACGGGGGTTACAAAACGCATTGCAACTTAACATTGAGCAACAACCTTCTTTAAATGGTGCACAAACGGGGACCACTCTTTCGACAGGGTCTGTAATTCGTGAGTTAGTGGATTTGGATAAAAAAAAAATTTTGATGATAGAAAATGGCATTCATTCGGTCAGAAACACACCGGTTGTACTTGATGTGTTTCACATTTCGGCCAAGCGAGTTTCAAAAGTGCAAAGACAACTTTTGGGTCTTAAAAATGATGCGGCCTTCGTTCCGAAAAAAGCTAAAAGTTGTGCCAATACAAATGACTCTAACGTTAATCCTGATGATCCGAAGGTTTGTATTTACTTTTAAGGTTGCCTCCAATGTTATATGATGAGTGTCTAAATACTCATCATTTTTGTACTATCTAGACTGCAAGATCATCTGAAAACACTCAAAAACGCATCAAAATGATGAAAATATCACAAATCAGTGTTTTATGTGTTTTAAATGTAAAAATATCAAAATCGATGAAAATGTATCAAGTTTGCAAAATTGGCGCTTTAGTCCCCAAGTTTTAAAAGTTGTCAAATCTAGTCCTTGGAATTAAAAATGTGAGTTTTGTCATTCAAGGTCCCTGAAATATTCTAAGTTGTTAAAAATGGTCCTTGAATGATTCTTTGGTCAAATGGCAGGAAAGGTCCTTAAAGTTTGAAAATTTGCAAAAATAGTCCTTGGATTTCTAAAAATGGAATTTTATGCAAAAAGGGTCCTTGTACTATCAAATTTTGTCAAGTTTGGTCCTTGTGATAACATTGGAAAAAGTTCAATTTCAGTCCTTGAAGTTTGCATAAATTACAAAATTGGTCCTTGTATACCTACATATGCCAACCGGACCCTTGTTATTATATCAAGCCCAAAACAAACACAACCCAAGTCTAATACCTAGCCGCCCAATCCTTCCCCAAGCCCAAACCAACCCCCGTTTAATATTAATCCGTGGTCAAATGGTCAAACCCGCGCCAAAATATACCACCACTGTTCATCTCCTCTCAATAGTGAAACCAAAACCCGAGAGTATTTGCATATTTTCAACACTCCACTTGCCTCACCATTCCCTCACCTTACTTTGTCCCCCTCCACCTCCACATCTTCCCAAAAACCATTAATATCAAATAACCTCTGCTCAAGAAAAATGGCGCCAAAAAGCAAAATGGACGGATATGATGATATATGAAGATCCAATGGCTGGAATTTAGTGGGAAAGTCTCAGAGTAGTCAACAAGAGTGAAAAAGTCATTATATAGAGGAAGGGATGCAATGTATTTGAGAAAGTAGTGTAATTTATTTTTACTTATGTCGTTTTAATTACTTTTTAAATTCCAGTTCATGTCCAAGCTATCAAGCTTTTTATTTCAAGTTATTAGTGTGTAATAAAACTTTGGTGAACTTCAATTTCAGTTTCCATTTTGATTTCAAGTTTGTGAAATTTTTAAATTCAGAAAAAAATATCAATAAGTACGAATGTTACCTTTGGTTGTTGTTTTTGACTTATAAGCTTATATAAGCTCATTACATAACCTTTGAAAGCTATTATAACCTTAATAATTCAGTTTAGTATAAAAACTCAAAAATTCTCAAAAATTCCAAGAAATTAGTGAAAAAAATAAAAAAGCCTATGAGAAATGATCAAAGCTATGGTGCAGTGTTGAAAATGGATTGCTTTTGGGTATAAAGCTTATTGGTAAGCCATAGGAAGTGGTATTTATCACTGGTTCATTGTTTATTGCTGGAAAACAATTGTAAGCTTTTTCTAAGCATTTTAGCTTTTCACTATTCTAGTAATTCATAAGCTTTAATCTCTTTTTGTTTATGTTTCTTAGTTACATTTAAATAGAATTAAACATTAAAGCAGTTACTTGTTATCTTTAAGTTGTAGTTAGTAAGAATTTTAGTCTAACAATAATATTAGCATATTAGTCATTACTAAGTTTTATCTTTGTCATTGTTCTTGTTTAATACTTCAATAGTCTCATTAATTGATAATACAAACTCTGGAATCAGTGTTAAAGTCTAAATCATCAAGTTGCTTTGAAAACCAAAAATTCAGTTTATATAAGTGGTGTTTGGATCCACTGTATAAACTATGTTAGAGTTTGTTCAAGCTCTACTTCTGGTTTGCTATAAGTTATATTAGGTCCTATTAGCTCAGTTAGACCATACAAACTGTCCTTATTGAGTAAAAGTCAAAATCTCTGTTAAATCTCATTTTAGTGTCCTTGTTAGGAATTTGATTTGCTTAAATCATCATATTAGTTTAAAAGTTGTTAACATAGCTTAATATAACCTTATTACACCTTAATATCTCATAATTAATCAGTAGGATAGATTCAAAGTTCATAAAGGTCAAACTTTCATTTTGTTCAAAAAAAGTCAAAGTGTGCCCATGTAACGCAGTTGTGGTACCCTATTTCACAAGCTCTTAGAGAGCTTATTAATGGCCTCTAGCTTATGTGTTTTAGCTTTTTGAGAAGCTCATCTAGCTGACTCAAGGCTCCAAGTTTTACTTTTTCATTTGTAGCTTATTAGGTAGGCCGCACTTTTCGCTTATTGTTTTTGTCCATTTTGACTCGGTACACTGAGTTATACTCGATGGTTTTCCAATTTTTAAAAGCTCACCAAAAGTTCTCTAGTGGACCCCTGTGAAAACCTCACTTTTGGATAGCTTATCTGGTCATCTTGCTAATCCAAGTTTTTTGTTTTTAGTTTCTAGCTTATCTTAGTGCTTAAAAATAAGCCTAAAGGTGCCTAGTGATTTGCAAAGTGTCCTGTGTATATCAGTTATATAAGTGCTTATTTTAGCTTATTAGGTGCTTATTTCTAAGTTCTTGAGCTTGTTCAGTTGTAACACTAGCTTATTATCAGTAATATAGCTTATTCCTTATTAGCCTTTGCTTATTTTTTAGCTTAAAAGCCATTTTGGCTTAAAACTCTTTAGCTTATTTCCATCTTATAGCCACTGTTGAGATTTTAAGCTTATTCAGAGCTTAATTAGTACTTTTCATTAAAAGTTGTAGTTAAAGAAAGTGCTTATTACATAGTACTTAATAGTTTGCAAAAAGAAAATCAAAAAAATAAAATGTTTTTCAAAAGGTGGGAGGGGCTCGAACTGAGACCTCCCACCTTGTGAGAGTGATAAGAGTGTACACGGAACCATTAGCCCTTGGGTCTTTGACATCATAACTTGCACTAATTAATCTCTTATATCGTTTCAATTTTAAGCTAAATAAGGTGTTTTGCTTATTTCCAGCTTATTTTTGATAGCTTTTCAGTTTTGTATTTTTTATATAATTGTATTAGTATTAAGTATTTTATAAAAAGTTTGAGATTTTTCCAAATAGTTTTAGTATTTTTAAACATTTAATTAGTGTAAAATCTTAATTAATTCATAATAAAAATATAAAAGTCTAAAAAATATAAATCTTTTTTCTAAAATTTTCTTTTGTCATATATGCGTAAAAAAATTGATTTTACATTAAATGAGCCTTTTATTTCACAAATTTACGTTTTGACTGCTTTAGCCTTTTCGTAATTTTTAGAAATAACGCTCGTTTTCATTTTAAGTCACGGTTTTAGGTAATTTTAGTTTACGTTTCAATTAAAATAGTTTATTTAAGTTATTTTATTTTATAAAATCACAAAAACATCATTGTAAAAATAGTGATAGCGTTTATTTAATATATTTTAACTTTTTAATTTTCTTAATTTGCATTTAAGTCACTGTAATTTGTTAATCTTTTCTTTAGGTAATTTTCCATCAATATCCTTTCTGATCACTATCCTTAGTGATCATTCTATCATCTGAAGTTGTTTAAACACCATTGAGTCTCCGTGGGACATAACGACCCGGGGAAACACTATACTCCCCAGATCTTCATTGCATTCGTGCTTGAGCCGTTTTAAGTTTGTTACGGTCGGCCATTCACAAGTGGCCGGCTTGAGTGATAAAACTTGACGGTTTGGCACGCATCATTATACCAAACCCAAATAATCCTTCGTGTGTACACTTATATAAAACCTTGGGCGCTACAGGCCACGTTGTGTCATACTCTAGGCCCTAACAGGGATAAGGTCGTCGATGCGGAAGATGCAACGGACATTGACAATGATGATGGGCTTAAAGAAACGCAATGATGTAACCTTGGGATTCTTGTACAAGCCTGTGCCATGACCCAAAAATGTCCAAGTATGGAATATGGAGGTGATCGTACTACTCAACTTCAACGGTTACCAAAGCGATGAAAAAAAAACACCCAGGTGACCCCATTATTGTATGTTATCTTTCATTTAGACTTTACATATCAAGTATAAAATATGTCCATACTTATGTATATATAATTAAAATTCATCAGGAACCGGATTGAGGTATCAGGAACCGTTAACAATATTGTTGGTGTGTAGACAGAACAAGGAACGCCAACCAACAAAGCTCTTGAGGTATCTACATTATCAGTAAAACAACGCCGAAAAATAAAAGATTTTAATGTCTTTTTTTAACATACTATATTTTCAAATCACGGTTCAAAGACAACAACATGTCAAATGTAAAATGTGGTTGGCGAAAATGACACACCTATGTTGGGGACGTGTTTCCTCAGGAGATAATTTCAACAAAGGCCGATAAAACATTGTTTGTTGATCTTTAGATTTAATGGATTTTGATGAGCAAGAATTGAATGTGGTTAGGAAAACTTCGTTTGTTGGCCTCCGATCCGTAACAATGATGTCCTTTGTTGTTACCCAAGAAACACCAACAAAGAAAGACCCTGAAGCCCCTAAATCTCAATCTAAATCCAACAAATTTTCATTTGCAAATGTGGTAGGTCCTAATGACAAACCTACATTGGAAGAACTTTTCACCCATAATAATACAAACAAAAGAAAGAGAGTAAAATTGAACGACAAACTCGTAAAAAACATTGTAAAACATTATAAGAAGATGGTGATTACGTCAGCTTCGCCAAGGGCCTATAAAAACATCGGCTACTCCTTGTCGCCGTCTTACAAGATCGCAAGGTGTCATTAACGAGCTTTTATCCCTGCCGATTCCGATGTAAAGCACCATATTAAATTCTACGAAAATGAATATTTTATGTTTGTACGCTTATTTTTCAAGTATGTTTCGGAAAATTGGGAAAGCCCAAAGCGGCGTGGCGTTAATCACTTGTATTCGCCCAGAATTGAACCGTTTGTAGAGGTATCCTCTGTTTGTTAATCCATTAACATCATTATGATATGGTTAATGTTATTCAATATAGAATTTTTTTTTTTTTTTTTTAGGAACTTTTACGACACCCGAAATGCAACAAGGAGAAGGTTATCGTGCTGATTACCTTCGCACCTATTTCAAGCTTAAAACCATTACTTTATATGTTCCCTTGGGGCTCGGTGCCGTTGTTGTTTATAGGGGTTTTGGGTAGCCTTGGCATGTGTTGAGGATTGCAGATGGGTGGCTTGACTTAGTGAGTAAAGCTGATTTTATCTTGTCTCCTACACATGTTTATTATTTGGTTTTGTTACATTGGAAGAATGTTACAGATTTTTATTTGCTTTATATGTCGCGACACTTGGATGTATGGCTTGATTTGATGTGGTTGTTTAGACCCGACCATGCGCAGACAATGCGTGGCGGTGTAATTTCAGTCAAATCCTAGATGGAAAACTACCTACCACTTATTGGATGGCACAACATACCACAATAAACTGGCGAGATGTTGAAAAGCTTCGGTTTGGCGACCTCTTAACGCATTACATATAGCACTATTTGTTATAAAGCGACTTATAATATTCTTCAATTGGTTTATATATCGGGTGTATTTTCCGTGAATGGCCGAAAACCAGGGTACTTTCGGTGTGCTCCATATCCGCCTGGAGTTGTTACGTTTATGACTCTCTTGGTTCGGTCGGAGGAAGAGGTTCACGGTGGTGGCGAGGTTTGAAGAGAGATTTACAAACACAACTTCTACTTTACCTACAAAATCTTTGGTGCTTGCATAGTAAGGGCATATCACCGGGGTTATAAAATCACATACAAGTTTCAAAAGTCCCACAACAATCAGACTTGTATGGCGATTGCGGAGTATGGGTGTGCATTATATTGTACAGATAGCTCCGTAACCAGCCTCTCGGAAGTAGGCGGCCCTCTTCACACAACGTTAGCTTACCGTGAACGGATGCTTGAATACTTATGGAAGCACAAGGTTGAATACAAAAATTGTCAGCGGTCTCTCAAGGTACCATCCTTAATGTCTTTTTGACCCATAATTATTGTCACATGTTGACTTATGCATGCTTTTTCTTTCAACTTGTACTATACTTATTTTTACTTGTGTTATATATTACAGGATTATTATTTTTTTGTATTTTTTTATAAGCTCAACTGCATTTCCTTTTTTTATGCCAGTGCACATACACAAAAAGGCGTATGGTTTGCAAACCAATTCTATATTGGTTATGTATACGCTATTAATATTTGGTATACACCTGAATTAAATATAAATTATTTGGTTGCCCTAAAGTACATCATGGTACATGTCCTTTAATGCATCTGTTCCCAATCTCTTTCTTCAATACAAATCTTTCTAATTTTCTTTAACAAAATATTTCTTTCTTCTTTTGGTCACTTAACATATTTATCTCAATCTTTACGCTTTCTTAAACAAATGTCGACAATATCCCACTTTGGATGTTCAACTAGATATCATCCGTAGGCTACCTCCTAAGTCTATACTCGACTACGTCTTGTTTGCAGAAGTTATGGAAGGCTAGTATAGAATGTGGAACCTTCATCTTTAATTATGGTGTTAAAATTTGTAATGATGCGTGTTTTTTTACGCTAACATTCGATATGGGTTACCAAGGTTTTATGTTAGGTTTAGATGAAAAGCTAATCGCTCGCCACTCGTACATGATTTAAGGCTTTCATCTTTGATTGCAGTTGGCAATTCTAATGGTCTTTAGGTGTTTTGTTTATGGTTCTAATCTAATGCATTTATTTGGAACCCGGCAATAAAAATCACTTGCAGTATTTGTCCCGCTTTACCGCATCAAATTGAATCTCAAAAGATTTGTTTTGGTTTTGGCGTCCGTCCTGACACTCTTGACCCGGCGATCATGAAGGTCTCCTATCTTTGTTTTCCAAAGTGGTTTTACGGTATGCCAATGTCCGTCTTTTCTTTGAACTCTTTACGGTGACGCTTGAAAATTTCCACCTCGTGAAACAATCAAATTGAAAAGCGTAAAAAACTCGGCGGTTGTGGTCGTTTTATCTATTGAACTGGAGTGAAAAGTTAACTAATGAGGACGATTTTCGTTACAAGATTTATATGTTGATTTCTTTTGATTTGGAAACGGCCGAATTCAAAGTTATCGACATGAGCATATTTTCAAAATGAACTCGATTCCATTCTATATTCTGGATCTTGGAACTTCTCTGGTCATTTTGGTATGATCATTGGTGAAGGTATTCTATTATTGTTTTGTGGATGGTTGTTGGGCGTGAATGGTTGTTTCATAAGATCATTGACCTATTACGCCATCCCTAGCTAGTTCCGGTTCATTTGCTTGGCTTTACAAAGCATCATGCTCAATAGTGGGAAGCCTCTGGTCGCAATCATTTTTATCCTTTCTGTATTTGTGTACAACTAAGAACTTGAATTATTCGTCACCATGGGAATTTTAGGAATCTTTGGAACTTTCTACATAGCCCCGCACAAAGAATCTCTTTTTTGTTAAATCACGAGGCGTCTTTGTGTATGAGTATGTTTTATTTTTATTTTTTTTATTTTTTAACTTAACATTCTATTCATATTCCTTTGAAAGATTATCACTTTACTTGGTTAATGATATATGAAGGCATTTTCAACAGTGCGTCGACAAGAAGTTATCGTCATGATTAATGGGAATGAGTTTTTGTATGGAATGGTTATCTTTTTAAATTTCTCTGAAAGTTATAAATCATGTGGTTCTATAACTGTAGTAACTATTAAACTTATAATTGTGTAAATGCGCTTAATATGTTGTAGGTTGTGTGTATGAAGCGTTGTATGTCACGTATTTACTATTTCTGCGTTGTAATCTTGGCTACCGGCGGTTGTTCCAAAATCAATTAGGCAACTAACTGTTGTATGTAGGGCAACTTCATTTCCTAGCAGCGGCTTTTATAAGCAGTAGTCCTTTTAGTCGAATTTTAATTTAGTATTTACAAATCTACTAATACCACAAACTAGGCTATGCACTTGACAAAAACATATTTAACACTCCACACTAGTACAATTTAACAAGCGTTTTGTCGTTTAATACTGCGGGCATCATTTCGTTGATTTATTCTATCACTAGCAGAGTTAACATAGCTAGCGGTCTCTTGTTTACAATAGCAGTTGTAACAATACAACCAACTCAGCTTTGACTACGCACCAGTTGTAAAACTAACTACCAGCTTGTAAGTATACAACCAATTCGTTTTATAATTGAGATTCTTAATCTAAGTAATCTAGCATAAAACAAAGCAGATTTTTTTACGCTTACAAATATCGCATATAGCTCAAAATAATCATCTCAAATGAATTTAACTGTACACATCATTTTGTCAGAGGGCTTCTACCAGTTGGCACTAGTAAAATTAACAAGTACATGATACTATAATACTAGCAATCTGTACTAGCAGATTTTCTATCCTTTTTGGTATTTGGATAACGCTTATCCACAATTATAAACACTTTGAATTTAACTACTCGGCCTTTTAATTCGCAAATACCATTTTTTTTGTACCTGAGGGACTCTTTGAATCAAGTAATTATTAAACCACACACACAAACCTGATTTTTCAACAAGCACATATGCCACTTCACTTATTCTATTTGTCACCAACAACATGTTACAAGCTAGAGTTGGTGTTAGAGGGTAATGCATCATCCAAAGATGTACAGATAACTTGTCTAGCAGTAGTAACCACATGAACTCCACACCCGTTTCGTATAATCTCCAACTCGTGACCGGTTTCTTTCCATTCAACATTCTTATATGGCTCAAACATGCACTTCATCCCATACCACTTATCAACTCCTAGGCAACTCCGCGCCCGCAGTGTCTCAAAGCCAATTTTAACGCACCGCCAAACGGCTCCAAATCTTTTTCTGCCTATAATATGTAGCAACTGACCCAAGCCTGTTAAACGTAGTTTCGAGCCCGCTCGGACCTCTTGATGGTAATTACAGGCCACCATTTGTCAAGTAAACGTGCTACGCATGATATGTTATTGTCGGCTAAAGTGCACCCAGTCTTTGCCCCGTCGTATCAAGAACAATAAAATGGTTTAACCTTTCGATCCTTTGTTTTCGATCAATCCTCCTCGCCCTTGGATCATCCTCGCTCTAAATCACTCTTTTGGAACTTCCTTCATCTCTCTCACCTGTACCTTTGTTCATAGGAGTTAACTTATCAGGCCTCATTCTACACTTTTCAAACATTTCTTTCACTTTATCATAAGTTAGCCTTCGCAAGACATTTAGTTTATGCCCTCCCATCCTCTCCAAGTACTCACACATGAAGATTTTCTGTTCTTTCTTCGTTGGTGGCTTTCAGATCCTTTCTTGTGCTCTTTTTTTAATGTAGAATTTTTGCCTTTCTATCACTATTTGATCAAGAGCTTCTTTTGCCTGTTCACATGTTAGGAATTCAATTTCGTTGTTCTAAATCCTAAATGCTAGTATCTCATCGGCTTCAGCTGTTGACCTAATGTAATGCCAATGTTCCAACGCAGCTTCCTATCTAGCTACAATATCCGCCTTTCTTTTCCTTTTAACCCTTGCTCTGTCTTCTGCATTGGGAGAACGTCACCGGGTTTTTTCAGGTTGTTGGTTTTTCGCCACATTGTCGCAGCAATCTTATCAACTAATTCCAGATCGGCTTGAGACTTTGTCATCTTTATTTTTTGTGTTAAAAGTAATCCCGCAACTTACCGATATGTCGTTATCGGACTTCGTTTCTTTTCTTTAGATAAAGCGTTAAGAGGTTCCTTTAACCAACGGACGCTTTCCTAGAACAAGCAACACATTTGAATCACTAGAAATAATAGCTTGCATATCACTAGGCTCTTCAAACATGCTAGCCCAAGATCTCGTAGCCCCACGCTTTTGGTTTCATCACCTCTGCTCTATCATTACCGCTATCAACACTTGTATGCACGCCAAGAGCATTAGTAACATCTCCACTTGCATAGTTTCCATACTAAGTAATTCACTTTCAACTCAGAGCACCGCCAGAAACATATGTGCAAGCAAATAGCCTTTGTTCAAAATTATTGTTGGTGCATCATGACCTTGTTCATTGACAAATATTTGTTTGAGTGACATTTGTTTGAGTTGTAATGGAAGTGGTTGCAACATTTGTTGCAAATGCGGTGGTTGCGCGACACTAGCAGCCGGCTCTTGACCATTTCCACCGCATTCGCATCTTTCACCGTTGTTTTCTGTTGTCACATCACCATATGCCCAACAAGATCTTTTGCAGATCATTATCAATGTCAATTCACCGGTTCTAATCACATGAGTACCATTAGTAAGGATTGAGGTTCACTATTTTCACCGGAGAGACTCGCTCATTTCACTTGAGGTGAAATATTTATTAATCACAGCAGTAACATCTCATTAATATCGCCATGTTCAACTATTGCTTTTTGTGTTCCCCGCTCCAACGCCAACAAATATACAAGCATCGCCATTTCGAAAAATATTTGGTTTTGTTGAACAAGCAGCAGAATTATCTCAGATCGCAAGTATACAGATCCCGTTTGTACGTCCGCTAGATCGCTTAGCATTGACAACAAAAACATCCTCCCAATCTTGAGGCAATGGTGTAATTACGGACTAGTCAAGCCAAGTGATAACCATGCATGTACACATCAACATAATAAAGAAGAGTAATGACATTAATACCTTATTTTGGAACCAAAATAGGCAACGACATATTTGCAGATTTTTAGTTCGAACTGCTTCTCACGTGCATTAGCATCCTCCGTGAAGCATCCACATCCATCCCGATCTTTCAGACGATTACGGACTAGTCAACGCAAGTGACAACCATGCATTTACATACGAACATACTTAAGAAGTGTAAGGACACGCATACCTTCATTTTGAATCAAAAGATACGCTACATTTCAAGAGTTTTACTATTTTCAAATGTCTCCAAGTCTTCCCCCCTCAAGCATCCTCATGAATCACGCCTGCGGTTGCATAAGTGCCGACTAGTCACAACGACGACAACAAAGCTTTTGCATACGAACATAATTAGAAATGTAATGACACGATACCTTTGTTCACTCAAATGAGGCAATCGACGATCGCCAATAAGTTGTATTAGTTTTGACTCTTCTTCCACTACATCCTCACCTGAACCATCCACATCCTTCACGCGTTTTCGTGTAATCATTGACTAGTCAAGGCAAGCGGCAACCATGCATTTACATATGATACTATACTTAAGTGTAAGGACACTCATACCTTCGTTTTGAATCAAAAGAGACGCATCGGCTTCAACAGTTTTACTACTTTCAAATGTATTCTCCACTCCATTCGCAGCCTCCCCTGAAGCATCCTCATCCATCACGGTCGTGCTATATAAGTATTGACTAGTCATAGTGACCGACAACAAAGATTTTACATACGAACATAATTAGGAAATGTAATGACACGCATACCTTTATTCGGAGTCAAATGAGGCACCGACGGCGTGATCAGTTTTATTAGTTTCCACTCTTCTTCCACTACATTCGGCCTCCCATGAACCATCCACATCCTTCACGCTGCCTGCAATTAATTAACTAGTCAGGCGTTTACAACTATGCATTTACATATGAACATGCTTAAGAAATGTAATGCATACATACCTTTGTGGCTCAAATGAGGCACCAACATCGCGGATCACTTGTATTAATTTCGACCGACTTCTCAACTGCAAATGTAAAACCTCCCCCTGAACCATCTTCATTCTTTTCAAGATTTCCCCGCTTGGTAGTATCCTCCGTATGATCACAACTTGCTTCTTCCGGAGATGACTCAACTACCTTATGTTTTCGAACCTTCACCGAACGTTTTATTGTGGTAACCGCTTTTTTCTTCCAACCGCTTAAACTTCCTATTCAAATATTTTAAATCAGATCTTGTGCCAAGTTTTTTATTAATTCACATACCTACATAGTTGATCACACTTTTCCACCGTTTATTTAATATCGACACCAGATCTGTCTTCCAATGTGTTAACTCCTCGACCGAGGTGAATCTTCGAGGTGCAGACTCATCTCTTGCCTACCATGAACGTAAAGATCCCCCATATTTCCTGCCAGGGTTCATCAAAGAACTTGTTCCACCGAAATTGATTCATGAAGTTTCATTGGTTTGGGATGTTGAAGGGAAACGCCCAGTGTGTTTTGGGATTCGAGAGGGACTTCCCGATCATTCCTTTAAATTTTGAGGCACACACCATGTGTGGGAACAATGGTGTTAGTGTCCCATCAAAATTATTGCCCTGTCTTCTCATGTGACTCATAATTTTTTGAGTGAGACAACGGACAGCCAAGTTTTTGAATGTTTGGGTGGGTCATAAACGGTTTTCAAATAGCGCTTGTAAAACCTTGGATAAATATAATATTTTGCATGTGTATCCAACAAGTTCTTGACTAAACCATCAAATATCATTTTGAATAAATTGAATTTCTTATTAAGAGCTACACAAATCACAAAAGATGCTATGTTTGTTAAACTCATTCCGTGAAGTCTTTGGACTTAGACACCGCAATATGGTATGGATCAAGAATTTCTATTGTGGGAGAATAGTGGTTTAAAAATTAAATTTTGGTCCTAATTCACCTCCATACCCTAAAAGCGTAGTGTTTCAAAATGGTATCATTATCAAAACACACAACACCGCCAAGATCATCTAGAGAAGATCTCTCCATTGATGCCCCACATTATATCCGATGCCATGTACGTAGCATGGATTTGTACTTCCTCAACAATAGTTTTAGTCTTTGTAGTAGACCAAAACTGCTTGATACAACAAATGTATAAATGTTAAGCAGGTGAGTGCATACCTAAGCCGTGTGCATTCAGAAATCAATAATTTGTTCAAACCCTCAGAGCCTCCTTTTGTTTTTTCAAAAGCGAAATCATGTTGTGACTTCTAGAAAAAACTCCGCCATTCTTGTTTATCTCGAACTTGATTGCAACTCTAATGTTAGGGGTTTCCGAATTACGCTTTTGTGGGTCTAAACTATGTCATGACAAAGCAGCTTGTAACACTTGTAGCATTGTTACAATTTTTGTGCGATTTATCCCCAATTGCTGCTCTAATTATCTCTCTTTTTTTATTTTTTAATGATATAATAAGGATTATTATTTTAATACATAAATAAGCATGCAACTCAACACGCCATCGCTCTTTCTATTATCGAGACACAAAATGTCAGACTACACACATTATTTAAAGAGTTGTCTATCTTTCCATGCATCGACAACTTGGTAAGAAGCCCAAACAAGTACACACCCACATTATGACTTTTTTTTTAACTAAATACGTGTTTTTTGGGTACATGTAAATCGGTCATTACTCTAGTAGTAAGTTTTTTTGATTTGTGACTTGACTACTATATCGCACACAATTGAACAACTACGCAAAAGAATACATACTAGTAATAAATTACAAATATATACAACTAACATAAAAGGGGTCAAATCCATAGGTTAACATAACATAGACAGAGTATAGAAGATGAGATGTGACTAAAAATATAACAACGATCCCCTAACAAACAAAAGCCACCACCCAATCTAAAATACATAGCACATCAAATCTCCATTGACTCCAACTTTGGATGAAACCATTCAGTGTCTTTAACACGGTCATGTTTCTTAAACAAAGAAAGAAGTAGTTTGGAACTCTCAGCCAGATCCTCATTTTGCATCCTTAGGAGGTGATTAATAATTGCCAACGAACAATCCAAACCGCATAAGCTCGACTCCGCTATCATTATCGTCTACGGTTGACACGGGCCCTAATTTCAACAACTTTCCTCCTTTGATCTCGCTTCACGCAAAGCAACATCCAATTGATCCCTATAGTAATGGATCGTAATCTCTTTTAGTAATTCATCACATATAACCATGGCAAAGTGGACATTGTCACTAAACAATTTTGGGACACTTGTTATGTTTGTTTTTCTAAGAGTCTCACTAATAGAGATAAAAAAAATTAATAAGTCTTTTATTTAGATATATAATAAGAAAAAGCAACCGTATTATCGAGACACAAAAAATTTCGACAAACAAGTTATGACATTTGTCCTGCTTCCCATGGACAAGTTGATCACAACCCCAATAGGTACCCACCCACAATCAGCTTTTCACAAGACCTTCGTTTAATTTTAAACTATTTTTATGACGAGTTTGCTATCTCTCATAGCTAGCAAATGGTACTTTGGGCAACCTAATAGTGTACACATGGCAATCAAGCATAAAGACATCTAGCATGCCGTGATGTATGCAAAATGGCTAGTGGTTGAATGTTTTTATTGCATTCTGATCAAATTTTATTAGTAATAGGTGTACTCAAGTGGTGTCTAGTTGAATTTATTAAATATTGAGTTACTGAGGTCTGTCTCATACGCAAAACAGCTTTTTTGGGCAACGAAGTTACAACGAAAACAATTTTTTGGGCAACTAGTTACAGTTTTATTGGGCAACTAGTTACAAACGTTGGGCAAATTTTTTAGTTAGTTGTCCAATTATTTGTAGCACACAGGCCAACTAATATTTTACATTCGACATGTACAATTCTTTCTACAATGGCCAACTGTAATATTGTAGTGAACTTAATGTCTATACCATGTGCATATGTAAGTGTTTACTTTAATTATTTTAACGGAGTAAATATTCAAAGTAAATGCTGCCTTAGTTAATAAAACGATAAATTCAAAGTGTTTATAATCGAAGTCAATATAATTGTAGTTGTTAATACCTTCGACTACATTTATTCTATGATGGAACAAAACTATTTTATAGACCATCACTTATTCTAAAATCATCAACATGTTGACTTTGGCGTAAACACATAACGGTTTCGTGTTACGTATTGCTGATGTGTAGAGTTACATTGATTTGAGTTTGTTATTTCGAACTTTATATTCCATTCGTAAACGTTAAAAAATACGACACTACTTTTATGCTCGACACTTAAATAAAATATCCAAATTATAAAATGAAATGGTTGTATACATACAACTGCTAGTTATGTTTTCTACCGCTACTTATTTTTAATACTAAAACTGAGTTGGTCGTATACTTACAACCGTTATATTAACTACCGCTAGTGATAGAAGACATGAACGCTAAAATGATGACACGCTTTTATGAGTAACTTTTCTACTTAACACCAACTTTTGTACTTTACTACAACCTGTAACCGCTAGTAGGTCATGCTTATTGTTAAAGTAGAGCAACTTGTTTAGTGGGCCACCGCTTTTAGTTAATTGGCCATTCTGTTTCGTTCAAAAGCAACCTTTTTATGTTGTAATAATGATGTAATTGGGCAGTTTCTTTTAGACTTTAAGGCCACCCTCTAATTTGCAATATGCAATATGGCCATCTAAATGCCATATTTGGGCAATATGTCATGTACTATCGGGCAAACCATAATTTTAACCATTTAACTATAAATTCTAGACTTAACAACATAAATCTAACATCTTAGTTACGCTTAGAAGCACTATCTCATGGTTGGCACGAAACTCAATTGTAAATCAAGTAGTTTTCATTCATATTTTTTAAACCCAACAAACATTCATAACAGTGCAACCATACATCTAATTATCCGACCTAAAAACAAAAGATGAAAAATCGAAAACAAGTAAAACCCCAAAAAATAATAATAATAATAAAAAAAACAAAAAGAAAAAAAAAAGAAAAAAAAAAGAAAAACAAACCTCTATCATCGTGAACTGCTCCACCCACCCCATTTCAAACCAAGTTGTTAGAACCACAGCTCTCTTAATGTTTTCCTTCATGGCTTTGAGTTGTTGAAACAAAATTTCAAGCCGGCTAATCCTGTTTTCCAGATCATAACGGTCTTCAAACCCCTATTGTTGCTCCCCCTGGTTTTGCTGCACTACCACATTTGTCGCTTCCACCTAATTTTGCGGGATCCACCACCTCACTTTGAACCACCTCTGCATCCCTGATCATCCTCCTCATCTCCATCCTCGTCATCATCTTCATCTTCGTCTTCCTCCTCTAGATCATTCATTCCATAAACCTCATCCCAGTAAAAGTCTTTTGTATGGAGCCGTTCAAAATAATTTTCCTCATCCTCAGATCTACCTCCTTATAGGACCCAAATTCTGAAATAGGTTCCTCCCCGAAAGCATCAATCACCGCGTCAAACAACAAATAGTTGTTTAACACAAACGCAGACTCTTCTCATCATTTTCAAAGTAACCATTTGTAGCCATTGATGTGGTAATTTTGTAAGTGGAATACGGTTATGTGTGTCCCTGTTTTTGGTATACAATCAATAGCTATAAAGAGGTTGTAGATGTAAATGGACGGGTTTTTTTGGGTTAAGGGTTACCCAAGTATTGTAGCTAGATGGACGGTTTTCAAGACTTTAAGGCGAAAATGGACTAACCAAGAAAAAAAAAAATTAAGACATGAATAAAGCTTCATCCAAAAGCTTGCAAATACTTGATGAAAGAACTAGTTGTACGCATGATTTGTGGCCAAAATAAACTGAGAAAGTAAACATTATTATTGGATTGGTGAATATGGTTTGAATTGATAATAAACTGAACACGAAGGTAAACAATCGGGTTCATTAATTTTGAGTCAAGGGAATAATTGTTTGCCCGTTTCTCGATAATAAATAGTACCTCTTTTGTTGCGACTAGATATTCACTCGACTTGGAGCAACTTAAAGTTTAAAAAAAGTATAACAATTGTTGAATTACTACTTTTAAAAACAATTCTTGTTAGATTTTGTTAATGACGGAATAACTAGTTTATAAGTGTTCGTGCCACAATTTTTGGATACAAAAAGGAACAAGCGAAGCCTAATGGACTATTCACATGGCAATCATGAATTCGCTTTTGGTATATCGTCACCCACACTTTTAGATGTAATCGGGCAAATAAATTTGTATTTGGGCTACCAAGTTAGTACTTTAGGCAACCTTTACATATTTAAAGAATATATTGTACAATGGGTCCTTAGCATTTATTGGTACTTTGGCCCACACTTTTAGATGTACTCTAGGCAACAACTTTTAGTGCCATGAACTTAATTTGTACCTCAGCCAACCTTCTAGACGAATCGGGCAACTATAGGACATACTTGGTCAATATGTCTTGTTCGTTGGGCAACCTTAATTCATATGCATATCATCATATAGTTATCTTGCGACACACTATTAATGTTTATAGCTTTTCACCAAATATAACCACACCCTAGTTTCCATGTGCTTATTTACTTCACTCAACACATAATAGCAGAAAAAGTTAATCAAAACAAAATAACATCATAAAAAAATGAACTCTGTTGCAAAATGCAAGGTGCTTATGCGGTATGAAGATCTTGTGTGTGGTGTTTTACTCCCAGTTGACATTAATTTTTCGAGTCTTGTGTGGTACATCAAGAAAAAGTTCAAAGTTAATGATGTAAACGGGATAAGTCTAACATACAACATCGCCTCAACCACAACAAACATACTTGACGACGATGACTTGGATTTTTTCAAAAGTATAGTTGATGGGTCGCAGTCAGAGGTGCAAACCATATGCATCAACCAAGTTGAAGAACCCGTTGTGGTAACCCAGTCTTCTTGTTTCCCACACTTACATGTGGATCTTAATGATACGTTGTTACCTGAGCAAGATGCGAATACATGGCAACGAAACAACTTAACTCATATACCGCCCACACCTCAACCACCAACTATTGATAGCAGACTTGAAAGTAAAGATAAAGGTGTTATGAAAGTGAATGATAGATTTGATGATAAGGCAGAGTGCATATATGAGGTATCTTTGAAATGCCTAAAAGAAGGGTATGAATTTTATGTTCATAAATCGTGTACTATTAGGTACGCAGTAAAATGCGTGCAGCCAAGATGTGATTGGCACATAAAAAGGGTATGAATTTTATGTTCATAAATCGTGTACTATTAGGTACGCAGTAACATCTTAGGCATTTATGTGCCAAAATGTGATTGGCACATAAATGCCTAAGAGAAGGATATGAATTTAATTAGGTATGAATTAATGACTGTCATACATGTTCCAAAATCCAGTTCAATCCAAATCATCGAAATGCTACAGCAAAAACCCTGTCTAAATTACTACGTCTAAAAATCACAGATGTTACAGCGCTTATAAGCCAAGGGACATTATCCATGATCTAAATATGGAGTTGAATATAGATGTTTCATACACAAAAGCTTGGAGGGGGAAACAATTGGCGTGGAATCAACCTGTGTATCGTCCAAAGGCATCGCTTATGCTAGCTTACCATACTATTGTCACAACCTAAAGCTCAAACGAGGGACTGTGCATTACATGAGATGCATTTCGATCAAAGACATTTTAAGAAACTTTTATATCTTTTCTGTCATGCGTAAGCTAATTGCCTTGAATGTTTTTAAATAAATCTTGTCTAATATATGATATGCTTTTCATACAAGTCTGTTGGTGAATAGGCATTGTTTTTAGTTTAGCATGCCGCTTAGTAGTATATCCGCAACATCAACACAAAATGGAATATAAAAACTATACATACATAAAACCAGAAAATAGTTACATACAACTAGTTTTTACTTGTCTTATAAAAGATGAGCATCCTAGCAAAGTATCTAACAATTTATGTCAGATAAGCACAAAAACATTAGGAATTGGATCTACGCATGGTGATACTATTGTTTGTTTCACAAAGACACCTGGTCAGAGAAACATAAAACAAATTATTTGTCATTAATTTACTTAGCAATGCATTAGAATAGTATAGAAAGTTCACTAAAATACATGGTTTATGATGATTTTACCTTGATATACAATGTGTTTGTTATCCAATATGTAATCGCATTTATATTTTACTGATTAAGAGTTTCCTATGCTATATGCGACCCCTGATCATAATCGACGCGACACATCTTAAAGGGCCCTACGTAGGGACAAACCTAGTAGCCGTGGGAATGGACGGAAACAATCAAATTATACCGATTGCCACCGGTGTTTCTCAAGGTGAGAGTGGTGAATCATGGACATGGTTTTTGGCAAACCTGAAAGAATGCATAGGGGAAGTTGCAAATTTGGCAATTATATCTGACAGACATCATGCAATAGCCCTAGCATGTAAAAATGTTTTTCCAAGTGCCTTTCACGGGTATTGTTGTCGCCATTTGATGTTGAATACACGTATGCAAAGCGATAGCCTAAAGTGTTTATACTAGAAGACGTGCAAAGCTTACACAAGGGAGGAATTTGCACACCTAATGTCCGAGATTCTTGTAGCCGACCGATAGCTCACGAAAACTAGTTGCAGCAGGTATTGAAATATGGTCGAGGGCATTACATTGCCCGCAAACAATGTACAACTACCTGACCTCAAACAGTGAGGAATCGATCAATGCTTTAACAAAGGATGTGCGCAAGATCCCAATAACCATGTTGATGGAATGGTTTAGAGGTCTTCTTCAAAAATGGTATTACAAACGTGAGAAAACATGTAGGTAGAGCATATTTTGTTATTATTAGATAGTTTATTGAGCAATATTTAAGTAGTCGATTCAGAGAATGTGTTAATATGTGTAAATGCTAGATGCACCGATGACAAACTTACTGACCGGGCGACCGCCAAAGTGAAAGACTAATGGAAAAAGTGCAAACCGGAAGGTTTTGGGAATACTTAAGGACAAAGTGTATGAAGTACGACGCTACAAAAAAACAAAGATGGTGTTGATTTGGTAAACCGTGAATTTGCTGTCGCGAAATGGCAGCTTTTAGGCTTGCCTTGGGACATGTTTGTGTTGTAGGTAGATTTGTGGCCCGACCGCCTGTTAAGAAATTGGCAAAAGCTTGGTTTTATAATACAACTATTAAAGCGACGTACCAAGACATCATCTACCCAATAAAAGATATGACGCTGGGACAATCGTGAACTTAGAGGTTGTGTTGCCCCTCGTTATCGGAAGCGTAATTCATGCAGCCTAAAAATAAAGACCTAATACCATCTAAAGGTGAAGCGCCAAAGAGCAACTATGTGGAAGGTGTGGCACAAAAGGCCACAACCGCTAACATGTAGAGTACCTTGGTGAAAAGAAAAGTATGTATTTGTTCAGCTATACAAAACTTTAAGGTTATGTTGTTAACGGCAACTAACCTATATTGGCACACTTGTACGAGACGGTTGGCTACAAACGAAAGGCTAAGCCAGTACACAGTGCAAAAAGGCTCGTAAGATGGGTGAA
Organism: Chrysanthemum makinoi; assembly: GCA_910596185.1. NCBI lineage: Eukaryota > Viridiplantae > Streptophyta > Magnoliopsida > Asterales > Asteraceae > Chrysanthemum > Chrysanthemum makinoi. The sequence goes on along the minus strand of OU343216.1, from coordinate 2,878,487 downwards.
TCATCTCGCTTAACTAGCAATGCCAAAGCGAGGCAAACAGAGACCTTAATCATGGGGTGATTAATGCGGCGAATCACATCAACTCAAATCAAACCACTGAACAACCAATCTCGTCCGCTCCACACATCAGTCTTCTATCCGATTTCCCTACTCCAAACAGCTTCTTAAAGTAAGCGGGAACATGGTTTCTAATAATGCATTCACTACCTAAGTCCTACTATAGTGTGTTTTGTGTAAGGTAAACGTTTGTGTGTATTTGGCTTTGTAATAATGGATGGATCTTAAACTATTACTTATTTGTGTCATGCGGTTGCTAGCTAATAGGAGTCGTGCATCTGTGTGGTATGAACATGTTCATTGAATATAAAAACACAGCCTATAAACGTACCAAAACCATCATTCGTGCATCCAGACCTCCATCATAATCGCTTTCCCGTCTCGTATGGCCCGCCAGTAAGTGGTTATAGAAACCCTTTTTCCACTTCTTGACACACCCTCTTGCTCAACAACTAGTTCTTTTCCCCTTGGCAATCCCATGACCGCTTACTTTCATTTACATCCTCATAAAAGAGTATCTCTTTTCCCTTCGGCTAAGCATTTCCACTCGGAGTTCCACACCCTCCTCTTGCAACCGTTTTTCAGTTCGGCGTTGTGCACTACCCCTTTTTCTCCGATCTCAAACCCTCTATCAGCTTCTATTATACATACGGTTGTTAGCTTCCTTCTTTTGAACGGTGTTGCACTACGCAAATATGATGCGCCCTCTTCTTGCCCAACCATGTTTTTTAAACAAAATTGTGACAAAGGGTTTGTTTGTGCGAACGTAGAGGTCCATTGATCCAGCCTCATCCGCAATGTCATACATTCGAAAACATCATTGTCCGGTGCAAAAAGTTAAACCATCTTCCAGTTGACTTGTTTGGTGCACCATAAAATAAAGCCCATTTCCCCCAATATCGAAAACATGATCAAGCACCCTTGTAAATGCACTGAGCTAAAACACCGACACGCAGGGCTAACCACCTACATAGCGGAGTGGCTGAAATTGAAACTTCCCGCTGTGGTGAACTTTAAATATGACTTCTTTGGTTTCCGCCATGTCCTATAAAACATAAATACTAATAATAATTAGAAGCAACAACTAGACTTAAAGAGGTATACTGACCATACCTATAAAACATAAACCCTAATAACAAATTCAATAACTTTGAATTAAATAATAATTTAATAATATAATATAAAATATAAAGCAAGACAGTTATTTATATTCATATATAAATATATCAACTAATATGAACGAATACGTAGAACAAAGTACATACGGATAGTACAACAAACTCAGACTTTTTCCTAAAAAGATGAAAAGGACACCGATTATTTTTGTAATCTTCAATGAAAGTGACCTAGAGTAATTTGCAGATAAAAGCAGAATGTTGGGATGCCACGGGTTGATGGCGGGACCATAAGGATAAGTGATGTGGGGTAAAAAGTTTAAGTGTTTGTCATGCTAGGTCCCTCTACTTTTTACAACAAAGATAAGCTGTATATATGTCTATACAAAGTTTTGTTTGGGCAAAAAACGATATAGTTATAAAAGACTAAAAGGTACTTTTTGCAACTTTTATAAACTCCCCACCACCTAATTTGTCGGTCAACATTTTCCTACATTTCCACAAACTTGTTAATTAAAAACCTATTTATCATGAGTTCCAGAACTTCAGCTACAACCCGACTAATTGGTGGCAAAGTTGAATACTTTTGCAAATGCGCTTTGTCTACCACCAAGACGCATCAACAACAAGGGCAAACCCCGGGAAGCGCTTCGTAAAATGCTCTATTTATGATGTATATCATTTTTGGATGATGATCTCCTAGTGAATACAATAAAGATCCGTGTATGGGTTCTTTGAAAAGGAGAAAAGATAGAAGAAGTCGGTGGATATTGAACACTTGGTTGATACTCTTGCTTTGGACAAGTTAATCTTGACAAAGAGTTGACCGATGCAAAGTCAAAGTTGAAGTTGTATGATAGGTTGTTTTTCATTATGTTAGGATCTTTTTCGGTTACTTGTGTTGGACTTGGTATGTTAATAGGAAAGTAATGTAATGGAATAGATATAAACGTTTAATTATATATGTAATTTACTTTTGGAGAAGTTGCAAGTTTTTATGTTCATTGTTAAATTGTAAAGCCTATCGAATAAGACAAAATATATACTTGTACAAATTACCTTTACATAATGTAAGAAACAACATAGATCACATAAAATGGATACCCCTAGAGTAACAGATTCATGTTTAGATACTTTGAATACATAATCAACATCATACGAGGTTGCATTTCATAAAGTAGAAACAATCTTAAACTAGTTTCCCGAATTTTGTGATTTGTTATAGTTTTTCTCGTAAGTATACAAAGGCTTTAATTGAATATGATAACGCATCGCAAGTATTCGAATAGCACAATTTCATGATAATGTAGTAACTGGCCGCTCTCGCTGGTTGTCATTGCTTATAAAGGTAGTCATGGTGATGCAATATAATGCAAAACATATGACACGTATATTAGACCGTGAGAATGAATACCTACAACTGCTATTGCACGTTAGTACCGCTAGTGTCAAGACCAAGTAACATAAACATGTTGTTAGTAAATAGTGGGTAAATGCACACACTTGATAAACAATATGAAAAAAATGTATAATCAACCTCAGAAACTGCCAAATACATATTTTGGGTGGCTTTTAAAGTCAAAGTGGGTAAACAGAAACAAGTCCGATAGAGCACTATACCGTGAAAAGATAGTTACCATGCACGCGGCCAATGCATAGACGTTGCCTTACAAAAAGCCTAGACTAAACTATCTTTTTACTTTAAAGTAATGTTAACACAAGTGCCCAGAACGTTAACAACACCATTAGCATGCTGCATAACAATACCTACACTTCAACCTTCCGTTCCTTAAATACCAAGTTGGTTTTAATCCGGAACCTCCTCGACGCCGATCTCTTGTTAGAGCCTTGAAATGCCTCAACATCTTGATCTTCCGTAAACCCGTTCTTAGTTTATCAAAGCATAACCTCCTTGCATACGGTTTCCTCGAAACCTTATGGCCATACCTGGGCTTGACACAAGTCCCTACTTGACGGAACGAAGAAGATCCCTGCATCCAACAAAACCCGATTTGGAAGAGAATTTGTCGGACATTTGTCAGACATTCGTAAAGTGGCATCATCGATTCGAGCAACCCGTTGCACCCGTTTATATGGTGGGAAAGTAGACCACCCAACATCCATTGCTACACAACCCACAAATCCCCCAGAGTATCATTCATTATCACTGACCTCAATGGCATCATCAACACAAAAAATCCATGAAAATATTCTTTCCTTGGAATTCAATTCCTTTACGTCTAGGTTGGGAAGGAGGGGTTCTTAGGGGAGGTGAACGCCCTTCTTCCTACTCCCATGCAAGAATATCAGAGTAAGACTTAGATGTAGCAAGTTGCACAAGTTTATCATGTATCGCAAGCTTTGCATGCATTTCCTTATCAAGAAGATTAAAAGTTAGGTTAGGATAATAGAAACATGCTAAGTTAGCGGTGTTTATGTGAAACGTACAAGTTGATTAATCCATATTCCTCGGCAAGTTCATACATCCTTTTAACATCATTATCACATTCAACAATTGTCAAACTAGTTGAAAGACCAAATCTTGGCCTGCAAAAATACAAAGCCCGTATCTCACACTCAACCTTGTAGGCCAACAAGTCAAGCATTTGATTAAAGTTCATCCTTGTGAAGTTACTAAACCTTAGCGAAAGGGTTCGGCCAAACTCATAACTTAAATTAAGCAACCGAATGAAGGTACCATCGTAGTGAATCTCAAAAACAGATACGCAGCCTACGCACCCAAGGCCCCGTAATAAAGGTATATAAATGTAGACAAATAAGAATAGAAAGTATGGTAAAAAATATAGTCAAGGAAAGTGAGAACCACAGCTGTAACATATAAACATTTTTAGGAAGGGTAATGGTATTCATACCTTAGTTTGAGATCAAATAAGGCAACTGAAGGCTTAGAAGCATTTTTTTGATGAAAGAGATTAGAGATAGGCATCCGACTAGTGTACAAATGTGATCTTGATGAACATTTGCTATATATTAGCAAAGGTAGTATTATTTTACTATTAACAATGTACTTATATATTATATGAGACTTATGATCCATTGATTTTGATACGGAAATAGTAATGGGGTAAATGTTATTTTATTTTCTTAAACGTATTTATGTCTAGTGTGTTTGTGTAATAATATGGGTGTTAATGCGTGAATGAATATGTCAATGGATGAGGCATGGTATATGTTTGATTGTAAAATGTATTTAATACAATATCGTATATTAAAAACCGATAGTGCATGATAAAACAACGAAAATGCTATTCGAGATAAGTTAATAACTGTTGACACAAACGATAAAATCTAACTCTATAAAAACCGAATCATCTTCTCGCGATAAGCTAGCGACGACGCTAGGATCATCAACTTGCAACCATTGACAATGTGCCAATCGACATAAAAATATACAAACCCACACACCACAATCACCAAAAATACACCTTTCCCTACATGTAATCTTATAGTCGCTCGGACGATTCCACTTTATCAAAAATGTTTGCTTACTCTATAACAACCGCTAGTTTGGCTTGTACAATAACCGATTGTTAAAATACATACAGGTGATCTTGTTGAGGGTTGTCAAAAATGTTAATATTGTATACTCGAAATAAGTAAGTTATACATAAATTACAGTTGTTTGTTCAAGAAGGATTAAAAATAATACGTAGTATAGTGTTGTTAATTCAAGATTTGTCCAAAAGTATTATATGTTTGTTATGCGTGATACGTATAAATTCGACCATTTGACAATTGCTTTGCATTTAATTTTTATAATACATTTCATTTCATTACATTGCTTATAAAAAAGAGAGTAACGAAGCAACAACATTGATGATGAGTCCAAAACAAAAAAAAGATGCCAATGATAGAACTTGAGAGAGAGCACATAACAAGCTAGGAGTATAGGTTTAATATTTTTTTCGCATCATGGCCGTGAGAAGGAGCTTTTCTGAGAACTTGCAAATGTGTCTCGCTGATGAGCCTCATCGCCCCTGCTTTTCTCTTGCTCCTCATCCCGATTTCACACAAAGATTTCCATACAAGCACCGCAACAGTGGACCCAACCAAACACCTCCAACCGCTGATCTGCTTCACCCCGCACACCTGATCGACCGGTTAGATCCATCACCGTTATGTGCATGTCACTTATGAACTTTAAGTCATGTCTATTGTCACGCACAAAGACAGTGTTAGCCATGTCGTAAATATAGTTATCCATTTCTTGTAGTAAATGCCGCTGTGGGTAGTGTGTGTCACTTCACAAAAGTAGTTTGAAAATAAATTAGATGGTGTGCGTTTATATAAGCAAAATGGGGTGTGTGGGGTGACATGGATTTTATTTTCGCTAAAGTCAAGATAAGTAAATGTGGATAGTCAACCGGTCAATAGTTGCGCCTTGTCAAGTAAATAGAAATGCACACTAAGCCAAATGCAATTAATGAAGCTTCTCTGGTACTCATACGCTTCCTGGCCCAAAGATAACAATTTTTGGGCAACTAAACAATTTGGGGGTGTTGGGAATTTTACTAAGTAAGAATTTCACTGGCGAAGATACAATGATGGATTCTCACAAGTTTCGAATCAATAAGACATGATTATGCGAAGTAGTAAAATCGCAGTAGTTTGTTTCTCGGAGATAGATATTCCGCGATTTCATAGTTAGTTAGATATGCATGAGCTTTATTAGGAAGTGATAATGTATATCTTCTTTAGTTTTATGAATATACGTTTCTTGGGAATGGGCGTTTAGGTTCCTTGTCTATAAAAGGAACACATTAGTATGAATGATGTATGAGTTTGAAAAACAAGTTTTAGTTCTATTCAAAGATCCATAGAGGATCAAAGTATTCTTAGTTATTATTGTTCTTATTTGTGTTTGATTTCCGCTTTAGAATACAAGTAATAGAGATTGTCTATTAGTGTGTTTGTGATTACATAAGCATTACTAATTATCCACGAGCGCTCAAAGATCTATCAAGGTCTTAGGTCCAACAGTGGTATGATTGAGGCTCTCCGGAGAGTCTCTCGTGATACTAAGAACATTCTTTTCTTTTACACCCTCACAACCAAAACAACCTTTAACCATGCCCGGTCAACTGATGAAATAGAAGTCACTAACAATCAAAACAACACATCTCTCAGCAACAACTCAATCTCACAAAGCAAGAATGCAAAGTTCCCATACCTAAAGAAGGAGTAGTATGATTTGTGGGCTATGAAGATGTAGAATTGGATCTCCAACATTGATTGGAATCTTTGGGAAGTTGTGAAGAAGGGGAACAGTTTGAAGAAGTGTGAAGATGCCGATGGTATTATCACCATCGCTCCTCCCAAAACTGTTGAAGAGATATTGAGCTCGAAGAGAGAATAAAGTTAGAACTATTCTCCTTTAAGCTATACCAGATGATCACATGGGTGACTTTCACTACATGGAGGATGCTAAGGACATATGGATGGCGATCAAGGCTAGATTTGGTGGGAATGATGAGTCAAATAGAATGAGAAATCAATGTCAAATAAAGCAGTTTCAAGAATTCAAATCTCGAGGAAGAAGGTATCCATAAGGGATATGATAGGTTCCATAAGATTTTGAGTCAATCTAATCGATGAATGCCGTGCCGCATAATGAGGCGCAATTCAAAGTTCTTATGCTCTTTACCTCCATCTTGGTTGCAAGTGAGCATTGCACTCAAAGCTAAAGGTGGGCTGGATATGGTCACTTTTGATGATCTCTACAACAGACTTAAAACTCTTGAGCCGATGTCTCAAGTCCTTTTCGCTTCATCCACTCGGCCACTCAACATTTGTTGGGGCCTCCTCAAATAAGATGACCTATGCTCCAAGCCCGGCTTTCTCAAGATCATCATCCTACATCACCACTCTATCAAATTCTCAACCTAAATCCAGTGGTGTGTTGGAAGATGTACTTCACTCTTTGTTGGCGATGACAATCAACAAAGCAACTAGCTTTTGAGGACTTTGAACAAGTGGATCCACTTGATATGGAAGAGATGAACTTGAAGTGGCAAATGGCCATGCTCAAAGTGGACATCAAGAGGTTTGAGCATAAGTCCGGGAGAAAGTTTGGTTTCGGGAAGAGATCCAAAGCAAGATTTGACAAAAGGAAAGTCAAGTGCTATACTTGTGGCCGAGATGGGTCACTTCTCAAGAGAATGCAAGGATAGGAAGGCTGGTGATGAGGTTAGGTATTCTTCCTATCAGCAGAATCATATGGAAACTAGAAATTCCAAAGTTGGATCCTCCAATGCTTTGGTCACTCTGGATGACCATGTCAACTGGAAGGTGCATAAGCCCGAAAATGATGAAGCTCCCGGTTCGAGCATGGTGGATTAAGCACGCTTGTACTACGTGAGGATAAGCATGATCAAATTGCCTTAATGGGCATCTCTCAGGTACATAATTGTGTTTTTGGTTGTAGTGAAAAATATAATGAACTTAAGGAAGCTTATGATGAATTGAAACCTAAATATAATGAATGTTATGTCGAAGTTGAGGCTTATAAAATGGCTTTGAAAACATTAGAAAGACAAAAAAAATTGGTTTCAAAAGAATCAATTGGCTTATGATGAAAAGATAAGGGTGTTAAAAAGTGATTTAGAATGTGCTAAAATTGATTTAAAACGTACTGAGAAAGAAAAAATTTGGTGTAGTTTCTAAAACCAAGTGTTGAAAAAAGGAACTAGATGAGGATGTAGCTAGACATAAAGAATGGCTAGTATCAGGTGACAAAGTAGCTTGCTTTCTCTATGGTAGTCAATCTCAGAAACTCGGGTTAGGTTTAGGTTTTAAAAATATGCCGCTTAGAAGCTAGGAATGACATGCGAAATCTACCTCCAAACAGGATTTGCTAATTATGTAAAAGAAGGAGAATTACATGTTGTACCTGGACCTATTAGAGGAGAACATATGCCCATTGATCTTTCCATCATCATGACTTCGATGGATCACACCATCTTTATGGCAAAAGTCAAGAGACTTGCTGCATCTTGCTGATTCTTCATCTACCGACTTTGTCTCTTGTGTGACAGCGTGACAAGTCCTCCCACCAAGGTTCTACAGTTGTGATTCAAATGAAAATTTAGACCTTCCCAAGACCTCACCCAAGCCTACACCCAAGACTCCTTACAAGCCTGTTAGAGCTGCTGCTGAGGAATCAACTTCCAAGACAGTTTCCTCTGAAGACTTGTCATTTAATTCTTTACAAAATAATATCTTTAATTCTGATGTTTGTGGTTTGAATGCTTTTGCATGTAATGAAACATCTTTCAATTTTAATAAATCTTCTAAGAAGAAGAAATGTTTTGTTTGTGGAAGTAAATTTCATTTGATTAAGGATTGTAATTTTCATGAGCAAAGAATTGGTGTATATGCTAGTCAAAAGAAAGCTAGACCAATATGAAAAAATGTTAATGATATACCATCTTTTGTTCCACAAGCAACTCATAAAACCAAAGAAACACAATTCAGTTGGAGAAGATCATTGTAGACCATATGTGCACCAACTAGTTCATATTTTCAAAATGGTTATTGGCCCTAATGTTTTGACTCTATGTATAATGGAAGGGGATATAGGGATCTTTGCATTTGTAAGCCCTCACAGGTTGTTCTTGGACTAAAAAGGGACCTAATTTTCAAAGGAGGCCCAAGAACAATGGTGGATCTTATACATCTGCATGGCCTAAATCTTATGATCCACAAGGCAGGCTCAAGTCAGTAATGACTTGAGTCTCCATAGTGTACTAATATTTTGTATATATATTATTGTAGGACCACTACGATATATCAACCTTATCACTTTACCAAGCAAACCCAACACACGTAACCCAACTTACGCGTATAAAACGTGAAACACAAACACAAACAAAGCTTAGAAATAAGATGAGAAAGATGAGATGGTGACTTGATGTTTATAAAACCGTGTATGTGAGAGGATAAGATAAACACAATAAAGTTGTATATTCCTTGAGAGAGAAAATACACACACACACACACACACTTTCAAGCACACCCCTCAAATGAGACTTTGAGGGGTTTATATAGTCCAAGGGACTTGATGCCCTAAAGGCTTTCTTATGGGCTTCGTGGGCTTGGACATGGTTTGGATTGGATAAAAGGCAAGCCTTACATAACTAGTACCCATTTAGCTTAGTCCAATCCACGAGCCCGCTGACTATTCTATCACGATATCTAACACACGTTACAAAGTTCCTAATCGTGAATGACCATCACTTCTAATATAAACTATTAAGGCTAACAATCTCCCCTAAGGGTGGCTGGTCATTCAAATGATGCTCCACTTGATTAGGTCTTTACTTTTCTCGAGCTTGAACTTTGTGTGTAGATATAGAATAGTCTTGATTCTTTGTTCCTTCATGCTTTGTGATAAGCTAATGTGGTTGTTGCGCGTTGTCAACCGTTGGTTAGGTATCTCCACGTCTTTTTCCACCATGCTCACACTTCTATTTGACTTTGAGTTTCCAATGATGAAGTTCTCGATTCTTTACACTTTGTAGATTCTTTGACGAAGAATCATCTTTAACTTTGAGTTGCCTTTGATTTTGATGAGAACTTTCATGTGTTGTTTGTATAAGCATGTGGCGAGTCCGCAGACGATCCATCCGTCCGGAGCTTCCATATAAGAAAACATAAAAACAGGTTAGTAATAAGCGGATTCCAGCACTTACAAGTTTGAATTTCGAGGGTGTTAACAGCATAGTGTGAAAACACATCTCTAATTCTTACAAAGGCGCTCCCGAACCGAGTCCCACAAGTGAGATAACGCGATATATCGAAGTACATCTGATTTCGGATGAGTCAGCCGAGGTACACCAAGCATCACCCCACGATCAGACCGCTTGAGACACACTAAACGTAATCCACGGGGAGTTACCGCTTAAGTGACACTGTCATCGCTTGATGTTGACCCTCGGCAGGAGTTTTCATTCAATCACCAAGATCACATGATGTGAAACTTCTCATAAATGTTCTGGCAAATTGCTAAGATCTGCGTAGGACTCTATAATATATCACTTGTGTCCTTATAGATGAACAACAAGCGATGTCATGTCATGTGTTCCTATGAGATCTTTTGATGAATCTCGTGGCTCTAGACTCAATTAGTGCATTTTGGTTTTTCTAGAGCGGAGACTAGGGAGAGGTCTCCTTCTTCAATACCAACGATCTCTAAGAGAAAGTCGATAGATTATGTAAGGTTCCAAGTGAGAATGAAACAAATCCTTTTAAGAGGAATTGAGTGGCTAGAAGGTTTAGTGCAGTAAAGTAAGCGTCACCTGGGTCCATGACGTCTTTGTCTTCAATACCAGTCATCTAGTGACAACCAAGAGCATATGTATTGAACTTTCCGCTCTAAGGTTGAATATGGAGGGCTATTTCTTTTCACCCCTTTTCATTACTTTTCTTTTTAATTCTTCAACCCCTTCTTTCTCTTTTCTCACATTACTCCTTTTTTCAATCATTCCTAAGGACTTCTAATTCTAAACTATGGTATTGTCCTTGGGTAGATCCCTCCGGCTCTGGCGGATCATAGACGGATTTCTATCCTTAGTCACCTTATAACTCCATGATTGTCCTATTGTTGCCATAAAACCATTTTTCTTGAAAATCTCTCAAAGTGTTTATGATAGAAAACATGTTTGGAACACTCCGAGAGTTTTATATTTTCGTAAACACTCCCCTTCATATGTGCTTATAAGTTTTAACAAAAATCTGCACATCGAGGGTAGAGTTCGCACTTTTGAATTGATATCGCTCATGATAGACAATTCCCCACGAGACATCAAGCATGCTGCCTAGTTAAAGAGTTCCATTGTCAGTTTTAGGTGACAACTAGCTCTAATAACTAACTTGAAGTTGTAAACACTCCTTGAAAAGGAGGTTAGACCCATGAAGGTGCATATCTATCACAAGTTTCTGAGATGGTACATTTATGACAATTTTGATTCCCGGCCAATTCATTGGTTCCGTCTTCGAGTCGAGCTCATTTTGAGATTCAAACAACCATCATTAAACTTTTAGATCACATTTTAATCACGCCTCCTCCCTCAAAAATAGCATATTCGTGATATTTTTGATATCAACGGATTAAACAACATTTTAGAATCTTTTGGGGAGACAAACGGATTTGATTTAAGCATGAATATGGAACATTTTAGTTTTATACTCCCCTTTAATAAAGCATAATCAATTAAAGGGTTTGAGAGGGAGTTATCTTGAGCACAAAATATTTTGAAAGATTTTGAAAATCTTTTGAACAATCTTGAAAAGGTGCTCAAGATGATGATGATTTCTCACCATGTTTTTTTTTTTAAATGTACAAGATCAAGCGCATTAACTTGATTTTTCTATAAAGCACAAGTTTTGATTTGAAAATAATCAAAAGTCATCATTTTAGTCCGGTTTCGATCAAGTATACTGAAAAGCCATTATTTGAAGAAATTTTGAGAGACCGACATGTTTTAGAAAACAAATAAATAACTCGCCAAGCATCATGACATACCCGTATCATTGTTGAATGACATTTCTAGAAACGCATGTGAATATCGATATACTGAGAGACATGTCGTGAGAAGAATATTTTTGGATTTTGATTTTATATTGTTTTTGTATTTTTGAAAGTTTTATATTTTTATATTTTTCTTTTGTTGGTTTTTCAAATTTTGTATTTTGTTTTTCAAAAAAATATTTACAAATAAGCTTGTTGGAAAATCATTTTCAAGAAGATTCGAGAAGACGCTCTAACTCCTCAGGGGTTAGGCTTCGCATTCCAATTAGTCGAACTAAATAGTCAAACCTTTCTTTTGGAAGGGCTTTAGTTAATAGATCGGCGAGTTGGTAATCTGCCTTCATGAAGAATAATTCAACAGCACCATTTTTGACGCACTTTGATGAAGTGATAGCGACACGGATATGCTTAGTCTTTGAGTGATGAACAGATCGGGTGCATGATATGGCTATGGCACTTTTCGAGTCACAATACATAGGTATTTTATCGAAAGTAAAGCCATAATCTGTGAGTTGTGTTCTCATCCATAGAACTTGAGCACAACACGCTGATAGAGACACATACATTCAGCGGTTGAAAGTGCGGTGCAATCTTGTTTCTTTGAAGACCAGCTTACTAACTTTTCACCCAAAATTGTGCTCCTCCGGATGTACTTTTTGCTGTAACTTGATCACCAAGCTGGTCCGCGCATCCGAAAAGGCAATTAGATCAAATCCGGATTCCTTCGGATACCAAAGTCCCATGTGAATGGATGTCTCGTGTACCGAAAGATCCGTTAACCTCTTTGAGGTGGAGGTCGGTAGGCTTTGCACGAAACCGTGCTAATAAGCAAACAAAAAATGAATATCCGGTCGACTAGCAAGTAAGATACATGAGAGAACCAATCATGCTCGATATTTCTTGGATCAATAGGTTTCCCAAACAAATCGGCTCCAATTTTGGTGAAGTTACCATTGGTGTCCACCGAGAATTATCCATACCATGATTTTTCAAAATCTCGCTTGTGTATTTAGCTTGATTTATAAAAATTCCACGAGGGGATTGATGTATTTGTAAACCAAGAAAGAATTTTAGTTCCCCATCATGGACATTTCAAATTTACTTTTCATGAGATTTTCAAAATGTTTTGAAAGATTCGAATTAGTAGACCCAAAGATGATGTCGATCACGTAAATCGAAACAATCAAAATGTCGTTTTTGCATTTTTGTGTAAACAAGGTAGGATCAACTGTTCCTTTGGTGAAATTGTTTTGGATAAGGAAAGAGGACAGTTCGTCATACCACGCTCTCGAGCTTGTTTCAATCCATAGATTGCCTTTTTGAGTTTGTAGACGTAGTCCGGATGTTCCATGTCTATGAAGCCTTCTGCGACTCACGTACACTTCTTCTTTCAGTTCCATTCAAGAGCAGGTCTTAATGTCCATCGATAAACCGTGATGTTTTTGTGGCATAGGCTAAGAAAATCCCACTGCTTCTAGTCTAGACTGCGGAATGACTCTTCAAAGTCTATCCCTTCCTCTTGTCTGTATCCTTTGGCCACAAGACGAGCTTTGTTGCGAATAACAGTCATCTCTTCATCCCTTTTGTTCTTCCATAACCATTTGAGATCAATGATTTGAATGTCAATTGGTCTTGAAACCATATCCCAAGAGTCATGTAGACGGTATTGGAGAAGTTCCTCCTGCATTGCTTCTATCCATGCGGGATCTGCCATTGCCTCATGAATGTTCTTTGGCTCTATATTGCTAATTGAGCAAAGGTAAATGCAAGTAAGTCGGTGGCAAGTTGATCTCGTCTGATTGGCCTTGAAGGTTCACCAATAACTTGTTCAATTGGATGGTCTTTAGTCCACTTCAGAGTAGAAGGATACCGTTGGTTAAACGAATGCGAATTAGATGGTTCTCGTAAGCTAGAAGATGATTCAGGTGATTCCGTAGCAAACGGGTTTTCAAATAAGTCTTCATCTAACGTTGCATCGTTACGGTTTTGGTTTTGCTCATCAACTGCTGGTAGAACGGGTGCAATAACTGTAGTAGATGTAGATGATGTTGATGGAGTTGGTGCATTGGTTTCGACCGTTGTAGATGCATCTTCTATTGGTTGTGGAGGATGATTTTGAGGTCTGTGGAATGATGGTTTGATGCATTTGTCGAAGTTCCACCATAGTATTCATCGAACATTAACTCAAAGAAATTCTCCCATTCTTGTTCTTTAGGATTGTCAATCGAAGTTGGTTGAGCTCTTTGAGGTGAGTCTGAACTGATGTCCAGAAGTCTGCCGGTTTAGTGCGGGTTCTAGAGCGAGTCTCTCGGAAGCCATATGTGAAAGTTCATCAAATTTCACATTCATCGTCTCCATGATCCTCCTAGTTCTCTGTTATACGAATGCCCTCGAGTTATCTGAATATCCAATGAAGATTCCAATATCACCTTTGCTTTCATTTTCAAGATCTTCTCTGGATTCGTAGGATAGCACAAAGCGCCAAATACGTGAAAGTAAGAGATATCCGGTTTCTGTTGTTCACAAGCTCATATGGGGTTTTATTGAATCTTGGATGGATAAGGGATCGGTTCTGAGTGAAACAAGCATTGGCAACACATCAACCCATAGAAATAACGGTGCACTAGAATAGATTAGCATTGTGCGAGCGGCTTCCACAAGAGTTCTATTTCTTCTTTCAACTACCCCATTCTGCTGTGGAGTTCTAACAACTGGTGATGCGATGTGTGATTCCAACATCTTCAAAATAAGATCTTAACTCTGATTAGTGAATTCAGTGCGTTGTCATTCTTACAACCCACTGGAGTTTGAAGAAGTACTTGAATTCGTTTGAAAGGTGATGATGATGCTTGGTGCCGTCTTTTGATCTCGAAACTTAACCCATGTATATCTCGAATAATCATCGACGATGACAAGAATATACTTTTCCCATTAATGCTTTCAACTCTCATTGGGCCACATAAGTCCATGTGCAACATATGCAACTTTGCTTCCGAACTAGGTACGGTTTGGGTTTATATGATGCTCTTTTGCTTTTTCCTTGTTCGCATGATGGACATAAGTGATCCTTGGTGTATTTGAACTTTGGAAGTCCGTTGACGATGTTGTCTTTGGCAATTTTGTTGATGGTGTCAAAATTGAGATGGGATAGCCTTCTATGCCACAACGGACGTGTTCAGGATGCGTGTCATAAGACATATTGGTGATGAAGAGGCCATTTGATTGATGTCGATAGCATACAAGTTTGTATCACGATTCCCAGTTAAGAGATCAGTGCCATCCAAGTTTCTAATGAAGCAAGCATTTTTCCTAAAAGCAACCTCTAAATTTGCATCACAGAACTGCCCGAATGAAAACAAATTGTGTCCCAACCCTTCGACATAGTAAACCCGAGTGATCAAATAATTTCCAAAGGTAGATCTCCATAACCCATGATAGCTGCTACATGATCATTTCGAAGCGTCGGTTCCATGAATTTCAGACGAAATTGATCAGCAGACAGATTCGGTCATGTGCTTGGAACAACCCGAGTCGACGATCCAAAGACAAATTTCGATAACCTGCCAATACTGAGAAAAGAATATTGTGGAAACCGTTTTGATTTTGGTTCCTTTGGGTTAGAGGTAAAATCCTTATCACACTCAGAGAGGTTTTCTGGGGAATTCGGTTTATCACTCATTGTACCATTCTGGAGTGTGAAAGTTCTACCCGTGGGTTTCCAAATATCATCCCTAAAGTATACACTATAGTTCTGTCAGTAGTGTAAAGCCTAAGTTTTGCAACTAGTCTTCCTACTCTTTTAGCGTAAGATCTTTTGGGACGTTCTTCTTAACAGGCTTATCATTCACATTCTTAGAAACACAATCATCTTGAACATTAATAAAGATTTCTTGCAAGTTAAACAAAAGATTCAATTCATTAAACTTAGCGATTTCATAGGTTCATTACATTCAGATGAAATGTCTTTCTTATTCAAAAGCTGTAAATTCCTAGGGTGTTCTACTTTCTTCTCTTTATTCAAGCTACTACTCCTAGAGGAATGCGAGACTCTATTGTTCCTTGTATTGCTCTTAGGCTTTAGTCTGCTGCTCCTAGAGGTGCTTTCTAGTCTTGTAGAAGGTAAGGCACACATTAGGATTCACAGAAGGGAGGTGGTTTCAGCTTTCCTAGTCTCTTTAGAGTGCTTTTCTAAACTTATGTCGTTTGTTCCATATGTTTTAGATGTGGAGGCAGACGCATTAGTGGTACTCATCTTAAAAGGCCAGGTGCTAAAACTTTTGGTTTCTCGATAACCGCTTTTCCTTTATCAATATTTTGTTTAGGTAGGTGGAGTGGTTTTGATGAAACATTTTTCTCATTGACTTTTGGAGGAGGCATAGAAACATATATTTTTGGTTTGGAAACGGTTTGGGAACATTTGCTTTCTCCGCAGTCAATGGTTTTTTAATCACAGTATCCACTTGCCTTTCCTTTTGACTTTCGGCTGAGCCCTCAAAAGATCATTTTTTGCTTTCATGTCATTGTAGGCACGCTCATATGACAATTTGTCATATTTGCATTCCTCAGTTTTTCGATCAAGTTGTTTAAAATATGACACATTTTCTTTTCAAGTTTTTCAAGAGCTTTTTCATATTTTGAAACAATTTGGTCTCATCACGGAGTCTTTCATGATCTTCAACAGAATATGTTTGCAAAATGATGGACATAATATCATAGTCGAACATCTTGAAAGTGAATCATTTAGATTTTCCAAAACTTTGATGTGTTCAACACTTTCATTAGCTTGCTTTACCAGGGATTTATGTTCCTTGACAAAGTCATTTGTTTTCTCAAAACTTTTCAAAATGAATTACCCTTGAGTTGATGTTATTCAGCTGAGGGGAAATTTGAGTTTCAAAAATTTTTCTTCCAATATCAAAACTATTAAACCAGATGTTTGTTGTAATATTGGTTTTAGTTATAACGGTCTCTTGAAGATCGCAATTCTATTTTCACATTTTTAAAATATACGGCATCACTTGTGTTAAAAGGATTGTTTGAAGACATTTGTTCAATGTTCGATAGAGATTTGGAGACAACAACTGGTTTTGAAGCTGATTTTGAAACAGGTGTTGACACTTTGTTTGAAACACTTGGTTTGGTGGAAACGTTGATTGAGAAACAAACGAAATACCATTAATTTTGTTCCATTTGTTATAATCAATAGGTTTGATTTCGGATGTTTTTGTTTCATTTTGATCTACTCTCCTCAGATAGTTCCAACGTTTCAAGAGAATCATGCACAATTATGGGTTCATGCAATGGTTGTCCATTGTTCAACACATTCGAGATTTGAGCTTTCTTGAAACCGGGAGTTACCAAGAGCCATTTTATTTGTAGTATGAAAAATCGGTTTACTTGATTAGAAAGCATCTTGATTGTCTTAGCGGAATGACCCGTTGTAATAAGTAAATTATCCAATTTTGATTTTTCATTTTATCAGAATTTCATCAAGAAGAGAATCTTCTCGTTTTGAAAAATCAGCAATCAACTGTTTCTTCTCTTCTTCAAGATCAGAAAACAGTGCTTTTTGTTTAGAAAGTTGGTCATTTAGATCAGAAATTTCCTTGTTTAAAGATTTGATTTTCAAATTCTGATTCACATCAAGTGTGTCATACTTGAGTTGCAAATCTTTTTCTCTAAAAACAGAATCTCAATAACCAATTTCTAATTAATTTTTGTTTGTATGAAATTCATAGGCTTTGGCGTGCTCCTTGTAACTCTCAAGCTCAGCGGTCAATTTAGCATTCGCGGCCTTACCTTCACGATTGACCGTTCTTTCTCAACTTCAATGCCACATTGATTGATTAATGATTCAACATAAGCACGTGTTTCCTCATCAGTTTTAGTATTTTGTGCCACCACCTCCACTAGGATCCACATATGGAGTTTAGAGTTATTGCTACTTCGGATTGTCGGTATGTATCATAAGTAGGTCTTGGCGTCCGAATTCGTTCGTCATGAGTAAACACATCAAATATGACATTGTTATAGCATGGATCAATGATTGGTACCTCGAGATCTGTTGGCGTCATAGACAGGAGGTGAGTCTGACTCAATGTCATACTTAGCTTCCTGAAGATTTGCCATGAAGATGCAATTCGCATTGAGTTCCTCGAGGTCTTCCAATTCATCCACAATAGTGAAAAAGTCAATTTCGGCACTCAACTGTAACCCGCTTCTTGCTTGCTTATACGCTAGCAGGCTTATTTCGAAGATAATCACCATTCTTTTTTTGCGGTTAGTGGGACATTTCTTGCCATGTGACCCACTCCTTGACAGTTATAACACTTAATCTGATTACCCTGATGCACATTTCCATAATTCCCAACATGGAGCGCAACATACCCATTCGATTACCCATGCTCTATTCCCAACATTCGTCCATCGATTTCCAACATTGACCCAACGATTACCCGATACGGAACTGATTACCCATCACAATCCAGTAGCATATCCTGGCGATTCCCAATAACTCCAATTTGTCCTTGATGACCCATATTCACTCGGTTGAGCAATTTGCCTTTTGTTCGAGTGTTTGATGATCCTTTGGTTGTTGTTAGTAGGTGTGGAATAGCGACCTTTGATTACTTTTCCCAAGAGATAAAGTATTTGGGACATAGGGTCTTCTTGTCCAGTTCGAGATCTGATTCTTGTTCTGGTATTGTGGATATTGTTGTTGAAAGACTTGTTGTTCTTGTGGATAGAATTGTTGTTGTGGTTGTGGAATGTATTCTTTGCAAGTTGTTGTTGTTGAAAGATGATGAAGCTTGTTGTTGTGTATTCACTGAAGGTTGAGTCTTTGCAATGAGTGCCAATGGATCATGATTCTTTGCCAATCTTTCTTTTCTGACTTCATTCACTTCATCTTGGTTTTGTTTCAGAAAATCGTTGATCAAAGTTCACCGATGTAATCTTTTGTTTGGTTGACAATAGTGACATATCGTCCCCATTCTTCTGGAAGATTGTTCAGGAACTTGATGTTTTGAACGATAGTTCTGGGTGTCAACTTGTTTACGATTAGCTCATTCATCAAAGTGCAAAACCTTCCATAGTAGGATTCAATGGATTCTCCTGGTGTAGATGTGAACTTTTCCCATTCAGTTAGCAACTTGTTCTCCATGTCTTGTTGACCAATTTTTGTTCCATGACAAAGTCGTCTAACACGTTCCCACATATCGAAATCAGTTTCACAACTGTCTATAGCAGCAAAGATGTCTATTGGTAAACCAGGTTGGATAATATGAATTGCCATGTCATCGCTTCGACTTGTTTCTGATCCTCTTAGTGTATTGATTCGTTTTGAAGACGAGAAGATGGTTGGACGGGAGGTGTTGCATCTGCATTTCCGGGTACATGAACTTGTCGAGGCTTGAAGGGTCCATCCTGAATGGATTTAATCATGAGTTTTCTATTAGGTTTGGTCTTGATAACGAAGCATCGACTTGTCCATTGAAGATAACCACCTTTTGCCAACATAGGAGGTCGGTTTTCGGCACCCGCTGCATGAATGTCTTGTTGAGTTGCCATTGATGAAGGTATGATCTGATAAAGTTGATGTAGGATCGATTCAACGATAAAGGAGTTGTGGTTGATGAAGATTTAACTCGGTTGAGGTGATTCGAAAGTCGTTCACAGTAACCTTGGTTCTTAAAAAAAATTTCTCCCAAAATTTGAAATTCACTATAAAAATCAATTCTAAGGTCGTATGAAAAATTTGAGTTATGACAATTTTGACGCCAAATTTGACCCGAAAATTTTGAATTTAGGTCCAAAATTTTGAATTTTTGACCAAAAATTTCACAGTTAAACCAAAATTTGAATTTTGCGTAAAAATTGAACGTTTAGTCTCCTCAAAAATTTAAATTTAACTCAAGTTTTCCCTTTATGCGTAGAAGAGTTTGGTAGAAACAGGAGATTCTGCAGTAGGCGAGGAGGGCTTAGTAGGATCTTATCGTTAGGATGCTTAGCGTAGGAATCCTTAGGTAGGAATTCTTATCTTGCATTAGAACCAACTTACGTAGCAGGTGCTTATGGCATTAGGAATATGCTTACGCGTAGGAATGAAGCTATGCGTAGGAATGAAACTATATCGTAGGACCACTACGATATATCAACATATCACTTTACCAAGCAAACCCAACACAGTAACCCAAGTTCGCGGCGTATAAGCGTGAAACACAAACACAAATAAGCTTAGAAATAAGATAGAAGAAGATGAGATAGGTGACTTGATGTTTTATAAAACCGTGTATGTGGAAGTTAGATAAACACAATAAAGTTGTATATTCCTTGAGAGAGAAAATACATACACATACACACACACACACACTTTTCACTTTTACCCCTCAAATGAGACTTTGGGGTTTATAAGGACTTGATGCCCAAGAGCTTTCTTATGAAGGCCCATTAGGCTTGGACATGGGTTGAATTGGATAAAGGCAAGCCTTACATAACAAAGTACCCATTTAGTTTAGTCAATCCGAGCACCGTTGACTATTCTATCATGATATCTAACACACGTTACAAAGTTCCTAATCGTGAATGACCATCACTTCTAATATAAACTATTAAGGCTAACAATTTTGTTGTTGTTGTAGGATCATCTCGAGATATGGCATAGTAGATAGTGGTTGTTCGAGGCATGTGAGGAAACAAAGAAAAGATGCATGATTTTGTACCCATGAAGATTGGAGGAAGTGTGACTTTTGGTGGAGGATGGGTAGAATCCTTTGGGAAAGGCACCATTAGAACACCTCATTTTGGATTTTGAGAATGTGTACTATGTAAAGGAACTGCAACATTTCAACTTGTTCTCGATCTCACAAATTTGTGACACCAAGAACAAAGTATTATTTTCTAAGGATGAATGTATTGTGCTCTCTAAAGACTTCACTTCGATACATCCATTCTGGAGAGTTCTAGAAGCCACAATTTATACACATTCAATTTGAATGATGTTCAACCAAAAGGTGACTTAACATGTTTGGTGGCTAAAACATCCCTGGATGAGTCGACAAAATGGCATAGAAGGATGGCTCATGTGAACTTCAAAACCATTAACAAGCTTTCTAAACTGGGTCTTGTTGAAGGACTTCCTTCCAAAGTCTTCACCAATGAACACAATTGTGTTGCACGCAACAGGAAAGCAACCAGGGCCTCATACAAAGCCATTCACAATTTGTGAGCACCATTCGAACCTCTTATTGCGCATATGGATCTCTTGGTCCAACCGTCGAAGTTTTGATCATAAGTACTTCGCCGGTAATCCTTGATGACTATAGCAGGTTTTGTTGGATATTCTTTTTGAGAACTAAAGATGAAACATCTCATATTTTAAAAGAGTTCATTACCCTTGTTTGAAACCGACAGCAAGCGTTAAAGGTATTAGGTGTGATAATGGGGCGAGTTTAAAAATGATGTATTAATAGAACTCTGTAAGTCTAAAGGGATAAGGGACTATATAGCAATCCAAGAACCCCACAACAAAATGGGGTTGCTTTGAAGAAAGAATAGGACCTTAATAGAGGCTGCAAGATCCATTCTTACAGACTCTAAATTACCCACTATCTTTTGGATTGACAGATCAACTCTTGCATGTTATGTTTCTAAACAGAGTATCTATTACTAGACCTCATTTCAAGACATATGAACTTCTCAAGGGGAAAGTTCACGATATTCATTACCTCAAACCTTTTTGGACGTCAAGTGACCATTTTAAACACTAGTGATCCAACTGGAAAATTTGATGAGAAAAGTCGTGAGGGGTATATTATGGGTTATTCAGCTCATTGTAAGGCATATAGGGTATATAATTTGAATGCTAAAAAGATTGAGAGACACTTAACCCGAGATACCTAGAAGATAAGCTAATGTTGAGGGGGTCAAGGTCATGTTTGGTCCTTTGACACGGATTACTTAACGATTACTTGGGTTATACTAGATATGTTGCTAACCAATCTGTGAGATTGCACAAGAGTCTTGCACTGACAATGGTGCAGCGGATGATGACTTCAGATAGTGAGTGAACATGATGAACAACCAATTCTTGTTTCTTCCTTCTCCCTCAACCATTTTGCGGTGATCATTCAAAAGTAACCTGCGCACATGGAGATGAGTCACACTATCACAGAGGACCTTGCTAGACTCAAAAAGCAAGAGCATGTGCCAACTTAAGTGAGGCTTGGTGGGGAGCTTGCAAGAGGCATCGGTGCAAACCGTGAATCTCCTCAGTTATCTGTTTCTCCTGTCATCACCAAATCTGCTTGACACCTGTTTGCATCTACTCCCATTTCCACTAGTGTGTCCACAGACTTTGAAGCACCATATACACGCTTTCCAAGTCCTTCAAATCTTGGTAATCTGTGGAAAACTAGAAGGGGGGTTGAATAGTTTTACCAATTAAAACTTCTTTTTAATCTATTTAGATAGACTTATGTCAATCTATTTGGATGTGTGTGTTGGATGTTGATAAACAAGCATGTAGAAGTAAGTAATGAAAAGATGAGAGTAAGAAGCACAAAACCACAACGCAAGTATTTATAGTGGTTCGGCTACAAGGTCACCTTTCTTGTCCTACTCCACTCCCCGAGTCACCTACTGAGAGTTGTAATCACTACACCTCTCTTATGGCGGGCCTTCACAACGTCGCCTACTCTTTTTCCGGTACTAGGCTAACCACCGGGATCTTTCACTCCAAGGTGAACCACAACTACACAACGTCGCCTACCCTTTGTAAGGTAATAGGCTAAGTACCTAGTTCTTTCACACCTTAGGTGAACTACACCTTCACAACGTCGCATACCCTTTATAAGGTACTAGGCTAAGTATCTAGTTCTTTCACACCTTAGGTGAACTACACCTTCACAACGACGCCTACCCTTTATTAGGTACTAGGCTAAGCACCTAGTTCCATTGCAATGGAGGAACTACTACCACACTACACCAACGACTAATCCCAAAGGAGATCTACTCCTTTACAACATCATCAAGGATATCAATATCCTTGGATCTAATACTAGTCTATCTTGTACATTGAAACACACCATATCGAATGTCCATCTAAGGCACCTTTCACTAATGCCTTTGATTAGATCTACAAGACACCTTTCACTAATGTCTTGTGTCTTCACTTCTAAGCACCTTTCACTAATGCTTCTTTGTCTTGACTTCTAAGCACCTTTCACTAGTGCTTCTTTGTCTTGACTTCTAAGCACCTACCACAAGTGCTTTATCCTATAGACGATAGATACCCTTCACTAATATCTTCGTCTTGACTCTTGAGACATCTTTCACTAATGTCTTCAACACTACACTTCTTTGAAGAAAGAAAGGAATAATCAACAAGAAGACTTGTGCCTTGATGATGAGGAAGCATGGCAACTCATGGACTTGAGCTTGCTCGACTTCAAAGGTGGTGATCTTGCCTTTAAGAGGAACCTAAAAGATCACACAAAAAACAAAACTACAAACATAGATCTCTTGGATCTAAGGTTAGTGAGATTTAACTCGAGGGGGAAGTATATTGGAAGGGTGAAAACAATGAAGAAATGGCTCACTATTTTATAGAGGAAAACCTCTCTTGTTCCCCGGATCCCACGGATCCCTACCACAAGGGATCCGAGCTAGCCTCGTGGTCCGCTCCCTCTTTGCCCATGGGTATTTTTGGTTATGGGTCATGGGTTATGGGTTGATCCATGGTTTTCTTTCTAGATACAATGTATCTTAAGGATACAATGAACTTGGTTAAGTGGTATAAATAAAACCATGGGTTATGGGTCAATACCATTTGCTAGTTTATTACCCATTTTAGTATTTACATGTTTTACCCATTTTAGTATATACATGTTTTTACCCATTTTAGTATATTTAGATTAAGTATGTCCTAACCCAATATGTAAACATTAGTTGTTGTACATATATATTTAAATCATAAAATCACTTAAGCTTGTTTTAGTGTTTTATGTGAGAGCGTAAGTGTGTTACCAAAACTATTAACTCAAACTAATTACGTACTCTATTTGTTTCGTTAAAATGATTTTACGTTTGTTATCGACAAAACATTAGAAGATCGTAAAATATAAATAAACGTTTTTACGGCTTATTTGTATTAACAATCTCCCCTTTTTTGTTGATGACAAAACATAAAATTATTTTAAGGAAAATCTAAATTTCGTAAAAGTTCGAATTTGTGAATTTTCACTTTCTTCTCCCCCCTTTTGTCGAAAACAAAAAGTGTTTGAAAGGCAATCACATTATTTTTTAAGAAAAACATGTGAAAAAAATTAAAGAGTAAAAGAGATAGAGACAGAAATAACGGGAAAGGATCTCATCTTTACTCCCCTTGGCTGAGTCCATCCCTATGTAAAAGGCGTCAAGTAAATGATACTAATCTAGTTTGTTTGCAAATAAGTTTGTAAAGATATAAAACTCTGAGGCAATGTGCTCCCCCTTGATGATTGCAATTTTTGCAAAGGGATGTCACGAAATGTAAACCTAGTATTTGTCACAATTCTCATTTTTCGGTCATTTCTCATATTCCATATTCATCATTTCATAACGGTTCGTGTACGGTTTTGTATTTTCATTAAACGCTTATTTTCATATTAAATAAACGCTATCGCTAGTTAT
>OU343216.1:2790662-2853997 GCA_910596185.1 Chrysanthemum makinoi | reverse complement strand
CCTTAAAAAACAGAGACATGAACATATGTAAACATGGGTATAGGTTAATTATGCAAAATAATGAAAATCCCATATGGGTTTTGGATAATTAACAGCTTATTTGATATCGGCTTATATTTCATAAGCCCGCGTTATTTTGAAACTTAAGGAGTTATATAAGTTTATTATATCAAAATAAGCTCATAAGTCTCAAAATAAGCTGAAATATTTGAGCTTATAAAATAAGTCGAAATCAAATAAGACACACAAATAAGCTTAAACAAACACCAAGTAAAAAAGTTACCTTGAATAGTATAAGTAGGATTATAGTGAAAATGAATATAACAGCAACGAAATGACGAATTGGGGGGAGGGTTAGAGATGTTTTTCTTGAAAATAAACCCATAATTATTTGAAGGTTCAAATCATGGGTTTATTTTTTTACGGTTTTTTGAAATTAATATATGTGGGATTATGAGTTTTTTTCTAATTTGAAATGAAATTGAAGTAGGAATGAGGGTGTTGAACTAATATAGTGTTGAAGATAGGGATTTCCCGCATCTTACTCTAACGACCGTCTTTTTCTCTCCTTCTTCCAATGTTTCTTATTTACAATTCACTACTTGTGTTTTGTCATTTTGTACATTTTGTCGACTAAATTATTGAAAGAGAAATCCACCACATAGACTAGTCGACTAGTGGGTGATGAAGTGCGCCCTAATTAGCTCATATCACACATTAAGGGCCCGTATGTTATAAATGTGGGTTTAGGATTAGGATTTGGATTTGGATTTGGATTTGATGTAAAAAAAAGAAGAAAAAAAATAGGTGAGAGAAAATAATATAATTAAATTAAAAAATAATATTTTAATAATTAATAAAAGTATTAAAAATTAAATTTATTAAATTATAATATAATAATATGAGAGATAAAGAGAGATATTCTAATCATGGACCTACATTGTCAGTATTCCACTCATCCTACTCAAGATTTGGAACAGTGTTCATTTTTGGATATGAATACAAAATCCCAAAGCCACATTTTCAAACAAACAACTGATTAGGACCAAAATCCAATCTGCACAGTGGAACACCCTTTAACCAAACGCCCCCTAATTATTTGGCTAAATGCATGAAAGTGTAGCTTATTTATCACCTTTTATTATTTTGTGTATTAATTTATTTTTTCTTTTTCTGTAAGTAGCATATTTTTAAATTTGGTCTTTTTATCATGTGATCATTTGTGTGTATTATTTGATCATTTTATCGTTTAGTTTACATACGCATATTAAAACAAGGGAAAGGTAAATCATTTGTGTGTATTATTTGATCATTTTATCGTTTAGTTTACATACGCATATTAAAACAAGGGAAAGGTAAATCAGTCAAATAATACGCACAACTAATCACACGAAACACCAAAAAGATGAAATTCAAAAATATGCTACATAGATATAAAAAAACAAAAGACAAAAATACACCATTCGTCCCTAAACTTGTTGGAAACGTCATCTGGGGTCGGATCATGACATCAGTGTCATCGGGAGTCCCTTCTTCAAGGTTTTGGTATCAAATGAGTCCCTTGACTAGTTTTTCGATACTCAACACTTCTATATGCCGTTTGATTTTGTCTTTAGTCCGAGGGCATAATTGTCATTTCATAATTTTTGACAATTTATTAAAAAGTGTAATAACAACGCGGCATCTAGGGCTGGCTACAGTACTTTTAGGCTATTAATAGGTAAAGTTTTTCATCACTCATCCCTAAACTCTCTTATCTCTCATAAAATCTTATCTTTAATCTTTCCACCAAATCTTAATAATGATAATGGTTCGTTGAGGTTGTGGTAGGCGAGCTGTGGTGAGGAAATGTTGGAACAACATCAATGCCGGAAGGCGATACTATACATGTCCAATGCAGGTTTGGAGACTTTAATTTTTTTTCAGTATAAAGTTTAATGGTTGTGTTTTTTAGTTAAAATGTTATGTTTATAGTTTAATGTTAGTTTAAGTGTAATGGTTTTTTTAGCTTAAAGTTTTATTTTCAAATTATGAGTTTAAGCTTCAAAGTGATCCCCAACTTTTGATGTTTGCTTTTTAGGGATCTAGATGTCCATTGATTAGGTGGTATGATCCAATGTATGAAAGCAGGAGAGTGATCCTCCTACTGAGAAAACATCTACCGGAATGAAAGGAGCATTAAAGAATGCCAAGCCGACCTCATTGCTAAGACAATGAAAGTTGTCAACTCCGCCAACAGGGCAAACGAGCAAAAGGCTGCTCACCAAGCATCCCTAGCTGATCTCCTTCTTGAGAAGGAGAAAGTTTGTCGTTTGATGAACTTTTGTGCTTTCTCTTGGATAGTCATCATATTTGTTTTTTTATGGTTTATTTAGTGGGTTTAGAAACTCGCTGGTTTTTGTGTTTTGGATGTGTTCTAGATAGTAGATGGTATGTAATTGGTAATGTGCGTTTAGGAAGTCTTAGTGTTGGTTGACTACTAAAAAGTCTTGACTTGATCTACTTTGGTTCTAGGCTAACAATATTAATATTATATTCCTTTTATGGTTTTGTCCTTGTAATGTGCTCCTTTTATTAGTTTACTAATAGGTCCTTGCCCAAAAATGCATTTACTTACATCAGTAGCCAAACAAACATTATCCAAGTATGAACACAGTTTATTATACATACTTAATACATGATTATTATACATATCAACTCAACTTGGTAATTGACTAATCAATAATCAATTTGCATGTGTACTGACGCTAATTGACTTTGTAAAAGTCAACACTTATTATGAGTATAAACTTGCAACAATATGTAGAAATGGGTAAAGTGACAAATTGATACATTTAAAACTCAATTATTCCAATAGACTAACATGAGATGATTTCATACATAATGCAAATGAATATATTTTCAAATGCATAAAGTTTTGTAGTCTACAAAGTTTAGAAACACACATTGTTTAAAGAGAGCAAATATTACAGGGTTACATATGGATGAAAACATTGTCGATACTTAACACACATTTTTTGTGGTAAATCCATTTTTGCTGCTATAATCTTGTTCCTAGTCCATAATTGTTTTGGATTCACACCAGAAGCAGCATCAACTTGACTTCCAGACTAAGACTCGACCACACTTGGTTGAAAATGACTTTCAGACCGACCACCAATTTCTTGCACATGACTTTGAAATTGAGCATCGGTTTGCATTAGCTTGTTCATTTAGCTTCAAAGTTGTTACCTTTAACCTTTGTCTTTATGATGGAATATTTGCGTTTGATTGAACTGTTTTAGGGAGCGATGGTACTCCACCGACTTCCTGTTACACCTCATTGCTCAAGACATGTTTTTTTGTTGTGTCCAACATTACCACATATACCACAAACTACACTCCTAATAAATTGTAACAACATACTATCTTTATTGTTATCATCATTTTTCGATGAGTTGCCCATTCTTCTTTTCTTGCACTTTAGTTTATATGTGTTTAGGAGAAGAAGCGTGAACTTTGACTTTCTCAATGTTGATAACCATTTGTGTTGGAGAGGCGATATGTGTCACAAATCTGGCGTATATTTTATATTATTTAAACCACAAAAGAAAAGCACAGAGCCAGGACCATATAAATACAAATATCATTGAAATGTGTTTTTATATGACTTTACAAAAAAGGTTGCAAGTGAAAAATGATCAAAGTTCAAAATTGTCATTTCGGTCCACTGAGTTTCTAAATTGGCAAAACTAGTCCACTGAGAGGTTTAAATTGGAAGAAAAATAAACATAAGTCCTGAGATATCAAACTTGTTCATTTTTTGAATACACGGATGAAAGTTCTAAAATTGGCAACTTTTACCCCTCGAGTTTCAAAATGGCAAAATTAGTGGTATTTAAAAATGGAAATTTATCAAATATTACCCTTGTACTATTCATCATTGGCAATATTAATACTTGATAGATATTTTACAGTTTCAAACTTCAAGAATTCCGGAAAATACAATTTTGGTCCGGAAGCTTAAATTTCTACAAACCAAACAGGACGCTTCTTGTATTATTGACGTATTTCATTCAAACCCGATTTAACCTCATACCTCACTCCGTCCCTCACCATACCCCGAAGTAGAACACCCTCCACCATGGGTTTCACCACCACTGCATCCACCTGCAATTTGATACCCATCTGCCTACATCCATGAACACCCAAATTCTTTAATTGCAAAAACACTGCTGACCATCCGTGGAATTTTGTGGCGAAATTTACAAGTGGGGTTGGATGAATGGAACAATCCAACGGCCGAGATTCAATCGGAGAGGGACCAGCTTTTAAGGTCAATAAACAAAAGCCACAGAGAAAGCAAGTGTTAGATTTTTATGGAGTAGTAGAGAGTAGTATAGTTTTTTTAATTAATGTCGACTAGATAAGTTCTTGTAATTTTCCTTACTGGTTTAGTTAATTTTAAGTTGTATAAGTATTTTGCAATGTAATTCAAGTATTCAATTAGATTAATTCCATGTTTCGATTAAAAAAGCTGTTTTTCCGCCAAGTATTCTTGCTTGATTTTAATGTTATAATCACCAAATAGTTGTTGAAATAAGCTCTCATGAGCTTATTGAGTTAATTAAAAAGTATTAAGAGGTTCTGAGGTTCTAATTTCATTTTGAAGAAAAGTCAATAAATGGTTAACTAAGCTCCAAAATGGGGTGGTATAAGCTAATCTGGGAAGGCTTTTCGGGTTTTCTAGCTTGTGTGAACAAGCTAAAGAAATGTTCTTGTTCTTGTTCCCTTGTTCTGCAAATCGGTTGTAAGCTTTTGAATTTTTAGCCTTTAAACTTAGTTTACTCATATTGTAACATTTTTAGCTTATTATTGTTGTTTATTGCTTATTTTAGTTTCTAGTTATATTTCATCACCGCCCGATTTTAAATAGTCATTGCCCTTTTTACTTAAAAAGTTAAAAGCCAAAAATAGCTAAAAATAGCATAGCTTATTCTCTTGCTTATTTCTGTTTTAAAAGTTGTTAATCATAGTCAAAATAAGTCATCTAATCAGTAATAACTAGAAATTATAAGATAAATTAGGTTGTGCTAGTTCAAATACCACAGCGACTTATAAAGGGATGTTTGGCATATTAGGTTAAAAGCGGGTCAAACTAGCTTGTCCTTGCTCATTTCCACTTTCTTCAAGTTTGATCATGATTAATTAAGTATGTTTCAGTTGTTAGTAGAAGCTTTGCCATTTGTTTTGAGTGTTTTGATGATTTTAGTTGTTTAGTGCAAAAGATAGAAAGTAAAATTTGCTCATATAAGCTCCTAATAAGCTGAAGCTTATTTAGCCCTCAACGGTTTTCGAGGAGTTCCTTGGAGTTCATATAGTGTATTCCCAAGAGTTGGTTTGGTCTTGTTTAGCACACTTTACATCACACTTTAACATCGATGCTTATCAAAGACGCATATTTTCAGTATTTTTTGTCTCTGCGACAAATTTCTTTTATTTTTCATTTCTTCATCTTAAGTCCAATTCATCTGAAATTTGGTATGCATAGAGATGGTTTGCTTGTGTACTTGGTCATATTTTTAGTTTATTTTTAAGATTTTTTCTTAGCAGCTTTTTAAGGGCTTGAAAAAGTTTGTTTTATACACTGCAAGGAAAAATCGTGGGACCATGAGCTTATTGAGATCTTTTCAAACTCTTGGACTTGGATTTTTCTAAGTTCTTTTAGCTTAAACATACTCACATCAGTCCCTAGTAACTTATTTAGTCACCCTTTAGCTTATTATATAGCTTTTAGCTTATTTTGAAAAATCAAAAATCTTAAAACATATATATAGCGATTTGTTAAGCTAAAAGGCTTCATTCGGTAACAATTTTAAGTTCTAAAATTTTTGTCTTCATTAAAGTTTGTTATTTTCAGTAGTTAAATAGTTCCATAAAAGAAAACAACAAAACATTAATTTAAAATAAGTGAAAAAGTGATTTTACAAAACTTTGTGAATTTTCCGCAATTCATTTTTAGTTCAAATCAGCTGAAATTTGGAACTTAAGCACTTTGGTTGGTGGTTGTTAAGTAGGTATTTTCAGTTTATTTTTGTGATTTTTTCTAGCTAGCTTAATAAGGGCTTAAAGTAGCTCTTTGTAAGAGGGATTTAGTGATATTGAGGCTTGAAATCAGTCTCAGCTTTTTCGTAGCTTGTGATTTTAGGTCCCAATCAGTTGTATTAGCTCATTTTAGGTTAGATTTAGGCTGTAGTAGCTTATGGTAGCTTTTGGATAGCTTATTGCTTATTTCAAGTGCTTATTTAAACTGCTTATTTGCCCAATTCAACTTATTAGTGGGCTTATCTAACTTTTTATATTTTTCCTAGTATTATGCTATCATATAGTATTTATAGAAAAAGTTTCATATTTATTAGAGTTCATTTAGTATTTATTAGAATTTTTATTAGTTTTAAATAATTAATAAATAGTAATTAATTAATAATAAATAGATAAAAGTGTAAAAAAATATATTTTCAGTTTTAAAATAAGTTTTCTAATATTTTAGATTTTTCTAAGTCATAATTTCACTTTTCTAGCTTTATTTCATATTTTCTTATATTTTAGATTATTATTAAATAGTTAAAAATAGTTTTTAATTAATAATAATTAAATAAATAGTCATAAAAATAATTTTCTTTTTCCAATAATTTTCTTGCATCATTAGGATTGTAAAAATATTATTTTCATACCCGTGGAGTGTTTTATTTATTTAATTTCACGTTTGTTTAAATGCGTTCGTGGGAATTTTAATTAAACATAGCGTTTTTAGATTTTTGGCGTTTCTAAGTATTTTGCTTTCACGTAATTGTTCTTATAGCGTTTTAGCTATTTTTATTTTATTCCTTAGAATAAATCATTAAAAAACCCCTTTTCGTTCAATATTCACCCGTCGAATTAGTTGTATTCGGTGTTCACACCTCGTTGGGACTTAACGGCCAGGGATACACTATACTCTCTCGGAATTTATTGCATTCTATACATTTGTTTGACTTTTATGGTTGACCATTCACAAGTGGTTGACTAATAAAAGATAGACGGCGGTCGGAAGCGAATCAGAGGCCATGCATTGCGAGGAGAGTGTCTTTAGCGTCTACAATTGAAGCGTCGATGATTGTTGAATATACACCCATTGTATATTTACCATCTTTGTCCATATTTCCTTATTTTCATATAAAACAAAATTATCGTGAAGTTAATTCGTTTCCTTATCGATTACTGAAAATATTTCATTCTTTGTTTTACAACATGTTTTCAAAAATACCAAAATATTCCTCTTTACCCTCTTACCCTTTTGATTCTTCATTTCTTACCCTCTGGAACCCTTTGATTCTTTCTATGTCTTATCCTCACCTTCTTGGTTGTTAATGGTGTGGTGGCCCTCATAATGATGATAATTGTCTCAATTTTAGCATGGTAGAGTTTTGGATCTTGTCTCCATAACCAATCCCTATTCTTACCATAACACGTTGATTTATTCCATCACTACCACATCATGAGATTCAGACATATTCATGTGAATTTTGTGGAGGTCCTCATCATGAATTTGAGTGTCAAAGGAACACGTTGTTTATGAACAGTTCTGGTAACACTCGGGACTTTAGAAATGACCAAATTTCCATATTATTCACATCACCGTACCAATCATTTTGTTGTGAAGTACTGGAGGTCGCACACTTTAGCTCGATTGTCAAACAAGGAATCCATTTCCTGCAACAATTCTGACTCTTCGATATTATAACCCCTCTACCTGCTATTGCGAATGGTGACCACCGGCCTAAGCCACTTCCGAAATCTTCTCTTTGATCTTTTGGATTTAGTGAAAGATTTGAAGGAATGTAAACATTCCCACGATAATCCAAATAAAAAATCCATGGAAGAATTGTTAGGTGAAGAGGTACTTTAAATTAGATTCACGGATTGCGATGAAACTCTATTAGGGGTTAATTAAAATACAAAAAGCGCCCAAATCTAGCTCGATTCCGTTTCATTCACGATGGCGGTGATGATGAAGATACCCGATGATACTACAATTTTATAAAGATTCATCAAGTTCATCTTGAGATTCCATCGCGTGGAAATACAGGAGAAAATAATATGATGAATCTAGCGGTAGAAATAATGGAACTTGTAGAATCCATAGCGCTAGTCCTTCTCAACTCCTAGTCTGCTGCTATCACACCCGAGGTTCACACTCACTCTGAGCATGGGGACGAGAATCTTGACACTGTTCCTTGAAAAGGAATCGGACGAGTCATAAAGTCTAGTGTTGAGAACCTTGTCCCAATTCCAAGAGAGTCACAGGGAATTCTTGATCATGTGTGTGATATCCCTCGTCCTCTTATCTTCCAAAATTTATATTGAGATGTTATCTTATTCTAATGAGGACTATTCCATCTTGTGGGGGAACATAAGTTATGTGGGGAATTACCGAGCGTAGAAGGAGAAGAGAATGATGAAGAAATAATCCAAGACGAAACTCTTCATCTTAGATTATTGAATGTTAATCTTCTCATTTCTAGAATCGAGGCTTTTAATGAAAGAAGCTACCATCATATCTATCCCTTTTTGAGGATAGTGAACTTTTTATTCGATGATTACTATTGAGATTGCAAGCGTTCAATTTTGATCATATGGGAGAGAAGATTAGTGGTATTACCATTTCTCATTCTCATAATTCTCTCCCCGATTATGAATCATTCAACTTTGAGGAGTTCGGTGAACTGGCTCGAATCAATCGATTATGAATCATTCACTTTTGAGGAGTCCCCAGTGAACTCACTCATATCATATCTCTACCGGAGTATGATAACTTCTACTTTGATCTAGACACCCGGGATATGTCTAGACCAATTGAGCTTAAATGATGAGATTCATGCTATTATGAATTCTCCTGTAGGTGATGATGAGTTAGTCAAGATTTTTATCATGACTTTCTTTCTCTTCTTCACCTATCCTGTGGCTTCTCCTGTTCTTCACCTTCGAATGAAGACATTATTTTTGACCCCGGCATTTTCATTTATCATTTGTGAGCCAGGTCTATGTATACCTCATCGGTGTGGAACTTTTACGTACTTCAATGTTTATACAAACATCTTGAATGAAAGTCCGATGGAGATTGTCTCTTCCACTTACTTCCCCATGCACAAATTAATTCGGGGTCGAGTCAAGCTAGCGACTCTGAATAAAAACAATAGTGCAACATGGGTTTTCACCCATGTTTTCGTCTTCTTACCCTTTCTACCACCTTAGTGTGGGGAGATGCCCCACATGTTGTATAGATCTAAAAATGAATGAAAATTGAAAATATTAAAAAAGAGAATAATTGTTGTGTTTCCACACTTGGCTTGTAATGTTATCTTTTTACGTTCAAGGATTTGGCATAATAGCCGGGAATTTGAATATTGAGGACAATATTCATTTCTAAGTGTGGGGGGGAAAATTCTGGCGAATTTGATCATAAATGTACCCTTTTAGTCCCCTTTTCCCCAAAATGGCCAAATATTAAAATTTTTTAGTGGAAGTACTATGTACTAAACACAACAAATGGTAATCAGTCCACCATGTCTAACCCACATAAGGACTGGTTAATCCAGGAGCAAACTCTTGGTAAGAGATATCTCAAATCCGTTGACGGCTTGCAATTTGCCAAAAATTGTATGGTGCTCAACTCACCATATCTTTAATTAGTGAAGAGTTGGCTAGCCCGCAAGTTTATGGCTTGTGGTAAAGGCAGTTGGAAAACCATAATTGGTAATCGACTCACCAAAGATATTTTATCTTAGAGTTGGCTAGTCCAGGCGCGGCTTCCGTAAAGACAAATCAAAACCGTTCATACCGGTGATTTGCTCAAAATCATTTGGTTATCATTGTACCAAAGTTCTTACTTGATCTGAAACAATTGGCTACTCAAGAAGTAATGGCTTTTGGTAAAGAGATGAAATCCATTAATTTTCATAAAAGATTGCTAGGGACTAGCAATAGTTTAGTGTGGGGGATTTGATATGTGTTTAAATACACATATATTTTATATTATTTAAACCCACAAAAACAGCCAAAAACACACAAATGACCATATAAATGTTACAAATATCATTGAAATGTGTTTTTATATGACTCAGGTACAAAAAGATTGAAAACAAGTGAAAAATGATCAAAGTTCACAAAATTGTCATTTTCAGTCCCTGGAGTTTCACAAATTGGCAAAACTAGTCCCTGAAGGTTTAAATTGGAAGAAAAGTCAACATAAGTCCTTGGGATATCAAACTTGTTCATTTTTAGTCCCTAGATGAAAGTTTTCTAAAATTGGCAACTTTTACCCCTCAAGTTTCAAAATGGCAAAATTAGTCCGGTATTTAAAAATGAAAAATTATCAAATATTATCCTTGTACTAATAATCATTGGCAATATTAACCCTTTTGATAACTTTTGGGAATTTACAGTTTCAACCCTTCAAGAATTCAAAAAATACAATTTTGGTCCTTGGGCTTAAATTTCTACAAACCAAACTGGACCCTTCTTGTATTATTAAACCAAGACCAAGTCAAACAGTAAACCCACTCCCTTATACCTCCATCCCTGTTCCCCTTCCTCACATACCCCCCAAAACCAGAAACCACCCTCCACCTCCATGGTTTCACCACCACTTGCATCCACCTCAACCCCAGTTGTCTACCCACTCACCTACACCTCCACAAACACCCAAAATTCTTTAATTGCAAAAACCTGCTGCTCCCACTCAAATAGATATTTTGGCGCCAAATTTACAAGTGGACGATTGGGATGAATTGGAACAATCCAACGACTGGGATTCAATCAGAGGGACACAAGAAAGCTTTTGGAGTCAATAAAACACCAAAGACACAGAGAAGCAAGTGTTAGATTTTTAGAGTAGATTGTAGAGTAGTATAGTTTTTTTAATTAATGTCGACTAGATAAGTTCTTGTAATTTTCTTCTGGGTTTAGTTAATTTTAAGTTGTATAAGTATTTTGCAATGTAATTCAAGTATTCAATTAGATTAATTCCATGTTTCCAGTTAAAACTGTTTTTCCCGCCAAAAGTATACTTGCTTGATTTTAATGTTATAATCTGAAATAGTTGTTGAAATAAGCTCTCGTGAGCTTATTGAAGCATTAAAGAAGTATTAAGAGGTTCCTGAGGTTCTAATTTCATTTTGAAGAAAAGTCAATAAATGGTTAACTAAGCTCCAAAAGCTGTTGCGGGTGGTATAAGCTAATCGGAAGGTTTTTGGGTTTTCTAGCTTGTGTGAACAAGCTAGAAATGTTCTTGGTTCTTGTTCCCTTGTTCTATTAGCAAAATCAGTTGTAAGCTTTTTGAATTTTTAGCCTTTAAACTTAGTTTACTGTACAATAGCTTATTTTTAGCTTATTATTGTTGTTTATTGCTTATTATTAGTTTCTAGTTATATTTCATCACTTACTTCAGTTTTAAATAGTCATTGCCTTTACTTTACTTAAAAAAGTTAAAAAAGCCAAAAATAGCTAAAAATAGCATAGCTTATTCTACTGCTTATTTCTGTTTTAAAAGTTGTTAATCATAGTCAAAATAAGTCATCTAATCAGTAATAACTAGAATTTATAAGATAAATTAGGTTGTGCTAGTTCAAATACCACAACAGACCCTATAAAGGGGTGTTTGGGCATATTTAAAACGGGTCAAACTAGCTTGTCACTGCTCATTTGCACTTTCTTCAAGTTTGATCATGATTAATTAAGTATGTTTCAGTTGTTAGTAGAAGCTTTTAAGCTGTTTTGAGTCGTTTTGATGATTTTAGTTGTTTAGTGCAAAGATAGAAAGTAAACTGCTCATAAGCTCCTAATAAGCTGAAGCTTATTTAGCCCTCAACCTTGGTTTTTCCGAGTTCCTTGGAGTTCATATAGTGTATTCCCAAGAGTTGGTTTGGTCTTGTTTAGCCGCACACATCTGCAACATCTGATCACAAGCCATCAAAAGACGCATATTTTTATTTTTGTCTCTGCAGCAAATTTCTTTTATTTTTCATTTCTTCATCTTAAGTCCAATTCATCTGAAATTTGGTATGCATAGAGATGGTTTGCTTGTGTACTTGGTCATATTTTTAGTTTATTTTTAAGATTTTTTCTTAGCAGCTTTTTAAGGGCTTGAAAAAGGCTGTTTTTGCCTGCACCACGAAAAATCAGCAGACCATGAGCTTATTGAGATCTTTTCAGCTCTTGGACTTGGCTTTTTCTAAGTTCTTTTAGCTTAAACATACTCACATCAGTCCCTAGTAACTTATTTAGTCACCCTTATTATATAGCTTTTAGTTTATTCAAAAATCAAAAATCTTAAAAACCTTATATAGTGGACTGTTAAGCTAAGCCGCTTCATTCCAACTTAATTTTAAGTTCTAAAATTTTTGTCTTCATTAAAGTTTGTTATTTTCTGTAGTTAAATAGTTCCATAAAAGAAAAACAACAAAAACATTAATTTAAAATAAGTGAAAAGTGATTTTACAAAACTTTGTGGAATTTTCACAGATTCATTTTTAGTTCAAATCAGCTGAAATTTGGAACTTAAGCACTTTAGTTGGTGGTTGTTAAGTAGGTATTTTCAGTTTATTTTTGTGATTTTTTCTAGCTAGCTTAATAGGGGCTTAAAGTAGCTGTTGTAGGGCCGTTTGGCGTATTGAGACTTGAAATCTGGTCTCGAGCTTTTTTTTCTGTAGCTTGTGCTTTTTAGGTCCCAATCAGTTGCATTAGCTCATTTTAGGTTAGATTTAGGCTGTAGTAGCTTATGGTAGCTTTTGGATAGCTTATTGCTTATTTCTAGTGCTTATTTAAACTGCTTATTTGCCCAATTCAGCTTATTAGTGGGCTTATCTAACTTTTTATATTTTTCCTAGAAAAAGTTTCATATTTATTAGAGTTCATTTAGTATTTATTAGAATTTTTATTAGTTTTAAATAATTAATAAATAGTAATTAATTAATAATAAATAGATAAAAGTGTAAAAAAATATATTTTCAGTTTTAAAATAAGTTTTCTAATATTTTAGATTTTTCTAAGTCATAATTTCACTTTTCTAGCTTTATTTCATATTTTCTTATATTTTAGATTATTATTAAATAGTTAAAAATAGTTTTTAATTAATAATAATTAAATAAATAGTCATAAAAATAATTTTCTTTTTCCAATAATTTTCTTGCATCATTAGGATTGTAAACACATTATTTTCATACCCGTAGGTGTTTTATTTATTTAATTTCACGTTTTGTTTCGTACGTTTACGTAGAATTTTAATTAAACATACTGCTTTTAGATTTTTGACGTTTCTAAGTATTTTGCACGCGTACTTGTTCTTATAGCTTGTTTAAGCTATTTTATTTTATTCCTTAGAATAAATCATTCAAAAACCCCTTTTCATGTTCAATATTCACCGATCACATTAATTCGTTGTATTACAGTGTTCACACCTCGTTGGGACTTAACGACCCGGGGATACACTATACTCCTCTGGACTTTATTGCATTCTATTCTGAGCTGTTTGACTTTTATGGTTGACCATTCACAAGTGGTTGACTAATAAAAGATAGACCGTTCGGAGCGAATCAAGGCTGTATTTGTAAGATTCATGCCAAGTCTTAAACAAGTAACATGGATGTACCCATGATTCTAAAGAACATCATTGCATTCCATTGAAGGCCATATACCGATTGGTAGCAACATCATGTTTACATGGCATACCTGTAATCTTTCATCTTCTACAAGTACAAGCCCTAGCTTCAACATTCACAACACACTTATTTCCCCATCTAGTTACTTGATACTTATCCGCTTCAAGGTGTAAC
Source organism: Chrysanthemum makinoi (assembly GCA_910596185.1). NCBI lineage: Eukaryota > Viridiplantae > Streptophyta > Magnoliopsida > Asterales > Asteraceae > Chrysanthemum > Chrysanthemum makinoi. Next base: position 2,840,147 of record OU343216.1, on the reverse strand, counting down.
ACATTGTATTTATAAGCCTCTTTTTTATTCAAGTCTAACAAGTGTGTTGCCTTTGGTGTTAATGGTCCAGGATTATTTTCAATTACATTTACAACATTGACTATTCTTTGCATACAGTATTCTCGAATGTATTCTAAAGCAGTAATGATGGGTTGGTGCTTACGTCCCACTAGCTTCTGATTAAACACTTCACACATGTTATTAAGTAACTCATCAGAATGAGATCTCCTTATTCAAGTATAAAAGGTGTTTTAGTAATACTAACAACAATGTTGAAGCACTAAAGACGCGTCAGTTATTCAGAGATTTAGTACCTGAAAAATGTGACTTTGACCACTAGGTTGGTGGTATCTTACTTAACCAAGAAAGGGTAGGTTTGCTAAACTCTTGAATGCAAGCGTGTGTTGGGAATTAAACAATAGCAGTACTAATTGTGCTTAATACTGCTAAGCATACAGACTAGACTAGTGAAGAATACACTAGCAGTACTAACTGACTTAGTACTGCTAGTACATATGGTTTGTACTGCTAATAGGATATGCACACGTTCTATATTTTAAGAATAGATATTATATATATTATACGATTTTATAGTGATAATTTTCTTGTAAAGGACTCCTTGCCCTATAAAAGGAGGTCCTGGGTTATATTGTTTTATACACCAATTCACAATCAATTAGAACAGTCGTGTTAAGGACTTCAAGGTTGTATACCCTGATACTAGTCAAAGTATACGTATTATTCTTTAATAATATTGAAGTGTTTTGATTATTACTTTATCCATTGCATATTCATTGTTCTATTTATTATTCTTCTAAGTGTTACCAAGTAGATTCCGCATACTTGATTAACATTAAGCTTTGTTTCATTCACAATTATTTTGGATTCATCCAAGGCAATATACTTATACAAGCTAAGTAGATCCAAGGTTTGGGACTTACAAGTGGTATCAGAGCTTGTGTATCTGAAATTCTGAATTAGAAGAAGTTCATTCCTAAAAAAAAGCAATGGAATCTGAAAACAACCAAACACATGTTACTGCAAAGGTCCCCAAGGTAAAGCAGTGAGAATATGATGTGTGGAGGATAAAGATTGAGTAGTATTTTCTAATGCTGGACTACAATCTCTGGGAGATCATTGAGAATGGAAACTCCTTTGTTGCAGTGCCCATTCCAGGCAAAGAGGGAGAACCATCAACCATTCCAAAGCCAACATCCACTGATGAAAAGATCAGAAGAAAGAATGATTTAAAGGCAAAAAGCATGTTGCTAATGTCTCCCCCTGATGAACTATTGTTGACCTACTCCAAGCATCAGGATGCAAAGAAGCTGTTTGAAGCTATTGAAGATGGTTTTGGTGGGAATGAAGCCACCAGAAAGACTCACAAGACTCTGCTAAAATAGCAGTTTGAAAACTTATGTGCAACTAGTGTAGAATCTCTTGATTCCATATGCAATAGGCTTTAAAAGATTGTTAGTAAACTATCCATTCTGGGTGTGGATCTCTCCATTGAAGATGTGAACTCTAGGTTCATGAGAAGCCTACCAAGTGAGTGGAATACACATGTAGTGGTTTGGACTAACAAACCAGACTTTGAAAAGATGAAACTAGTTGATCTATACAACAACTTCAAAATTGTTGAGCATCTAGTTAAGAAGTCCACTACAACTGCAAACTCAGAGTCATCAAATCTTGCATTTGTGGCTCAACCAAGCACTAACAGCACCAATGATGTTCTTGAAGTCAGTACTGCTAGTACTAAATTTGCACCGCACAGGATAATGTGATACTAAGTAATGCTTTTCTAGCCAGTCAACCAAATGGATCTTAGGTTATCCATGATGATTTGGAGCAGATACATGAAGATGACCTCGAAAAGATTGACATTAAGTGGCAGGTAGCACTCCTAAGTTTAAGGGCAAATAAATTCCTTCAGAAGACTGGGAAGAAGATCATCATCCACAATGATGAAACTGCTGGCTTTGATAAATCCAAAGTAGAATGTTACAACTGCAAAAAGCTGGGACATTTTGCTAGGGAATGCAGGAGCCCAAGGTCACAGGATGGAAGAAACAGGAGCAAAACTGTCAATGGTGAGGATTCATCTTCTAAGGCTATGGTGGCCATTGATGGATTTGGGTATGACTGAAGCTACATGGCTCATGAAGAAACAACTCCTCCCAACATGGCACTAACGGCGTTTTCAGACTCTGAGGTACATAATGATAAATCTTGTACTAAAACTTGTCTGAATAACTATGAATCTTTGAAAACTCAGTATGATAAGTTAAGGATAGAATTAAATCATGAGTATTATTTAGCTAACCATAAGAGAGGATTAGCCTATGTAGAAAAACAGTTAGATTACTAGAGAGAAAATGAGGAAGCTTTGAATGAACAGGTTGCAGTTCTTAAAAGGGACATGTTGTATAAAGATGCTGAAATATCCTTGCTTAAAACTGACTTAGATAAAATCAAGTTAGAAAAGGATAACATTCAAGCTCGTGTGGACAAATATGCTTATTCAAAAGATTGTTCACGAAGGATCATAGAGGTTGGTCTTCTTAAATCAGGGAAAGGTTTAGGATATAATATTGTTGCAGGTCTATACAAGCCTCCTAAATTTGAGCTTTCTAGCATAGGAATAGAGGCTTTTAAAGAACCTGAAATTTAGTATGGGATTAAAAAGGATGAAAAAGAAATGACTAGTGAGGTTAAGGATAATTCTGATACCTCACAAGTTAAACCTTCTCAAAATGGTGAAACTAAATCTGTCCCACACATAAAGACTATACAACCTAATCAAAAGGCAAAACCATTTAGGAACACAGTCAAGCATGCTGAGATGTATAGGTCTAAATAAAAATCACCCACTCCTAGGGGAAACCAAAGGAGTTGGAATAGACAACAATCACAACACCTAAAAGAAGAGTTTGTTAGGCACAATAAATCATGTTCTAAATAGGGAAGCCTTATGCATCATCAAAAGGGTAGTATGATTCATGAGAACAATTTTGCTAGGAGGGATGACTACTCTCATTCAACCTATTTCACTCAAAGAGCAGTTCTCTTGAAAACTGGCCTTAAACCTGTCAATACCTCAAGGCCAAATCATACTGCTTACCCCCAACCAACTGTTTTTGGTGCAAGACCCATGAAAACTTTTGCAAAGCAAGCACCATTAACTGACCCAAGACCCAATAAAAGAGCATCAACCTTTCAAAACTTTAATTAACAGGTTGAATTTTACAAAATGAAGTTTAGTACTGCCAAACCAACAGTTTGTACTGGTAGGCCTAAACTTGATACTGCTAGATCAAAATCTACTTTCAGGGTTAGAAGTAATGTTGTATGGGGTAACAAAGGGAATGTTGCTAAAACCACATCTGTTTGGGTTAGAAAGACCATTAAACCCAATTATGCGTCTGTTAAATTGAAGAAAAATGCCCATGTTGATGCACATGGTAGATCCAAGCCAGTAATGGTTTTGGTTCCCAAAGGAATCTAATTTCCTTTCTTTTGAAATGTTAGTCATACTTTGGCCTGTTAAAATGGAAATACCTTGTTTTGTGTTTCTTTGGTTTTAGACTAGCATTTACAGGTAGGGCATAGCACTTTGAATGGATTAAGATGTGTGAAACCTTGGCAGTCCTAGCCAATGGGGAGGTATAATCAAAAAATTTCTATGCTGATAATCATGTGGATGCCAAAGCTTTATAAGGCATCTGGATCTTTATTGAATATGAATTGATGGTTACAGTTAGACAGTTTATTCTGATCTAACCCACTTTTTGCCATTGTATCATGTGTCATGATAGTGTGTTGCTCTAAGGAGCTCTGGCATTGAGAACAGAGAGTAAACGTGAATCTAACACTTCTGTGTTAGAGGTAAAAACTGCCATGAGCTGGAAACCCTGTCAATAAGGCTCTTTGAATGAGTCTATCTGTCACAGGCAGTACTAAGTACTAAAACCATTGGTTTTCACACAATCAGGGGTCATATGAGACCGGACTTTGATTAAGTGTCTTCCTTTACACTTAATCCCTTCATAAAACCCAATGCAGTATTGTTTTGTAAGAAAATTAAGTTTATAGTACTTAGAAAAATGTTTTGGAAAAGTTTGTACTGCTAGGAAAATTTTTGGTACTGCTAGCATAACTCGGTACTGCTAGCATAACTCGGTACTGCTGAGAATTTTATAACTACTTTTTGAAAATAGCCGTTGAGATTTTGTTATTTTTAAAGGGCATTTAACTTGGAAAGTATTTACTTTCTGTAAACAGATTATCCTTCTCTTAAGTTTCCTAATAATTAGAGTCGGTTAATCTTGAAACCCGAAATCTTATCTATAAAAACTCAATTGGCTATCAGAAGTATCATTCATTCAAAATCGATCTAAAACCAAGCAGTCAAAATAATCTTTTGCACCTATCATCTAAATTCTCTTTAATGGCACCTCTTGAATTTGCTGCAAAACATAACCAGGTGGCATTCTTGGAGAAAACCAAAGAAACATGCGACTTCCATGAGATAGTGGATTTTCTGAATCATACCCACATCAGGTATGCTCTTACAGTTCATCCAACTGTCTTTGTTTTCCATATCAAGCAGTTTTGGCAGAGTGCTACTGTTAATACTTTTGAAGTTGGAAACAAACAGATTAAAGCCAAAGTTGATGGCACTATCATCATTCTTACTGAAGCATCTCTTAGAAGGCATCTGCGCCTAAGTGATGCAGATGGTATTAGTGATATGCCAAATACTGAAATCTTTCAAAACTTAACCAGAACGGGGTATGATACATCATCTAAAAACTTATCTTTTCTCAAAGGTTGATTCACATCTCTAGTTTTATTAAATGAAAATACATGCTACTTGCTATATTTCTAAGTATATGATTATGTTATATAATATATATCTCACTTTGATATTAACATAATGTGTTATATCACCATTGCTGAAATTAATCATCAGCTAGACGGATCCCTTCAATTTGCCTAGACGGATCCCTACAAGGAGGGAACCGTGGGATCCGTGATACAGAAAACTATTTTTCTACTAACTTGGATCATATTTGTAGGAAATTGTGCATTATACTTGTTTTCTAACCTTTGTTTTGTAGTTATTCAATTTACACATGAAGACTTTGACACCCTAAAGCTAGGGGGAGCTTTGTGTTAAAGCAATACATTACAAATTACTTGCAATATTAGGATTACATTTCATGACATCCCTTTGCAAAAGTGCAATCATCAAGGGGGAGCACATTCGTCACATAGACGAAATTCTTTGCAAACTTAGTTGCAAATGAACTAGCTTAGTATTATTTTCTTGACGCCCTTACATAGGGATGGACTCGTCAAGGGGGAGTAAAGACGAGATCCTTTCCCGTTACGTTCTCTCTATTTTTTTTCTTTCTTTCACATGTTTTTCCTAAAACAATGTGTTAGTTTCAAGCTCTTTTTGTTTCACAAAAGGGGAGAAAGAAAACTACAAATTCAAACTTTTACGAATTTTAGTTTTCCTTAAAATAATTTTATGTTTTGTCATCAACAAAAAGGGGAGATTGTTAATACAAATAAGCCGTATAAACGTTTATTTATATTTTACGATCTTCTAATGTTTTGTCGATAACAAAAGTAAAATCATTTTAGCAAAACAAATAAAATACTCGAAATTGTTTGAACTAATAGTTTCTAACACACCTTACGTTTTCACATAAAACACTAAAACAAGTATAAGTGATTTTATGATTTAGTATTACATATGTACAACAACTAGTGTTTACTTATTTGGGTAAAATATACACATAACTAGTATGTAGTATATTGGGTAATATAAATGGGTAGAAACTTAAGTATAATAACCTATTGACCAAATACATTGAATGTAGTTGGGTACAATCCAAAGTCCATGACCCATGGAGCTTGACCCATAACCCATTGCATGACATCATGCTTATATCATATATGGATAATATCCATTACCCATGGTATTGACCCATACCCATGTGACTAGGTGCATTGCACTCCTAAGATACATTGTATCTAGTAAAAGACCCATGGATCTACCCATGACCCATAACCAAAATAACCATGGGTAAAGAGGAGCGTCCCACGGATCCCTAGCTTTACGCTAGACGAATCCCTTGTGGGAGGGATCCGTGGGATCCGGGAACAAAGGAACATTTTCCTCTATAAATAGTGAGCCATTTCTTCATTGTTTCTCACCCCTTTCCAACATACTTTCTCCCTGAGTTTAAAACTCTCTAACCCCATATCCAAGTGATCTATGTTTATAGTTTTGTTTTTGTGTGATTCTCTACGTTCCTCTTAAAGGCGAGATCACCACCTTTGAAGTCAAGCAAGCTCAAGTCCATGAGTTGCCATGCTTCCTCATCATCAAGACTACTGAAGTCCTCTTGTTGATGGTTCTTTTCTTTCTTCCAAGAAGTGTAGTGTTGAAGACATTAGTGAAAGATGTCTCAAGTGTCAAGACGAAGACATTAGTGAAAGGTGTCGATCGTTCGTATTATAGGCATTAGTGAAAGGTGCCTAGAAGTCAAGTCACAAGACATTAGTGAATGGTGTCTTGAAGATCTAGTTAAAGGCATTAGTGAAAGGTGCCTTAGATGTACATTCGATATGGTGTGTTTCGATGTACAAGATAGATTAGTACTAGATCCAAGGATATTAATATCCTTGATGATGTTGTAATAAGGAGTTGGTCTCCTTTGTGATTAGTCGTTGGTGTAGTGTTGGGTAGTAGTTCCTCCATTGTAATGGAACTCGGTACTTAGCCTAGTACCGGATAAAGGGTAGGCGATGTTGTGTTAGGTGTGGTTCACCTTGGTGTGAAAGAACCCGATGGTTAGCCTAGTACCTGAAAAAGAGCAGCAACGCTGTGGTTTCTTCCTCATAAGGAGTTGGTGTCGTGTAGTGATTATTGAACTCTCGAGTAGGTGACTCGGGGAGTGGATTAGGGCAAGGAAGGTGTCCTTGTAGCCGAACCACTATAAATACTCGTGTTGTGGTTTTGTGCTTCTTACTCTTATCTTTTCATTACATACCTTTATATGTTTGTTTATCATCATCCAACACACACATCCAAATAGATTGACATAAGTCGATCTAAATAGTTTAAAAGAAAGTTTTAATTGGTAAAACTATTCAACCTCCCTTCTAGTTTTCCACAATTGGCATCAGAGCTTCGTTACCAAGTTTCTTAAAGTATATTGTACTTTAAAACTTGATACGATCCATGGTTAATTGAAAACTACAAAGAAGATTTTTCATAAAAACAAACACCATGTCTTTTAAAACTCTTTATTTGGATGTTGATTAGATGACAACATTTTTTCTCATTATTTAATTTTTATTTAAATGCACTAATCCTCTTTGTCATGTTGATTAGTCAAAGCTCATACCTACCAAGCCATAGGAATCGCTTGGTAACAAGAATACCTTCCCTAAGAAGGTATCTTAAGCACAAAGGAGCCGTAATTGTCTTCTGACACTTGTTGTGTTATTTGTAAAGATATTCCTAAGTGCATTAGAGGTATGACTTTCTACTTATCTCTAAATGACATTAGCTTGATAAATAAGTATGTTTTCCTAGGTATTTATTTGATTATCCTTTGTGCTTATACTCGTTTTACATATAGCTTAATTAGGAAGCTTTTCTTGCATACGTGTTTCTTTTTCGTCTAAAGTCGAGGATTATATAATTTGTGTTTTATTTAATTTAATCCTAAAATTATATCTTTCTAATAATAAAACAAAAACACAAATATCAAAAATTCCTCCTTCCCCATAAAACCTCCCACCGTCATCTACTCCATCAAATCCCCACTTTTTCAAATCTTCCAATTTCAAAAAATTTCCTCTCTTTCAAAACTTCATCTTCCTCTCCATTTCATCTCATCCGAAACCAAGAAGGCTCACCATCAACATGGTTTACATCGCCCTCAGTCTCATCTTAACACTCATCGCTCTTGTGTTCCCTATGATGAAGTTCTCATACGGAGACATATACTTTGTGTTGTTAATCTACATTGGGATCATATACCCACTCCTTTGTATCATTCTTAGCATTGAAATGAAATATTATTAATAGTCTAGTTTATCTAGGTTATTATTATCATAATGTGTTTGTCATTTCTTTTGATTTATATCTTTCGTGTTCTCTCATGATACATTAGAAGTCATGTATGCATGCTAAAAGAAAATGTAGGCTAAAACACATATCTTGGTATAAAATTGTAAAACCTATGTTTTATCAAGAAATCTGTTTCTATTATTCCAGATCCACGGATACCGAAAGTTAGACTAGCCGGATCCCTTATGAAAGGGAACCGTGGGATCCGTACACCTGGACAACAGTTTTTTTTTATGCAAAATAAAAACTACTTTCTTTCTAAAAGTAATATTCCACTAGAATGTCAAAACCATAATTGAGTTAAGTGTCATTAGTGTTAAAAACCATTGTTAATAAAAAATCTAGTAAAAACATTAGATAATCATTGGTTAACCACAAAACATCACTTTCTATTAACTCATCTTCTCTATAGGTTCAACTATAACGCAGGAATATGAGTTTGATTTTTCACTCACTAGCGTCTACACTCTAAACATCTCCCTTGAGCCCAACACACCTGGCAATCATGTTCGTGGGTTCAATAATCTCGAAAACCGTCACTTCCACGAAGGACGTATTGTAGACACCTCTCTACAATTCGAAGAAGGTATCAATACCTCCTTCCGAGCCATAGGACTAGAATGTCTTCTTGAAATCAACGAGAATATATGTCCAAGGTTCATAATGGAATTCTTCCGTCAAGTTGAACTCATTAGTAACGAGGATCGCTCTCTATCTCTTTGGTTTTGGATCAAAAACCAAAAGTTTGCTTTAACCCTTGGGCATTTCGCTCACATCCTCCGGATTCCAAATCATGGACAATGTGCCTTCACCGAAGATTGGTCTCTTGATTCTCTCTTCAACTTTCGTGAAGAAAATAGTCCATATTGTTCTCACATACCCTCCCCGGAGGATTTAAATCGCATAATATGCAAACCTCGACCATATTACTCCGATCCAAACATTATCTTTACACGGGACATTCGAGAAGAGTACAAGCCCCTTGCACTCATTCTACGTGAAAATGTTTGGAGTCTTAGGGGAAATCGAGAAATCCTTCCCGCTTGTTGTGCTCACATAATGTATTGTTTGCTAACACAACAACCATACAATCTCGCCTACTTCTTCGCAAGGCGAATTGTAAATCTTCAAGGCTCCAAGAATAAACTCATCCCTTATGGAATGTTCTTGACACACCTCTATCATAACGTCATGCATTTTCATCCTCAATTTCAAAGTCCGTTGTACGTACTTGTGAACAAGATGATGGAACCGCTAAACATATCTCTCATGAAGACTTTCTTCATTCTTGATTCCACCAAAACTCATCAACCATTTGATGATCCTTCTAGCGAAAACGCTAAAGGAACTTAGTAGTCTTTCAAATAGGATCAATCCTTTTGTACTCACGCTTTATCAATGTAATCCGATTTCCTTCATGAAATAAAACATCTTACATTTGATATCTTAGTATTAGAACCTCTTAAACTAACCTTGGAATATAATGCATTGTCAAAATCATTGCCTACCTTTAGTAAAGGTCACCTTAGCAGATAGACGGATCCCAAAGGTTGTACTAGACGGATCCCTACTCTTAGGGAACCGTGGGATCCGACAAACATAAAATGCAATTGCAAACATTATATTTCAAACATGTCCTTAGAACACCTCACACTAAGCTAGACATAATGTCCTAAGGAAAATTAAATACTTATTAAGTTAAGTGGATCCTTCCTACTCACACATAACTCACCTAGATCACAATCAAGACACTTGTAGATCTATCGTTTCACTTAAACCCTTTACTATTCCGCTCTCAAGCTCACACATCATTTCTCACATAATCCCTCACATCTAGCCTTGGAAATCTTTCAATTATGGCTAAATTGATCATAATCGTCTTTACCTCAAAATTGACCAAATTCTAGTTTTTCCATCTTAAGTCTTTAGGATATTTCCCAAAACATTATCCTAAGTCATTATCTGATCTCTAGGTCATTATCTGATCATAATCGTCTTTACATCTTTGTTTATTCATTGATACTCATGAAAGTTCCAATTTCTTCTATAAAAGGCAATCATTAGCTACTTCACTCGTTACCCTCATGTACTTAAGCACCTCTTCATTTAAGACACTTAGATGAACTGAAACACTCAAGATGGTATAGATCTTAGACCTTAGAAACATCATTTTTATCCTCTCATAGCTGCTGAGAGCCGGATCCCTAGGATTAGCCTAGACGGATCCCTTAGAGGAGGGAACCGTGGGATCTGGGTGACAGATTATGTCAACTCTAGCTAAAACAATCATTTCAACTCATCTTTCTAACACAAACACTCCATCTCATCTTAAATGAGTTCCTAGATCAGTACAAACTCTGAAGTTGACTCTTGTGCATGTTAATCATCACATTCCAATGAAGTCTAGTGGCTTAAGTCTTGAATGCACTTGCCAAAACCCTTGCCTTATAAACCACATTGTTAGGACTCCTAAAGTCATCATCTTCACTCTCATTTTCAGCACTTAGAAATCTTTACAAACCTCTTGAAATCATATCATCATGAGGAAAACTCCAAGTAGCAACTTATCCACCAAAGAACCACCCAAGAAAATTGCTCGTGTTGTACACGAAATCTCTTCAACCGAATCATCTCCGGTCAAGTCCACAAATGCAAGGATCTCTCCTCCACCAACTCAACCAATCAAACAAATCCCTAAAAGGATAGTACCCACAAAACTACCTATGCCAAACACCACCATACCTCCTAGGCCAAACAATCCCATCTCCACTAAACCATCACCATTGGTTCCTAGAGCTATCTCATTCACAACTCCATTCTCATCACCACACCTCTACAACTTAGAGGATTTTCATCCTAGGCCATCTCATCCTCCTCCACCAACAACATTCTCCTCATTAGGAGGAATAATGGTACAAAATCAAGGTGTTGAGTCAACACTAGCTCCGGCTTCCTTTTCGCCGCCACTATCACATAATCCCATTTGGATTATGAGAAATTATCAAGGTCTACCACCCGACCATATGAAAGTTGACACTTCTCTACCACCACCATCATTCCTGGTCGAGCCATCTTCAAATGTGCCTCCACCAATTCCTTCGTCGTTTGAGGTTCTACAAGCCGCTTCACTTGATCCTTCGCATCAAGCAATTTCATTTCTTCCACCACCACTACCTAGCCATGACAAAGATTGTTATCATTGTCAACATGTTGAAAGTTTGATACATGAAGTACGAGAAGACCAACGTTTCATGTTCTATCACCTCCTTGAACGTTTTGACAAGATTAAACCTAAACAACCTTGAGCTAGAAGATTTTAGTGGTGTCCTAGTTTCAAGCGTTACTTAGATGATGTTAGGATTTAGTAAATCTAGTTATTAAAGTGTCGGTCACCTCAAGTGTATGTAATCGTTAGAAAGCTCGTAGTCGTAGTTATTATAAGTTAAGTAGTATTTAGTTTTGTAACACCGTGGAGGACGGACGGGTCTTTACCCACTGTATGCCTGATCCACAGCCCATACGTGGCGAGTTGTGTAAGACTATAAATACCATCTACCTCCCAAGGTAGAGGGTTGGAGCTCATAATAAGATTTTCACTTTCTCTCACTAAGTTCCCAAACCTCTAACTCTTTCTCTCTCTAAAACCTTAATTTGTACGCCTAGTTTAATCATGGTATGATGTGATTGTGAAATCCAATGTGTAACAATTGGTATCAGAGCCAGGTTTGATCATCTCTCTTACATATCCTTGGATTTCTAGTGGTTTTAGATGGTTTTTGAGTTTGAAAAAGTTTAGTGGTTTTTGCATCATTTGGATAATTTCTTGTGTTAAAGTTTGAATTTTGAGTGTACTTTTGTGTTTATAATCATTGTAAGTGCTTGGGTTTTGATTTGGGAAGCTTGAATCACTTTGGTTGAGCTTGTTTTGGATTGAAAAGTGTGTTTTTGAAGTTTTTCAAGGTAGCGACTTGAGTCTCGTCGTGAATTTCTTCGTAGCGACTTGCTTCAGTAATTTCTAGCGAGTTGTAGTGTTAGTCGTAGCGACTTGTCTATCGAGACTGGCCGACAAACAGTACAAGTTAGTGGATTCTCCACTACGGCTAGCGACTTGGTGGGGTTAGCGAATTGCTTTCATTATTTCTAGCGACTTGTACTTCTTGTTCTCAGCGACTTGACATTAGCGACTTGGATACTTAGCGAGTTGCTCTTTAGCGACTTAATTTGATTTAGCGATTTGGTGCTTTAGCGATTTGTGTCCAAATGACTTGGGTCTTAGCGACTTGGGATTAGCGACTTGATTCATAGCAACTTGAGGTTTAGCGAGTTACTACGTAGCGACTTGGTGCTTAGCAACTTGGTTCAAGGATTCTTAGCGACTTGGTTGAACTTTTGTTTCTAATACGGTCTTTTCTTGATTTAGTAAAATCCCGTGAAAGAATCTATTTCCCGGTTTAATCATTTGAGTTATAAAATCCGCGTGAAATCGTAAACATGTCTACCAACGTACCTACAATCATCTCCATTGTTGCCTGAGGATGTTCAAGCATTTAGTTCGAGACACTCGTCCACTCATGCTTGACAGGCTGACTATGACTCATGGGCTCAACGAATTAGGTTTATGCTTGTCTAGGAAAGGAAAATGGAGTCAACATTCTCAAGTCAATCGATGAAGGACCTTATCGGATTGAGACTACAAGAGACATAATTGATACTGCTGCAGATGGAACCATGATCTTTGGATTGGACAGACCAAAGACGTATGATGAGCTCAGTGATAAGGAGATAAAGAGATTTAATGCCGATATCGGGGCTTCAAACATTATACTTCAGGGTCTACCAAAAGACATCTACAAGCTTATCAATCACAACATGAAGCCAAGCGTTTGGGATAATGTCAAAATGCTTCTCTCAGGTTTTGAATTAACCAAGGAAGACAGAGAATCACAACTGTATGATGAATTTGAGCACTTTAAGATGAAACCCTAAGAAAGTGTCTATGAATACTTACGTGAGATTCCACAAGCTTGTGAATGATATGAGGAATATCAAAATGACCATGCCAAACATTCACCTGAACTCAAAGTTTGTGAACAACATGAATCCCGAATGGCACAAGTTTTCACCTCTGTAAAGCTAACCAAAGGATTGAAGAACACCAACTATGAGCAACTGTATGCCTTCCTTCTTCAGAATGAGAGACATGCTATGTTTGAACGAAGGATTTTTGAACAGTTCAAATCTAAAGCGGTGGAGAAACTAGTTCGATCAAATGACTCTACAACTTTTACACCAATGTTGGAATTACCACCAAAGCTTCTCAAGTCATACCCATGGGTAATGGAAATTACAAACTCATCCCGATCCAAGCATATAAGCCTCTTGGTGAAACACACTCATGGAAAACTTCATCAACCAACTGTCTCTCATGGTTAGTCAAAACATGAACTCTCTCCCACACACCAACAATAACCTCGAAGCAGAATCCAATCCACACAATCAAGCTACTGTCAGAGATGGGAAGGTTATGGTGCAACCAGTTCAAGAAGGCAGTATGAACAGGGAAGAGGTGGAGTTGGTAGAGGATATGTGGCAAATCAGAATTGTGGAAGGAATCCAAATCAAGGATAAGCAAAGCCAATCAAATGCTACAACTGTGGTGGTGAGGGACATATTGCAGGAACCGCATCTCCAAAACATCCGAGAATCAGAATACTTCAGAGACAAGATGATGCTTGTGCAAGCTCAGGATAATGGAGCAACTTTGGATGAAGAGAAGTTGTTGTTTCTTGCTGAAGGGAATGCTAAGACATATGATGCTGATGTAGATGAGCAACCAATTTAGGAAATAGGTCACAATCATCAAAATGCGTTTCAAGTTGCAGACTATGATGCATTTGACTCTAATGTCGATGATAAACCTACTGCCCAAACAATCTTCATGGCTAGCATCTCACCTATGGTCTCTCCAAAGGTCCCTTCGCCACAACAGGCCGGTCCATCCAAAGAATCAATCATTTCAGAGGTATTAAAACTATATGATGAAGTTGATGAGCAAAAGATGCATAATAAAGTACAATCTCTTAAAACTAATGAATCAGATATTGATGATGAGGGTAATAGCAATATTGTCCCATATGATCAATATGTGAAACAAAGTGAAAGTGAGATTGTACCAAGTAATGCATCTTCTACAGTCAATGATGACTATGTTTTTAATGAATACACTGCATGTGCCCCTGATGATTCTTTTACCTCTGAACTGAATGCTTATAAAGAACAAGTTTTTATTTATGAACAACGTGCTAAGTTTGAGTTAACTACCCGTGAGCAGGAAATGGATGACCAAATGCGTACAATTATTAGAAAAAGTAATTTTATAGAAGAAGTGTTAAAACAAGAGTTAAACTCCTTACAAGAAAAGCTTTCTAAAACTGTTAAGCAAGAGCTTCAAGATAATGTTAAAATGCTTAAACAAGAGTTTTGCTAAGGAATCAAAACTTTTGAATGAATTTTCTAATCTAAAAACTTTGAAAAACAAGCTTGAAAATAAGTTGTACATACAAGGGAACACCATTCAGACCGCTCACATGGTCACTAAGCATAGAGTTTTAAGCGATAAGCATAGTATTCCCAATATTAAGGAACCCAACCTCAGTGTATGGTAAAGCAAGAGAAGCTCTAAGGTAATCTTTGATGGAAATGAGATTCTTAAACCCAGGCAAACACCATCATGTATAGGAAGCACGGAAGAGGATAGAAAATTAGATGATGCATCTAGGGAGAAAATGGATAAGAAGCTTAACGATCCTGCGTGTAAAGAGAATAACATAACTATCAAACCCCATGGTTACACTAAGGAAAATTGGATCTCCCTGAACAAGTTTAAGGCTCAAACTCTATTAACCCCATAACAAGTTTTTTGGAAAAAGGACATGGATAAGCAAAAAGTTAATGTACTTGTTGAAACGACCACTCCCTTTAGGAAAATGCCTGTAGCTACTGTGTATCCTCCAAATACACCAATGCATTTAGTTCCTAGATCTATTCCCACTAAGAGCAAGACCTTAATCAGTCAGTATGTGATTTATCAATTATTCGTTGATTTTGAGAAAACATGTAAGAAAAGGATCACACCTCTTTGGATAACTAAGGGGAAAGGGGTTTTGAGCATACTAAAGAATGTTATTTAACCGAAGTCATGCCTTTCTTTAAACAATTAAAAGGTCAATTTGAGAGTCTTAAAAAGGGGATAGATTGGATATTAAAGAAATGGAAAAGGAATTTGATGCAATGATAGTTGAGGTCAATGACTATGAGCGAGAATTAAAATATAATGAGATTGAGAGGAAGAACTTGCATACTTTAAATGAGAATCTGATTTCTGAATGTATCACTCAAGATGTGTTTTACACTGCCACGAATTGTTCAATTAATGCATCTCAATTTCATGAATTATCTATTGCTCCGAAAGTCTCCCATGATCGTGTCATTGAGCTTGAGAAAACTAACTCTAAACTGCATGATAAAGTTGAACAGGATGATCATGATAACCTGGTGAAACAGTTTTCTAAATTGGAAGTTGAGCATCTTGCTTTGCAATTAATATATCAACATCTGAAAGAAAATGTTAAAACCTCAAATATCAAGACATCCTTGGATGCTCTGAATTTGATGCGTTTTGAAATTAGCAAACGTGATGAACAGATTCGAGCTCATTGTAACACGATCCGAAAATTGAGAACCCAAATTTCACAATTAAAGGGTGAAAAGAACAATGTGACGGGCTCCCAAATTCCTCCTCCTTTAGATTCTCGTGAGTTCTCAAACTTTTCATCTTCAAAATTTGGTTAATGTTTTACAAAAGGAAAATGAGAGTTTTCTAGAAGAAAATGAAAAGGTCAAACAACACTTTAAAGAGTTATATGATTCAATGAAAGTCACTCGTGACAAGAACAACGAAAAAATAACGTCTTTACAAAAGGAAATTGAGGATCTGAAGAGTCAGGAAAAAGGGAAAATGCCACTTCTCTTTAATGAGAATATTGCATCAAAGTCATCTGTGACCGCAAATACATCCGTATCAATTAAATATATTCCTCCTCATCTTAGGAATAACGAACTTGTATTTCATAATTATCTTGCTCGTTTTAAGGATAGTCTTGAATGTCTTCGTGAGATTGTTGAAGAGGACTTCATAAATAAGCCACTTGATAGTGAAATTAGATTTGCTTGCATTCGGCCAAACGATCTCAAGAGATGTTAGAATGTTTAATAGCAACATGTCCTAAATCCTTAGGTGCGAAAGATAAAGCTGTGATGCCTTGTTCCATGCCTAGTGATAAGTATACAAACCATTCGATGCCCAAAGATTAAGAACGTGAATTTCAATGTGCCTTCAAGTAGTTCAGATCCCACTTCTAGTTAGAATGCAAAAGTAGCAAAACCAACTAATGTTCCCATTCCCTCTACAGGAGTAAAAAGTGACACCAAAGTAAGCTGTCAAAGCCTCAAGGCAACACAAAGAATGATAGGACCTTGCGTGCTAGGAATGTTCAGTGGAAGAGAGTAGAAGATCACCTTAGGGAAAATTTGAATAAAACGAATCGTGTTGATTCTAGTGTTAGCTCTAAGCATAGTGTAATTAATGAGAATTCTGCTACTTTTGGCAAAACATGTAATGATGATTGCGTGGTTTCTGTTACTAATCTTGAATGTGGTGTGAATGATTTGATTAATGCTGTTAAATGTCCTGTTAAGATAGTTAATGCAAAAATTTAAACTATGAAGGCTAGAAAGCAATGGCGGAAGAAGGTTAGAAAACACTGGAAACCCACAGGAAGGAAATTTAGTAACATAGGTTATCAGTGGATACCTACTGGTCGCAAATTCAATCTTAATGAGACGTGCACTAAATTATCTAGATCAATGCCCATTAGGAAATGGATGCCTACTGGTAGAACTATTCCCTTAAGAAGTGAACATACTTTGAATAGGTCTAATACGGACACTAGCACTACATCTATCCCTGATGATTCCATTGTTCCTACTTCTGATGTGGGTGTTCCAATCAATGTTACTAACCAAATGGAACCCATTCTTGCATGGGGATCCCAATTATCCGGTTATCCATTCTTGTCTATGTTCAACTGCAGATAGTTCAAATCGCTTCGTGGTACCGGACTCGTGCATTCCAAGCATATGACTGGAGACCGGTCACGGCTCATGAACTTCGTGAGTAAATTCATCGGGATTGTTAGATTCGGGAATGATCATTTTGGTGCAATTATGGGTTATGGAGACTATGTTGTTGGTAAAAGTGTAATCTCCAGGGTATATTATGTTGAAGGTCTTGGTCATAACTTCTTCTCGTTGGTCAATTCGTGATTCCGATCTAGAAGTGGCATTTAGAAAACATACTTGTTCCGTTAGAGAACTTGATGGTGTGGAATTGTTAAGAGGAACTCGTGGTTCAAATCTATACACCATCTCTATCGAAGACATGATGAAGTCTTCTCCAATCTGCTTGTTGTCAAAGGCTTCAAAAACAAAGTCATGGTTATGGCATCGTCGTCTCAATCATTTGAACTTCGACACCATTAACAATCTTTCCGTAAAGGACCTTGTAAGAGGCTTACCCAGATTAAAGTATGAAAAGATCATCTTTGTTCAGCATGCCAATTGGGAAAAGCAAGAAATATGCCCATAAACCCAAACCCACAAATTGCAGTATGGAAGTTCTACATACCATTCACATGGATTTATGTGGACCAATGAGAGTGCAAACTATTAATGGCAAGAAATATGTGTTAGTCGTGGTTGATGACTACTCCCGATTCACTTGGGTTAAGTTCTTGAGGACAAAGGATGAAACTCCATATGTCATCATTAAACTTATTAAACATGCAGTGTTCGACTTAACAAGGCTGTCGAATCGCCAAAGCGACAATGGAACTGAAGTTTGTTAATAGAGAACTCGATGAATTTTATGAAAGTGTTGGAATCATCCTCAAAGAAGTGTTCCACCTAACTCCTCAACGGTGTAGTTGAAAGACGAAATCGAACTCTTGTGGAAGCCGCAAGAACAATGCTTATTTACTCAAAAGTTCCAACATTTCTATGGGTGGCTTTGCTGCCCTTGCTTGCTACACTCAAAATCGGTCCCTAATTCACACTACTCATATGAACTTGTCCATAATCTAAAACCTGATCTATCATACCTTCGTGTGTTTGGTGCGTTATGTTACCCAACTAATGAGGGTCAAGATTTAGGCAAATTGAAAGCTAAAGCGGACATTGGAGTATTTGTAAGATATGCACCAAACAGAAAAGGATACCGAATCTACAACAAGAGAACTCGAAATATCATGGAAACAATTCACATTACGTTTGATGAGCCACCAGGTCAAATGGCTCCGGACAATCAGCCTGACCCGCATTTCTAATTAATCCCATTAGTTCTTCTCTTGTACCAAACTCCTCACCAAAGAACTCCATATGTACCCCCTTCTGAAGATGAATTGAAGAAATTGTTTGATCCAATGTTTGATGAACACTATGAGCCATTGCTAATGATCGTCAAATCCATCAACAGAGGATGCTCCTTTACCCACAATGAAGTTAACCCTTCGTTTCTATGTCACTAAGTCAAAAGCGCCTTCTGCGATCACTGCCTCATCATCATCAATGCCTCAATCATCAAGTGTACACAATGGAAATGTTGCATATGATGATGAAAATCCTTTTGCTCCTCCGAAGATGAACCCTTTGAAAACATATTTGCTCTCAATCATCATCTCGAACCATCTTCATCGTGAGAAATCGACTCGCTATGTTTGTTCCTCAACAACAACCACATGAACACCTTAGAAAATGGACACATGATCACCCATTGGACAACATCATTGGAAACCCTTCTTGTCCAGTATCCACTCGTCGACAACTTGCAACCGATGCCTTATGGTGCTTCTTCAACTCTATACTCTCTAAGATCGAACCAAAAGACGTTAAAACCGCTATGAATGAAGACAGTTGGTTCAATGCCATGCAAGAAGAAATTCATGAGTTTGATCGACTAGAATTATGGGAATTAGTACCGCCCCGACTGGCTATGATCATTGCTCTAAAGTGGATCTTCAAAGTAAAACTTGATGAGCATGGTGATGTATTAAAGAACAAGGCTCGATTGGTTGCAAAAGGATATCGCCAAGAGGAGGGTATTGACTTTGAAGAATCATTTGATCCAGCTGCACTGACGAGGCAATCGTAATCTTCGGCTAATCTGCCAAGTAAGAATATGGTAGTCTATCGGATGGATGTAAAGACGGCTTTTCTTAACGGAGATCTTAAAGAAGTCGTATGCCATCCAACCGGAAGGCTTTGTGAATCCTGAGCATCCTACTCATGTCTATCGCTTGAAGAAGGCTCTTTACGGTTAAAGCAAGCTCCAAGGGCATGGTATGATACGCTATCAAAGGTTGTTCTATCTACTGGATTCACCAAAGGATCAGTTGATCCGACATTGTTCACCGAAAGTCGGCAAACATTTAATTCACGTTCAAATCTATGTTGATGATATTATTTTTGCCTCGACCGACCCCAATGAATGTGACCGTTTTCAAATGAAATGGGTTCCAAATTTCAAATGTCAATGATGGGACAAATGTCATTTTTCTTGGGATTACAAATTTCACAAAGTCCCGGAGGCATTTTATAAATCAATCTAAATATGCAAATGAGATTTTAAAGAAATTTGGATTTGATTCTTGTGACCCTGTTGACACCTCCATGATAGAATGTACTAATGGATGAGGACCACTCAGGGATCATGGTAGATCAAACGAAATATCGTAGTATGATTGGATCCCCGATGTACCTCCGGTAGCCAGACCCCATATCTTGTTCGTTGTATGCATGTGTGCTAGATATCGTGCTAAGCCTACAAAAAGCACCTTGAAGCGGTTAAACGGGTCTTTCGGTATTCCAAGGAACCATCAATATGGGACTTTGGTACCCGAAGGACACCGGTATGTCACTAACGCCTATGCAGATCGATCATGCGGGATGTCAAGATACACACATCGGCACGTGCGGAGGTGCTCGGTTTTTGGGCATAAGCTTGTGAGTGGTCTTCAAAGAAACAAATGAGTACTTCTATATCCTCTACAGAGGTGAATACATAGCCATGTCATCTTGTTGTGCTCAAATCCTATGGATGAGATCCCAATTATCGAACTATGGCTTTGAATTCAACAAAATCCCTCTCAGACTATGATAATAAAAGTGCTATTGCTCTCTCATGCAACAACGCTCAACACTCAAGAGCAAAGCACATCGACATTCGACATCATTTCATCAGGGAGCATGTGGAGAACGGTGTGGTGGAACTCTATTTTGTGAGGACCGAATACCACATTAGCGACATCTTCACCAAAGCTCTTCCTAGAGAACGTTTTGAGTTCATCCTTCCAAGACTTGGTCTAAAGAGTCTACAACCGGAAACACTAAAACGTCTTCAAGAGGAAGACGAGGAGTAAAGGTCTTTCTTCATCCATCTCTTGTATATATTTATTCAAAAAGCAAAAATACAAAATTACAAAACCTACAAAAAGAAAATAGAAAAATATAAAACTTTCAAAAATCCATAAAAATTTGACAATCTTGAAAAATTTCAAAAAAATATTGTCATTTTGTCATATTTTTCTCGATTCGATAATATCTACGGTCTTTGTGCTGTCATTCAAAGAATGACACGGGTCTTTAGATATTGTTCGAATGTTTAAAAAAAAGAAAAAAAAATTGGGAGAAAGTAAAACAATGGTTTATAGTCATTTCAGTCTATAACCCGTTTTTCAAAGAAAGAACAGAGCCATGCTTTATCTTAAATCTTCAAACCTCATGCTCTGATTCTAAAAACAAATGTTTGTCGTTAAAAAGACAAATGTTTCCTTTCAAATATTTTTCCTTCAAATGATTCTTCTGAAAAATATTTGTCATCTAATGAAAACAAAATTGCTTTGAAAATACTTCAGACTCTACTTTTGAAAATCATACGGGCTTTTCATTTGTCAAAATCTCTATCGTTCAATCAACAACATATGTCATTGATTGAGGGGGAGAATGATTTCAAACAAAAAGAGTATTTTTCAATCAATTGGCACGTAATCGAGAAAGGTCTACTCTTGAATAATCAAAAAGGACAATGTTTTACAATATTGTATACATTTGATACAAGACTTTTGTTATAAGTATGTTTTCAAAAGATACTCAAGCATATTTAATCTTTGGAGTCTAAAGTCTCAAACTTGATCCTTATCGGTTAAATGTTTATCATAATCAAGTCACATATCCCCTCAAAAGCTTTCAAAATCAATTTAAATCTACAGAGATCACAAATCTCAAATGATTTGAAAATTGTGATCGGGGGAGAATTTGTGATGTAAATTGGATTTAAACTGATAATCCGATAAATGGTTTTCATAAGTGTTTTGTTATCCTCCCACATGTGCCAAACGATTTCAAATTTTACATGCACATGTTGAGGGGAGCATCCTTTTAAACCACAAAGAATTGAAACGTGATTGATTTGTCTCTAAGTGCAGGTTCCTTCTAATATGTGCAAAACTCTTTCAAACCTCGAGGCACATATTGAGGGGGAGCAAATTTATGAAAACCTCATTCTTCCCCAATATGATTTATCTACTTGATTTGATCAGGGAAGTGATGTTGATATCTTTTAGAAAATGGTAATCAAAGATGTTAATTCTTCCTCTTGCCTACGTGTGCCAAAACGATTTCAAATACATGATGCACATGTTGAGGGGGAGCTCTGTTTCTAAAAATATCAAAAACAATTTAGGTACAAAATGCTTTGATAATATATCACAAGTATCTGAATTGATTTTCAAATGGTTTTCAATTGGTTCCAATGGCAGATGAACAATACCAAATAGACCGACCAAATTTACTTTATGTATGGTGATATAAGGATGATAAGGTTAAGTATTTGTTCCCATGATCCGCCAGAACCGGAGGGATCTACCCAGGGACAATCCACTAGATAGTTGATGAGTGTGTAAATACTCATCATTTTCGGAAGTCAATCTAAAGGCGCAAAAGCGTTTAAAAATGCTATCGATGCATCAAAATATCAAAATATCTCAAAATTGCATTTTATATGTTTCGGATGCAAAATGTTCAAAATCGGAAAGAATGAGCAAAGTTTGCATAATTGGATTTCGGTCCCGACTTTTAAAATGGCAAAATCAGGTCCTAGGCACTTATTTTATAAGAAAAATCACCAAAGGTCCTTTTTAAATCATAAGTTGTCAAATTTAGTCCTTTGGTGAAAAGTTCAAAAAGTTTTGAGAAATCGCAGTTTGATCCTTGATTTTAAAATGTTCATGTTTAGTCCTTGAATTTCACAATTGGCTGATTTGGTCCATTGGAATATTGGAGGTTGCAAAACAAGCCCTTGGATTACTTTTAGAAGTTACATATATGGTCCACTGGAATTTCGAGTTTACTCTTTTGGTCCCTAAACTATACCTTGGATCCATATCCTATCCTAAGTCCAATATAAGCTTAAAGCCCAAATAAATACCCAACAAACCAACGGTCCCAATAAACCAACCCGTCCAACCCAACCCAATACCCACGTTTAAAATAATATTACCCCGCCCCCCTTTCCCTGCCTTCCACAGGCACCTTTATGCAGCAACCACCGATACCAACACACCACCTAAACACTGTCCCCCCCATCCACACCTTATGTCTCCTCCCTCCTCACCTAACATACAAATCACATTTAATGCACCTTGTCCCTGTCTAAGATATCAAAACCAAATTGGCGCCAAAACCACTTAAGCGCCAAGATCACTTTTGTACATCCAATGGTCAATATTTTTCTTTGGGATCCACTCAGGGAGAGATAAAGACGACTTGGTATAAAAAGAAGGAAGAGGAAGGCAATTAGGGTAGTACTTAGTTTATTTTTCTAAAATGTATGTCGTTTTTAAGCTTTTCATGTCTTACTAGTTTCTCAACTGTAATATCAAGTTAATTTGTATCAATCTCAAGTATTTGATTAGTAGTTAAACTTATTTCAAGCATCAATTCAAGTTAATGTTATAATTTCTCATTTTATGTCCCTTTGTTGAAATTTTCATTTTCAAAATCATATGTCAAAGCTTTGGTAGCTCAACTTTAAAGCTTCAACAAGCTTATATAAGCTAATTCTGACATTTTACAAGCTTGTATTCAAGTTTCAATCACTTTTGAATATTGATCAAAGAAAGTCAACTTAGACAAAATTGATGCGAAAGGTAAATGGTGATCTGAGTGCATGGAAATGGGGTGATTTATAGTTTATTGGATTGGTTTAGATAGGTTAGAGGTTCTAGTTCCATTGTTGGCAAGCCATTGTGGCTAAGGACATTTGTAAGTGCATATTTCAAGTTCTAGCATAATCTGTTTTTGTGGTCTTAAGTAGCTAAAACACATTTAAATAGTAGTATTAAGGTCATTTAAACTTAGCTTGATCATTGAAACAAGTTGATCAATTAGTTAGGTCATATTACTTGCAAATCGGTAGAATAAAGTTGTGTTTGGATCTCTGATCTATCATCTTTAAGTATCTTCATTGGTTAGGCTTTGTAGTTTTATGTTTGTTTAGTTCATTTAAGCTATTATAAATCTTAGTTTGTGCTCTCAAAAACACCCAAGGTCAACATTACTCTTAACCACGTTTTAACAGCTTCCTTTGTTGAATTTTGCAAATCAAAAAGCTCATTTTGTGTATGAAATCCATAGACATAGCTTGTGTTAGTCTCATTTCAACCATTAACATCATAATCAGTCCTTAAAGTGAGCTTAAATCTCACCAAAGTCAAAATATCAAGATTGCTTTAAAAAGTCAAAATTTGAAAATGGTTTTGAGCCCATCTAGAAGGAATTTTGATGAGCTCGATTTTGAGCCAAATTACATGAAATTGTAGGTTTTGAAGTTCAACCGGTCTATCTTGTTATTAGCATTTTTATACATTTTT
Organism: Chrysanthemum makinoi; assembly: GCA_910596185.1. Classification (NCBI taxonomy): domain Eukaryota; kingdom Viridiplantae; phylum Streptophyta; class Magnoliopsida; order Asterales; family Asteraceae; genus Chrysanthemum; species Chrysanthemum makinoi. The sequence continues at coordinate 2,815,946 of OU343216.1, read as the reverse complement.
GTGAATTTTTTGTAAGTCTCAAACAAGCTTGTCTTTTAGGCCTCATCTCCTCTGTACACCTTTCGGCTAACACTGAAGTTTTCTCCGATTTGTGCAGGTCCGCAATGGGGCTCAACTTAGCTCACCTTGGTCTGGTCTTTGGCTCATAAACTCTTGACCAGGTCTAGTTTAAGTCTCCATAATTGGTTTTTGGATTTGTAGCTTATTTGAGTGCTTATTTTTGGGTTTAAAGTAGGCACCTCAAACCTATTTTAGTTTATAATCATATCATCCAAATCATTGAATTAGCAATTCAGTGGCTATGGCTTATTTTTTTTAGTTGCATTTTGGTTATTATAGCATAGTAGAACTTCGTTTCGGTGTGGTGCTTGTTTGTGCTCATTTGGCTTATCAAAGTTGCTTATTCATAAGCACCTTGCATATGATTCCATATTCCTGCACACAATCACATGTTTTTCTATTTTTCTTAGATTCATAACATTATTTTAGAGTTTTCCTGATATTTTCATAATTTTCCAACACTGTTTGCTATTTTTCTTAATTAAAAACAGTTTTTAGGCATTTTAATTAGCTTTTATTACAATTAATTAAGAAAAAGTTCAAAAAAAATAAGTTTTCATTTTTTTTAGGTTAAGATAAATATAAAAAGGCAAAAAAATATTTTTCCAGATTTTTCTTAGTTAAATTTGTATTTTTAAGTAATTTAAATAGTTTTAGATAGTTTTTAATTCCTAGAAAATCCAAAAATAATCAGAAAAATACAAAAATAGTTTTGAAAATTCTCTTTTGATATTTTAGATTTTTCTAAGTCATAATTTTATTTTTCTAGCTTTATTTCATATTTTCTTGTATTTTAGGCTAATATTAAATAGTTAAAACTAGTTTTAACTATTTAATATTAATTAATTAATTAGTGATAAAAGTAATTTTCTTTTTCTATAAATTTTCTTTTATCATTAGGTTTGTAAAAATATCATTTTCATATTTTTAGGGTTAATATTGATTTAGTTTCACGTTTTTATTTGTACGTCAAGTAGTTTTTATTTAGGCTTTTGTAAAAACATAAAACAAAAACATCATTTTGCAAATAGTGATAGCGTTTATTTAATATTTTTATCTTTTTAATTTTCTTTAATTTGCATTTAAGCCGTTGTAATTTGTTGGCTTTTTTTTCGTAGTTATAGTAATATCGATCCTCTTTTACTTTCAAATTCCTCGATCACTATCTCGTTGGTGATCCATTGCATAACTCATTTGGGACATAACGACGAGGAAACACTATACTCCCGGATCTTCATTGCATTCGTGCTTGAGCCGTTTTAAGTTTCTTACAGTTGGTCATTCACAAGTGGCCGGTTTGAGTGAGAAAACTTGACGGTTTGGCGCGCATCAATAGTGTAGAAGTCCGTAGATATGATGAAAAAAGGAGAAAAATGAGAATAAGGGAATAGTGCGGGGTGAGACAGAGCTAAGTCTTGGAATAAACCCAACAAGGTTCTAGTTATGAAGTCTTGGTAAGCATTGAAGGGGTTGAAGAATGAAAAAGAATTAAATGAGAAAAGGGTGAAAATAAATAGCCCTCAATAATTCAACCTTAGAGAAACCGTTCAATTCATATGCTACTAGTGGTTACTAAGGTAACACTGGTATTGAAGACAAGACGTCATGGACCCAGTGACGCACTGCGCTCAACTTCCCAAGCTACTCAAGTTCCTCTTAAAATAGCTTGTTTCATTCTCACGGGGAACCTACATAATCTATCGACTTTCTCTTAGAGATTGTTGATATTGAAGAAGGAGACCCTCTCCTTTGTCTCCGATATAGAAACCAAATGTGCACTATTGAGTCTAGAGCCACGAGATCATCAAATAAATCTCATTAGGACACTGAATATGAAGACTCTCTGTTTCACACAATGTGGAGAGAGATTATATCTTATGAGTCCTACGCATTATCCTTGTGGTATTGCCGGAACATCCGAGTGATATGCAAACATATTCACAATGAAGATGGAAAGCCTTCTCGAGCCAACATCAAACAAGCTCTTGGTAGGTGGCATGTGAGATCTATCCAATACTTCAACCATGTGACAACCGAGGTAAACAATAGGCGATTCATAAGTATGAATCAATCCTGTTCGGGTTATGGATTGTGGATACCTTTGAAAAAAGCGGTACGATTTTGTGCTTAAAAATCTTTTCTCTAGTCGCTCGGTATTAATCAAAATTAAAAGGTGTTTATGATTGATAATTGATTTTCGTTAAAACCTTCGTTGTATTGCAAAACACTTTATTTTGAGCAGTACACGATTGTTGTTCAAATCATTTTCCATCAATCAGTGAATCTCTATTCACTGGTTCACTCACTCCGTGTTGTCTTCTTTGAGACGTTCTAGTTTGAGAACGGCTAGAGCAGCTGCGAAACCCTGTTAAGGAGATTCTTTGGAATTATACGATCAGCGAGTGCTTGTATCATGGCGATCGGAACGTGGGCGTGTACCCCAATTCATAGAAAGTAATCAAAGACACTTTCGATTTATTGCTAAGCATTTGTATGCGAATGCACTCGACGTTTTATTTGATCGTAATGGAGAGGTTAATCCATAGCAGCATGCTCATACACGACACATTCATTTCCAAAGAAATCATGATTAGTGCATTAATGACTCTGATATATTTTTCACTCCATGCTTCTACTACGCTGCCGCAAATATCATGAATCAACTAAAGCTTCCGCTACTCTGATAAGAAGAAATCATGATCCAGAATGGGAGCATGTCGGTCCAAAAGTCACAGCTTCACATGATGACAATACAACAATGGATGAGTCGAGATTTATGGTAGTGATGATCTCAAAGCTGGCTCAAAACTCATTATCCGCCGTGGATCGCTTAAAGACCTCCACTTGATTATCCAAACATGCAAAAATGAAGAATCAAAGACTACGAAACTCTTGCGAATAGGAACTAGAATCCAAGAACAATCTTAATGTAATATCTGTTTGTATTCAATGTAATTTGAGGTGACCTCCCTTAGGGGAGATTGTTAGGATTTAGTAAATCCAGTTATTAAAGTGTCGGTCACCTCAAGTATATGTAATCGTTAAAGCTTCATTAAGTAGTTATTATAAGTTAAGTAGTATTTAGTTTTGTAACACCGTGGAGGACGGACGGGTCTTTACCCACTGTATGCCTGATCCACAGCCCATAGGTGGCGAGTTGTGTAAGACTATTAATACCCTCTACCTCCCAAGGTAGAGGGTTGGAGCTCATAATAAGATTTTCACTTTCTCTCACTAAGTTCCCAAACCTCTAACTCTTTCTCTCTCTAAAACCTTAATTTGTACGCCTAGTTTGATCATGGTATGATGTGATTGTGAAATCCAATGTGTAACAAATGAGTCTAGTAATTCCAAGTCATGTATCGATCATTTTCTTAGTTTTTAGAGTCATGTATATCACATCTCTAGTTTTATAAAATGAAAATACATGCTACTTGCTATATTTCTGAGTATATGATTATGTTATATAATATATATCTCACTTTGATATTAACATAATGTGTTATATCACCATTGCTGAAATTAATCATCAACTAGACGGATCCCTAAATTTACCTGACGGATCCTACAAGGAGGGAACGTGGGATCCGTGATACTGAAAAACTATTTTCTACTAACTTGGATCATATTTGGGAAATTGTGCATTATACTTGTTTTCTAACATTTGTTTTGTAGTTATTCAATTTACACATGAAGACTTTGACACCCTAAAGCTAGGGGAGCTTTGTGTCAAAGCAATACATTACAAATTACTTGCAATATTAGGATTACATTTCATGACATCCCTTTGCAAAAGTGCAATCATCAAGGGGGAGCACATTTGTCACGTAGACGAAATTCTTTGCAAATTTAGTTGCAAATGAACTAGCTTAGTATTATTTTCTTGACGCCCTCACATAGGGATGGACTCGTCAAGGGAGTAAAACGAGATCCTTTCCGTTACTTGCTCTCTATTTTTTATTTCTTTCACATGTTTTTCCTAAAACAAAGTGTTAGTTTCCTTTCAAGCTCTTTTGTTTAACAAAAGGGGAGAAAAAGTAAAACTACAAATTCAAAATTTTATGAATTTTAGCTTTTCCTTAAAATAATTTTATGTTTTGTCATCAACAAAAAGGGGGGAGATTGTTAATACAAATAAGCCATAAAAATGTTTATTTATATTTTACGATCTTCTAATGTTTTGTCGATAACAAACGTAAAATCATTTAAACGAAACAAATAAAATACGTAAATGGTTTGAACTAATAGTTTTCTAACACTTACGTTTTCACATAAAACACTAAAACAAGTATAAGTGATTTTATGATTTAGTATTACATATGTACAACAACTAGTGTTTACATATTTGGGTAAAATATACACATAACTAGTATGTAGTATATTGGGTATTATAAATGGGTAGAAACTTAAGTATAATAACCCATTGACCAAATACATTGAATGTAGTTGGGTACAACCCAAAGTCCATGACCCATGGAGCTTGACCCATAACCCATTGCATGACATCAGGATTATATCGTATATGGATAATATCCATAACCCATGGTATTGACCCATACCCAAGTGACTAGGTGCATTGCACTCCTAAGATACATTGTATCTAGTAAAAGACCCATGGATCTACCCATAACCCATGACCCATAACCAAAATACCCATGGGTAAAGAGGAGTGTCCCACGTATCCCTAGTTTTACGTTAGACGGATCCCTTGTGGGAGGGATCCGTGGGATCAGGGGAACAGTGAACATTTTCTTCTATAAATAGTGAGCCATTTCTTCATTGTTTCTCACCCCTTTCCAACATACTTTTTCCCTGAGTTTAAAACTCTCTAACACCATATCTAAGTGATCTATGTTTGTAGTTTTGTTTTTGTGTGATTCTCTAGGTTCCTCTTAAAGGCGAGATCACCACCTTTGAAGTCAAGCAAGCTCAAGTCCATGAGTTGCCATGCTTCCTCATCATCAAGACTACTAAAGTCCTCTTGTTGATGGTTCTTTTCTTTCTTCCAAGAAGTGTAGTCTTGAAGACATTAGTGAAAGATGTCTCAAGTGTTAAGACGAAGACATTAGTGAAAGGTGTCGATCGTCCATATTATAGGCATTAGTGAAAGGTGCCTAGAAGTCAAGTCACAAGACATTAGTGAAGGGTGTCTTGAAGATCTAGTTAAAGGCATTAGTGAAAGGTGCCTTAGATGTACATTCGATATGGTGTGTTTTGATGTACAAGATAGATTAGTACTAGATCCAAGGATATTGATATCCTTGATGATGTTGTAATAAGGAGTTGGTCTCCTTTGGGATTAGTCGTTGGTGTAGTGTTGGGTAGTAGTTCCTCCATTGTAATGGAACTCGGTACTTAGCCTAGTACCGGATAAAGGGTAGGCGATGTTGTGTTAGGTGTGGTTCACCCTGGTGTGAAAGAACCCGAGGTTAGCCTAGTGCCGGAAAAGAGTAGGCAGCGTTGTGAAGGTTTCTCCACCATAAGGAGTTGGTGTCGGTAGTAGTGATTACTGAACTCGAGTAGTGACTCGAGGAGTGGAGTAGAACAAGGAAGGTGTCTTAGCCAAACCACTATAAATACTCGCGTTGTGGTTTTGTGCTTCTTACTCTTATCTTTTCATTACATACTTTTATATGTTTGTTTATCAACATCCAACACACATCCAAATAGATTGACATAAGTCGAACTAAATAATTTAAAAGAAAGTTTTAATTGGTAAAACTATACAACCCCCCTTCTAGTTTTCCACAGATAGTATGGTGAAAAATGTGGATAATCAATTCAATTTTTTAATGTATCCGCGGTTTGTGCAAACAGTTTTGGAACACTCTCAAGTTAAACTCAAGTTCCATGCAAACATTTATAAAACTCCTTGCCTAACACAAAAACTTTTCAGTAATATGAAGATGGCATCTAAGGGGTTCAATGGACTTGTAGTACCTTTGTTTGAAAACATGTTACACAATCAGGGTGAAGGATCAATAATCCCAGTTGATTCCCAACACATACCCAAAGCTCATGGTTCTCTATCTCCATCCCAAATCTTCATCACCACTTTGGAAAAATATCAGACATGACTCTGATGTTCCTCAGCACAGAGTTCCTACTATCATTATTGATGCAGATTAGGTTGTCTCTGACAGTATAGGAAGGGGTTACTCCTACACGACGAGGCTTAAATTTGAGTCGAGAATAGGGTAACATAACTAAGACCCTTACTATGGCAACATCTAATATATCGTTCTAAAGGGATCAGCCACGGTGTGATGAAACCCTAGCCACATGGAAAACATAGGGTATATGCCCAGTGATCCACTTCTCCCAGAAGTTAACACATCTGGAAGTGGTGAGGGTAGTTTGCAACTTATACAGGACTTGATGGCTACATGTACCAGGATTACAGAAAAGATGACTACCTTGGAACAGGAACTTAAGCACACTAGAACTTCACACACTAGGGTCAATACCAATCTCATTGACAAAGTGAAGAAATTACAGCTCAAGGTTAAGTCTCTTCAACAACCAAAAAGAGTCAAACTGGTTGTATCAAGCTCAGACAATTCTGATGAAGATATGGAGCAAAGGGATTCTTCCAAACAGGGGAGGAAATCTCAAGAAGTTAAAGATGCAGACTTTCAGGGGAGGATGTATATGGATTCTGATTTAGGATATAATGATGATAAGCAACAAGAGCAAGTTCATCAAGATACAGAGCATCCAGTCAATGTTGAAAACCTTGTGAAGAATGTGAAAAAGGTAGCAAGGCAATTGGGAGTTACAGGTTGATCTGCTTTGAACTAGAAGAATCATTACACAAGCATTGCAAAATAAAGATGAATGTACTGCTAATATTCCAGTTGATACTATTAATAATTCAGATGTTGCTACTTCAATAAGAGTTAATTCTGAAGAAAGATGTATTAAAAGGAAGCTACATCATTTGATTCGAGTTCTGAAAAGAAGCAAAAAGTTGAAGAAGATATTTCTGAAGAGGTTGAAACACAAGAAGACATACAAATTCAACAAGAGATGGTAGTTATTCCAGATGCAGTGTTTGTTGAACCATTGCAGTCAAAATATCCTATTGATGATTGGGAAATTCACACAGATAAATTTGGTATATTTTTGAAGAACATCATATTAGGAAACAAGGTGGAAATGCTCAAGAATTTTTCTGATATGGTCAAGGCATTTGATAGGGATGATCTTATGAAGCTGTGGAATTTGGTCAGAGAAAAGTTCAGTCATGCAGACTTTGGAAATAACAAGGAACTAGAGCTATGGACTGAGCTAGGCAGATTATTTGAACCTGATCCTCTTGATAGTCTGTGGAAATTTCATATTCCAAAAAGAGATATGATAAGGTTTTAAAATGTACCTTTTTGAGGGGTCGTTTAAGCCCTTATTTGATCACTTTTGTATCCGTTATTACTTAATATCGTTCCTTTTTACTTTTTAGGTCTCTTAAAAGGCAAATTCTTTGAAATGGCACTTATTTGGACCTAAAAGGCGGATATACGTAAGAAAATGGCCAAAGTCAAGAATTGAGACACTCAATTTCTTTGAAATACAAGGGGCGGTAGGTGTTATCTGTGCCGTCGCATCACTTTTGTGACGCCATTTCAGTAGCCAAATTGCTAATTTTCAAGTGACGGTGTGGGGCTTTAAAAGAGTAGGTCGTCGCAACTCAGCGCCTAGATTTGATCCATACTGTGGCGTCGAGAGCTGAGAGGGGCGGTCACAAGCATAAGGTGGCAGTATGAAGACTAACGTGGCCAAGAAGAAACCCTAATGATGGCGACCCGACGGCATCACAAATCATAAGGTGACGCCATCGCGATTGTAATCTTATATATAGAATCGAATTTTTCGTTTAGTGTGTAGTCTTTTGGAGTAAAAACCTAAACCGAACCAAGTATCTTGTACAGATTTTAGGGTTCCAAACCCTATCTTATATCAAGATAAGTGTTTTACTTCATTAATTCAATTATGTCTTCAATTATTTGTGTGTATGCTTGCATGTTCTCCATGTCCGGCTAATTTACTTGTGTGTTTGCTTAGGAATATGAAACTTAATTATTGAATATTGATTGGTTGTCTCTTATCTTAATTGTTAATGATCTAGTAATACGATAGGTCATTCGTTGTGTAGTTAATGCTTGATTAATCTTTGTGAACCGTAGACTATAACACCTAGAGTAGTTGTAGGCTAAACCATCAAAAGAGTACCTTAGAGTTAGAGTTTATAATTCCTAGAGATTTTGTAGACGAGACCCTTTGGTAGTTTCAAAGAGTTAGGGACAAACGCATACCCTACGACTTTATACACACAACGCGATTAAGAATAAGGACGTGACAATTCAACCATCAATAGGAGATAATTAAGGAGTAATAAAACCTAAGTGAACACATCTTTAAACCATCATACGAGCACACAATAATTAGACATAGACTACATACACCTTAGATTAGATAATTAGATAAGTAGAGTAATCGGTAGAAATACCAACCCCAAATCCAAACCCCGAGATTCGTACTTTTCCTTTTCTTAAAAACATAAAAAGATAAAAAAATAATCTTCCTCAACCCAACCTTAGCGTAGTAACTTCTCACTAGCATTCCTATTCCCTAGAGAACGATATCAATACCCGTGGCTTACCCTAATACTACACTACAACGATTAGGTTCCCTGCCTAGGGTGTTATAAAACTTGCTCGAAGAAAAGGAAGTTCCTTTGACCCGAACGACGCGTGTAGCGTTATCAAGTTTTTGGCCACCTTTGTGTAGTGAATAGAATAGCTAGTTAGTAGTCCACCTCGTTTAGGTTTCTTTGCTTGATTCCTATCAAGTAAATTTTTCTCATTTTTAGCTTTCTCGTAGTCTATCCCCTTCTTCGTGACCTTTGTTCGTAACCCCATCACTTTTCATCATGGAAGGTGATAACCAACCACCATTCATCAACCTACCACCAAATGACCGCCAAGAGCCCGTACTCTTGGTGAATACTCGAGACCAAGCCACCTAGGCTATAGGAACACCATTGAGCTTCCCGATCAAGCCCAAACTATGGCCTGCGATCCGACACCATCCGGTTGGTGTAAACGGATGTGCATTCCATGGACTTCGTTCGAAGATCCTAATCAAAGCATCTTAAGGATTTCCTTAAAATTGTCGATTCCATCGACCTTGATGCTACTACTCGGGAGACCACGCATCTGCATCTCTTCCAATTCTCTCTACGGGACCAAGCTAGTAATTGGCTTGGCGACTTCCACCCGGCTCCATCTCAAGTTGGGATGATCTCACCTCTCGCTTCCTTGCTCAATTTTTCCCACCGGGAAGAACCACTAAGCTTAGGAATGACATCTTGATGTTCCAACAACGTCAAGGTGAATCTCTCTACGAAGCATGGACTCGATTCAAGGACTTACTTCATAAAGTCCCTTATCACGGCATTGATCTTTGGCTCCAAGTCCAACTCTTTTATGATCATGTCAACTTCCCCACAAAGCGAACCATTGACCAAGCGGCCGGTGGAAAACTTAGTGATCTCAACGCGGAAGAATCATGGGGTATAATAGAGGACCTTGCTCTCTATGACAAAAAAATTTGGAATGACCCCTGAGAGCCCTAAAAGCTGTCAAGGCAATCTCCTTGCCTCCCATTGACTCACAACCTTTCGACCGTAGGATGCTCGAACTTGAAGATCAAGTTAAATTCCTAATGAGTTCCTACGAAAATCCTAAGTCTTCACGCCATGTGAACAAAGTTTCTTCCTCGTGTGAGCCGTGTAGTGAACCTCATAACACGCACTTGCACGTTCCCGAACATGCTTCCGTTGACTCGCATCCTCGCATATGAATGGAACGGGAGGAAGATTCCACTAACACCCGGACCTAGGAATTTCAATGATACTCGAGAAGCTTGGAAGGGCAAGCCCAACTTCTATTGGGGGCAAACCAAAGAATTCACTTCCAATGATTTCTCATGGCCCCCATCTCACGGACCTAACCAACAAACATTTGGGGATGTTAAAATGCCTAGTCGCATCCCAAAGAAGCTCAAATAGCTAAGCTCTCGGACCGTTTTAACCAACAACAAGCCGAGATGGATAGGGAGATAGATAACCTCTTGAAAGCCATGACCAATAGTGATAGGAAGGTAAATGCTATCTCAACTCCCAGAGCCTTCCGTTGTAGAGATTAAGGACCTAAGTAAGTTAGCTAAACACGTCCAATTCGTCAATACCATCACCTTAGAGAAACCTAATAGAACAAATGACAAAGAGGACCATATACTTGAGGATAATGAAAACAGGAAGTAGATGAAGTAGACAATGACTATTTCAATAAATTTCCTACGGAAGAAGAGCTATCTCGCCACCCTCACTTAGTTCGTGACCTCCGTCACATGTATGTTAGGAAAAGCCCTAGAATCAAGTTTGGGAACCCTTGGAATCTTAACATACCATGTTGCATAGGAAACCTTTTAGGTGGCAAAGGCCTACATTGACTGCAAATCACCAATAAACATAATGACTAGCACCTACTATAATTGGGTAATGAATAGGCCTATCCCAACTAGGCAAGACCCCGATAATCCTAGAGTTAGGTGCAATTTTCTTGGTAGAATTAAGGGATTGCCCGTTTATGTAGGTAGTTTCACATTTCCTACGGACTTCATAATTGTGGATGATATTAGCACGCCATAGATCTAGCTTGTCCCACGTTATTCTAGGAAAACCTTTCATAGAAAACACCGGGATGGCTTATGATCCCTCATTAGGAATAGTGCGATTCAAGGATGAGACTGATGATGTAGCTTACCAAATGCCGTTTAAGATTGAGAAGTTTTCATCACTCTCCAATGATGAAAAGGAACTTAAACTATCGGTCTATTATAGGAATGATGAGGATAAGGAAAAGAGGTAGATTATGTTATGGCTAAGATTTTCGGATTCTATAAGGATTGCTTGAACTTAGGACCGAAATATAGAACCAATTGGGGAGAGGACGACCTCTTAGAAAGGTGCATCATAGGGCACTTTTACAACATGGAATCCCCAATAGAGACAGGCGTCATGAGGAAGAGATGCGGTAATGAAGTCACGGGGAGACACATTGGGAGTCTAGCTACAAGAATCATAAATAAAGAAAAGCGCTTCGTGGGAGGCAACCCATGCTTAATTGTTTGATTTTTAGTGTCATATATCTTTTATTGATTGCTTATTCTCATGTTTAAATTTGTAAAAATGCTTTATTTTGTTTTAACCTCGTCTTAATTACATATAAAGGTATTTTACATAAAGGATAAGTGTAGGAGGATTACACACGTTTTCAAAAGCGTAAACATGAGAATTGCAATTAATTAAAAGATATATATGTGTGTTTGTTCGAGTCAAATGCTTGTATCGAGTCATAATGGATGTTTTGTAGAAATTTTTGCAGATTCTAAAGATGTAAATTTTCCGAAATTTTTCGAGAAAATCGCATAACCGGTTTTTGTCAGGATAACCTTTGGCTGTCAAAAGAAAAAAAGATACTTACGGACGGCGTCGGGGAGTAAACAACAGATTACTTTTTCTCGTTTTGAGCTACTTATAAATTTTTGGAATTTTCGAGTCTTAATTTTCGAAATTCTGTATCCATTCCACAAGCATTATATCCTAGTTTAATAGAGTCTTATATATTATTACCGATTTTTTTACGCGAGGTTTAGTTTGTTTTCTTCAGTGTGCGGGTTTAATTTATTAGAAGAAGATACATAAGATTGGAAGGAGCTTTTCACGCATACATTCTTCTTGGGAAGGATTTAACCACCACTTTACACGGATCCTACCGAGCTAATCAGGGGAGTATTAGTTTCTTTCATTTTAATCACCTTCTATTATCATAACTTTGATACTTTAGAGGAACATTGGGGACAATGTTCAGTTTAAGTGTAAGGAGGGAAAATAAAACGGGAACTTTGAAACTATGCTTATCCTTGATTATTTGCTTTGTCCAATTGTATTTGTGTAATAAACCATGAGAAAATGTCGGTTAGGGTAATTTTGGCACCAAATTAATTTTTTTTTATGACATATAGGAGTGGGCCATTAGTCTTAACAAAAGCGTCTCACGGATAGGAAGTTATATGACTAGCACAAAAACCCTTTACCACCTAAATTCCATCCAAAATGTGAGGATCCCTCTTAGATTAGTAGGAATTAAAGCATTCATCTTTAATGCTTAGAGTGTGAACCGGTAGTATAATAGATTCTAGAACTTGTTTTGTGATGCATCCCGAGATCGCTAGTAAGACTACACTTGTGTAGTTAGGAATAACTAAATGATAAGAGGCATTAGGATAACCCTTGTTTGATACCCGTAATATAATTACTTCTTCCACATCGGTTGAGTAATTCCCCACACCTTTGCGTTGTACTCATCTTTAGTACATGATACCCCTAGTTAACCCCTCGATCCTATCCTTTTGGTTCTCGTGATGTTTCGGTTTTCCGAATATCAATGAAGAGCATTTTTTACACCCCACCCCAAATGTACACCCAAATTGCCTTAGCCTACCTTGTATGCACTCACTTTTAGTGCATTATTGTTATCACCCTAAACCCTTGGTTCAATTATCTAGTTGCTTGCATGAGTTGCTAAGTCGAGTCATATCCTTTGTACCTTGTTTTGGGACGATTGGGACTCATGGGAAAAGTTAAATTTTATGAAATGACGGGGAAGGAACGTTAAATTCAAATTCCCTTTATTTACGTAATAATGTACTCCAAGTGTTTTGATCTTTTCAATTCGGGTAAAATTAGTGTTAGAGTAATAAAAACTCAAGTGTAGGGATGTGCTTATAAATCCCTATTATTTTGATGTTATCGTAGAGGATGGTAGAGTAAAAAAAAATCGAAAAAAAAAATAGAAAAAGAGAAAAGAAAAAAAATAGAGTGTTCAAAAAAAAAAACATACGGGCTACCATCCTACATCTATCTTTAAATTTATGTTTGTTTGTTTCAGTTATCTAGAGTTTAGAGTGTCGAGTCTTGGCTTAGCAATGCCATTCTTCGTATGCTTGTAACATATAGATTTTTGAATTGCCACCACTAAATAGCATATCCCACCAAACCCTTTGTTTCCCTACCGTAAGCCTAACATTACAACCCTTTAAAAGACCTCTTTGATAGTCTTTCCTAGGTGCTTACGCCAAAGCGATGGAGGTTTGATCTATTCTCAAGCCTATGGTAATCTATGTACTAGAACCGGTTAGTGAGTGTTATCTTCCATTTCCAACTTGTTATATTTCATATACACCCGAGAGATGTGAGTATCCAAACACCCCATGTGAGGTGCTAGTATGTAATTTCCGAGCTTGTTATGACTTTTGCGGGGCTTATATGTGTTGTGGATTGTTTTAAACCAATGCTTCATGACCCCTAACTTATAAATTAAATGGCTAAAAGCACATTTGCTTGAGGACAAGCAAATACCAAGTGTAGGGATATTTGATAAGGTTTTAAATTGTACCTTTTGAGGGTCGCTTTAAGCCCTTATTTGATCACTTTTGTATCCGTTATTACTTAATATCGTTCCTTTTCACTTTTTAGGTCTCTTGAAGGCAAATTCTGGAATGGCACTTATTTGGACTAAAAAGGGCGGATATACGAAGAAAATGGCCAAAGTCAAGAATCGAGACACTCCAAGCATGAAATACAAGGGGACGGCGTCGGGTGTTATCTGTGATGCCGAGTCATCACTTTGGCGGCTCGGTAGCCAAATTGCTAATTTTCAAGTGACGGTGTCAGCTTTAAAAGAGTAGGTCGTCGCGAACTCAGGGCGGCCTAGATTTGATCTAGGCGGTCGAGGCCTGAGAGGGCGGCATCACAAGCATAAGGTGGCGGCAAGACTAACGTGGCCAAGGCGAAACCCTAATGGCGGCGATTGACCGGCGTCACAAATCATAAGGTGACGCCGTCGCGATTGTAATCATATATATAGAATCCGAATTTTTCAGTTTTAGTGTGTAGTCTTTTGGAGTAAAAAACCTAAACCGAACCAAGGCTGTCTTGTACAGTATTTTAGGGTTGCAAACCCTATCTTACATCAAGATAAGTGTTTTACTTCATTAATTCAATTATGTCTTCAATTATTTGTGTGTATGCTTGCATGTTCTCCATGTCCGGCTAATTTACTTGTGTGTTTGCTTAGGGAATATGAAACTTAATTATTGAATATTGATTGGTTGTCTCTTATCTTAATTGTTAATGATCTAGTAATGCGATAGGTCATTCATTGTGTAGTTAATGCTTGATTAATCTTTGTGAACCTTAGACTATAACACCTAGAGTAGTTGTAGGCTAAACCATCCAAAGAGTACCTTAGAGTTAGAGTTTATAATTCCTAGAGATTTTGTAGACGAGACCCTTTGGTAGTTTCAAAGAGTTAGGGACAAACGCATACCCTACGACTTTAAACACACAACGCGATTAAGAATAAGGACGTGACAATTCAACCATCAATAGGAGATAATTAAGGAGTAATAAAACCTAAGTGAACACATCTTTAAACCATCATATGAGCACACAATAATTAGACATAGACTACATACAACTTAGATTAGATAATTAGATAAGTAGAGTAATCGGTAGAAATACCAACCCCAAATCCAAACCCCGAGATTCGTACTTTTCCTTTTCTTAAAAACATAAAAAGATAAAAAAAAATAATCTTGCTCAACCCCAACCTTAGCGTAGTAACTTCTCACTAGCATTCCTATTCCCCTAGAGAACGATATCAATACCCGTGGCTTACCCTAATACTACACTACAACGATTAGGTTCACTGCCTAGGGTGTTATAAAACTTGCTCGAAGAAAAGGAAGTTCCTTTGACCCCGAACGACGCGTGTAGCGTTATCAAGATACTACATGGATATTATATGACACATCTGGTATGCATCATGTATCTACAACTGATGGTACATATGTTTTTATGCTGGTAGAAAATGAGTACCCTCTCAGAGTTGGAATTTTGGTGTTTATGTTATCTACAAAACTTACTGTGGATGAAGACTCAGAAATGGCAAGAGGACTAATAAGGAAGATCAGAAATCAGCTTGACCAGGAAATGAAGACTGCAAGAAGAAAGTAGTGTTTGAAAGAATCCCCCCTTATCAGAAGTCTTAAAGTTTAATTGAAGAAACTAAGTAATTTGCAGAGAAATCAAAAGTTTAGGGGAGGATTATTGGGAATTAAACAATAATAGTACTAACTGTGCTTGATACTACTAAGCATACAGACTAGACTAGTGAAGAATACACTAGTAGTACTAACTGATTTAGTACTGCTAATACATATGGTTTGTACCGCTAATAGGATATGCACACGTTTTGTATTTTAAGAATAGATATTATATATATTATACGATTTTATAGTGATAGTTTTCTTGTAAAGGACTCCTTGCCCTATAAAACGAGGTCCTGGCTTATATTGTTTTATACACCAATTCACAATCAATTAGAACAGTCGTGTTAAGAACTTCAAGGTTGTATACCCCGATACTAGTCAAAGTATCCGTATTATTCTTTAATAATGTTGAAGTGTTTTAATTATTACTTTGTCCATTGCATATTCACTGTTCTATTAATTATTCTTCTAAGTGTTACCAAGTAGATTCCACATAATTGATTAACATTAAGCTTTGTTTCTTCACAATTGTTTTGGATTCATCCAAGGCAATATATTATACAAGCTAAGTAGATCCAAGGTTTGGGACTCACAGCATAGATGCCTCAAATTGTTGGACGGTTTCATAGATGTGCCTCAAACATAATCTGTGTTCTGAACTAGGGAATCCTGCTGCTAAAGCTGGAATGATACCCTACACAAAGGAAATTAATTCATTACTAATAATAATATCGTTTATCAATAATATAGGTGAATATAAGCAGCTGTAATTGACATTACCTTTTGTATGTCACTAATATAAGTGTAGTTTGAATTTAGCTGCAAGTCAAGATCATCTGCTATACATTCGAGAAACCAAGTCCACGATTCTTTATTTTCAGCTTCTGCAACAACATAGGCTAATGGGTATATTGCATTGTTGCTATCAATGCCAACAGCTGTCAAAAGCTGACCAGGAAAAAGACCCCTCATAAAAGCACCATCTAATCTCAACAACTCTCTTCGACAAGCTTTATATCCTTCCTTTAAAGCACCTAAGCATACATACATTCTCTTGAAAAATCTGGTTGGACTAGTTGGATCTGTTGTAGTTTGTACACTTACCCTAACTATTTTATTAGGGTTTGTTTTCTGCAACTCTACAATATAGTCTCTCAACATGGTGTATTGTAGCTTATGATCACCCCTAATCTCAATTTCTGTCTTTTTTTGCCCTTCATGCCTTTTGCATAGACACTTGAACTTCAAACTATTTAGAAAGTTGATCTTGAATAGCCCTAATTGGAATATCTGGATTGACTTGAACATGGTCAAGTACTTTCTTTGAGAGAAACTTATAGTCACAAGCTTTGATCTCTCTTGATTGCAAACATTTGTGTTCTTCCTTGAAAGTTCTAAAAATCCATAAATCTTTAGCTTTATCTCTTGCTACATACAACAACAATGGGAAATCTTTTGTTTCCTCAGTGTATGCCCGAAAAGATTCATTTCTTCTAATGCCTCTAGTTAATGGACCCTTTCTTTTCTTTGGGGATGTACCCAGCCCAACACCTTCACTTGGACCACAAACTGGTATTGTTCCCACACACCTAGCCCTAATTATTTCTTTATCATTCTTAATGAATTGCAATTTCCTCCTAGTTTGTATTGAATGCAAGTTGATATTCTCTTTGATTTCTTTCGCAGTAACAAAAGTTTGACCAGAGAAAAAGAATATTCCTCCGCTAATTGTTCTACCTCAGTTAACTTTTGTTTCTTGTAAGCCCTCATATTTTTATTCCTAATTTGATACTCAGCCTCATTCTCAGAACCACTTGTAAACTCATTATCTTCTACGACATCTAACTCATTTTGCACAAAAAATCATCTGGTATCTGACTAGAGCTTCCTACATTGGGTAACTATTTAGGCTCACTCAATTTGAATAGAGTAACATTAACATCAGGCTCCTCAAAAGTATTGTCATCATCAACCACTATGTTTTCATCTCAAATGTTCTCAATAAGATCGTCATCACTCTCATAACTATCTGTTTCACTGACATTGTCATTACCTAACTCTTCGTCAATTTCACAGATCTCTACAGATTTACCTTTTTTCCAAGGTTGCAAAAATCGTGAATTGGTAGTCGGGCGGTCGACCTCCTTGTAGCTTATCGTCCAGAAGCGGGATTCGGTGATTAATCAGATTGGCATTTTTGGCAAGTCTTAGGTATTTTCAGCGAGTTTTGGGTATTCTTGGCAATATTTTCCTTAAAATTTTTTTTAAGAGATACAACAGCGACTATAAGTGATTATAGTTGTTCAAAGTTGCAAAAATCATGAATCGGTGATTAATCGGGTTGGCATTTTTTGCAAGATTTGGGTATTGTGGCGAGTTTTGGGTATTACCAACAACATTTTCTTTTAGAAAAAATCTTGTAATAAATATAAACATCGACTATAAGTGATTATAACAAGTTTACGGCAAGTTTTGGGTATTTCCGGCAAGATTTGCAAGTTTTCAGCAAGCTTGACAGTCGTTGACGGCCATTGACCGACTTGTTTGACCGATTTACACAAATCGGCAAGCTTGGTGACCCAGTAGCGCCTACGCGGTGATTAATTGGTCTTGTAGACCTTTTTTTGCAACACTTTTTGCAAATGCTCAACACGTATATATATTACTTCGTCTTAATGACCTAACTCTTATTCAGTTTCACATACCTCTGTTGGAATCACTCCTAAACCTATTCAAGTGTTAGTGACTCATATGTAATAGTTAGCTTAATATGGCCTTTATGTTAGTAATTAACCTTAGGCTTATGTAGAAGGCCCATAAGCCTAGGCCTAGTCCAATAAGGAAAAGGATGAGAACTAGGAGTGTTGCCCTAGCTTCCCTCCTATAAATACCTTGTTATAACCCTCACTTGAGGGTTGGTTGTTCAATTCATTTTCTCTTTCACTACCTCACGCATAACCGGTTTAATAATCTTACGCGTAGTGTTTGTGTGTGCGTTGTTCAACCAATCTTTCTTCTCTATTTCTTCTCTTGATGCTTGTGTTGTAAAACTAGTGACCTAACAGTGGTATCAATCGCCTACTAGTTGGGTGAACGTATTGTTTCTTGAAGTGGTTTTGGTCCTTGCGTAGAACATACGCTTGGTATTGATACTTTGGTTCGCTTTAAAACACGTTTTTTACACTTTTTAATCCAAGATTCTTGTCCTTTCAACGTTTCAAGGTGTTAAAATAACTGTTTTTGGCAAAAAGTTTCAAACTTTACGCGTGGATCTACGTTTTAAGCTAGTTTTTGTTCGAGGGTTTCGTCCTACGCGTAACCTGTTTAGACGTTTTGGTTCATCAAGTTTCATACTTTTGTGTTATTTTGGTGATATTGAAGCTATCTCATCAAAACAATCTGGTTTAGAAACATCGTTGGGCAAAATCAATTTTACGAGTAAAGCTACGGCATATCAAAACCCTAGTTTACGCGTAACTTTATCCTTGGTTTGATCTTCATTTTGTGGTTTTACTTGTTTTTGCTTGGATAAGCCTAAAATACGTCGACTTTGGATATCTTTTTGCCTTTGATAGTGTAAAACATTTTGGGATAAAACCCTAAAAATACGCATAAGCATAAAGCTGCGGCGTAGAAAATCTACGCATAAGATTTATCTTACGCTAAGCAGTCTTATAAGGTAATCCAAGCCTAAGTTTTCTACGCCTAACTTCTTGTTTTCACGCTAACTTTAGTGCTTTTCCTTCCTTACGCGTAAGCTAAACCTACGTATAACTCTTGTTGTTAGCGTAACTTTGGTGTGTTTTCGCATAAGTGCTACTTGGTTTATTGTGATTTCTACGCCTAAGGATACTTCATCAACAAAGGTTCATTCGACTACAAAGATCCATTTTACCAACACAAGTTTTCTACATATCACAACCACCATACTCCAACTATTTCCCTTACACTTATTCTCAACGTCAACAACAACTAAGTCTACAACATCAACAATGGAATCAACAACAAGCAATTTATCAACAACAATTTAATCAACAACATACTCCACAACTTACTGCAATTCCACAACCTCAAATGGTTCAACCACCACCAAGTCTTCAAGTTCAACCCTACACAAATGAATTCAATCAACATCCATCAAGGAACACTATGAAGGAACCCACTTGGTTTGCAAAGATGTGTGAAGCTTTAAGTAGCCAACAATCAATTCATGAGGCCGGATCACTTGATAGACCTCCAATGCTCACTCCAGGAAACTACGATCAATGGGTGATTAGGTTCTTTAGGTTTTGTGATCAGAAGAAGCCACATGGAAAGTTCTTAAAGAAGTTTATCTTGGAAGGTCCATTTGGATGCCTCTTGTCATCGTACCGGCGATCCAATGCTAATCCACCAAGAGATGAACAATCAAACATTGCTCTGTTGCGGACCTAAATCCGAGGAACTTCTACACTATAGGCGATGAGCTTGCAATGCAATATATCCTCTTAGGATTACCTAACCCAATTCTTCGAAGTGTTGATGCTCAAAAGATTGCAAAGGCGATGTGGGAACATATTCATCTTCTTATGGAAGGATCTGCACTCAATCCGGAGGATATGGAATCCAAAATTTACTTGGCTTATGAACACTTCATGATTGAACCTGGAGAGACACTAGAGTCTTATCATCATCGATTCTCCGACATCATAAATGATTTGGATAAACACAACATCATCATGCCAAGAATTGTTGTTAATACTAAGTTCCTGAGTAGTCTTGGTCCTGAATGGGAGAAGCATGTCATTTTTCTCAGCGAGAACATGCATCATTCTACATACGGATTGTTGTACGATTACTTGAAGCCTCATGAAAAGGAAGTTGATAGGGAAAGGATTCTCCGTGCTCAAATTGCTTCGCCTTCACATCCGGAAAATCAACAACTTGCCTTGTATGCTCAAAACAGTTATCCTCCTCAACCAGCAACTCAACCAACTGCTACAATCACACCATATGATCCTTCATAGCAACAATCTCAAAATCAATTGGTTCCATACAACAACAACAATGCTCAAGCACTTGTCAGTGAAGCTAATGAGGCATCTGATCCGTTGAAGCATTGCAGCAAGGATTTGTTATGATTGCTAATGATTTTAGCCGTTATACAAACAAATCCAATAATCGTATTCGTTCCTCATCTAACACACGGAATCAAGCCGTTGTGAACAATGGAGTTGAAGTTCGAATCGTAGTTATGGTCGCCGTGGGCGGTGGTCAAGGGTTTAATGCTGTGGGTAGGAATAACAATCGAGCTCAAGTGGTGGAACAGGAAATGCTCAAAATGGGTTGAATGGTCTTGATGCTACAATTGCAATGAGAGGGACACCGGATAATGCATGTCCAAAGCCGAGGACTAGGGGCAGTGCTTATCACAAGGAGGCTTTACTTTTGGCTCTTAAGGATGAAGCCGGTGGAACTCTCACAGACAGGAACAAGTTTTATGGCAAATGCGACTTCGATGATGATATGGAGGACTTGCGGGCCAATCGAGCTTGTTATGTTGATGGCTAACATGCATGAGTTACATGAGTGACAGGCGTGTGTATGACCGATGGCTTGTCTCAGTACCCGAACAAACCATATTCATCTCGATCTAATATCTCCGCCAACATCTGATCGGCAAGGCTCGGAATGTTCAAAATGAGCGATCCACATCTCATTCCGACGATTTTCAACTAGACCCCGTAGTTATATTTGACGGTCAAGATGACCTTATGGTTTCCCTTGATAATCAAATTGACTTCGTGGTTATACTTGAGGATCTAAGTAATGATCATGTTGTGACTCACGTTGAACACATCGAACTTTTGCCTCATCCAGATTTTGCTCGTTTAATACAAGACCAACAGCCATAGTGGAAGAATGTCGTGCAATTAATCGAGGACTTGAAAAGTAAAATGCCTTTGTTAACCAAGGATTTTGAATGTTTACAAAAGCAACTCAACTTTTCAAAACTCAAGAAAACCGTGAAAAAGGTTTTGAAGCGACCTTTGCTAAATCTCAACAAAACGAAAAATATTTAGAAGACGGATCGTGATCTAGCCGCTTTGAAGAATGCTTTGCATGCGAAAAGGACAACTGAAACATGAACATAAAAAGCAAATTAACGCTCTCACCTTGTAAAATCAAAAAGCTAAAGCGAGTTGTTAACTTGTCAAAAACAGTTCTCTGCATACAAAAAGCATTCAACGAAGCGAATAGATGATCATCTTGAAGAAATCATCGGCTTGCAAAACAAACTTAAAGAGTTTAAAGCTGTTGTTTACAAACATGGTGAGTGGTCACCACTATTGAAAAGTTTACTTTAAAACCAAATCCAAATGGCTATGGACGAATCTTGCGACTACAAACCTAAGCTTTCAACAAAAGCATTCAAACCAAATCACGAAGTTTCCAGTGAGAATATAAAATTGATAATTACATTTATGAGTGTTGTTGAATATCATCGTCAAGAGGAATTAGATGCGAAAGGCAGAGTCGATCAAAATTAGAAATGTTGTTTACAACAAACCTTTAACTATTCAAAAGCGGCACTTTCGTCACACCAGCGGATTCTTCTAACACACCGGGATTATCATAAAAACATCGAGTCTTCTAATGTTAATCCCAAACCGATGCACAAACTTATGGTCCTTTACCTTCCATCGGTGAAGTAAACTCAAAACCGAAAATCGCAAAAATTCTTAGATATTTTGATCTTTTATGGACCTCAAAACTTTTAACATGAGATATAATATCATTCAAATCAAAGTTCAACATTTTCAATCGCCTCTAGAAGAACAAAAGACATTTTTGGAAAAATCTTTTACCAAATGTTAAAAATTTGAAAAGTTGTGCATTGTCTTGGGAACGGGACTTTCATAAGGAACTTGGAATGATGAAGGTCGTTTTAGAGCGAAACATCTATTTCTAATACTAAGCGTAAAAAATGTTGAGAAAGATGTTGATCGACTCTTGGAAGATGTCATCGTCTGATGTCCATAATGTTGTGTTATTGAATTCTTTGTCATATGCATTTGATTATATCTCTGTGATCTTGTTGATTAAATGTAAATGTTGAGAACACTGATAATGTGCTTGGTCGAGTCTTAAAAGTTGAAAACAAGCGATTGTCAAACGAACTTTCAAATGCAAACGTCGTCTCAATTGGTGTCAAAAATATATTCACGATCAACAACTTGCTTATCAAAACAAAGCCTGATTCGTGAAAAATCTTACGATCAAAAATTGGAGCAAGCTGGATGATCAAAAGCGTGTCTTTTAAGTGTCAAATCTCAAAATATGAACAAGAACTTTTAAAAGTTAAAAAGGAATATGGTGTCATATTTGATTTACTCAAACAGACTCGTGATGAAGCATCTAACGAACTTGATCATTATCTTGCACACACTAGAGAAGTTATGCATTTTCTTTGAAATCTTGATTCGAAAATCAAGATCGATTCACACTATCTTTAAGTTAAGAGAAATGTTAGGAAAGTATGAACAACTTCCGCCTAAATTATTAAGAGATAGCCCCACTTAGTAATCGTGAACCTAGAATCCCAACTGCCAAATCACTAGTTGCTAACGTGCTTCCTTCTACTTGAAAGAGAATAGTTGCGCCTTTTCCAGCACTTCACGACTAGGAGCACTACATCGAAGAATAGGAAATTGCGACCTAAGAAAAGATCAATAAGGAATGCTAAAGTAGAAGAACACCCTAGGACTATGAATAAGACTCACGTTGCTTCCACTATAGATATTGCGTCCGGCAAATGTAATAGAAATAGTGATGTAACGAATGCTCAACAATTAAGTACTTTTGATATCGATCGATGCACCTTGTGTTATGTGTCGTAAAAGTATGAATTCTGATTGTCATGAAAAATGTGCTGCTAAAGCTATCATCTCTCGTTTAAGGAATCCTAAGAATCGGAATACCTCTAGGCCCACTAATCATTCTAAGTTTGTGCTTGGTAGACCGCCTTCTTTAGATTCTAAGAAGCGCATTGCTGTCTCGGTAGCTCCAGTTTCACCTCCTAGGAATGTAGTACCACCTAGTGCATTCACTAATACTAAAGCAAATACTAGTTGGAGATGGTAGAAATGGATATATAACACACTAGGATTTAAATGGATACCTAAAGCTATTGATGTGTGTATGTCTACTATAAGTGCTCCGGAACCCTCTAACATTTCGGGTTCCACATCTACTTCTATTCCATCTGTGCGTGCATTGTGTAATGCAGTGATACTGATCATTCTTTCTAGTTGTTGATAGCGGATGTTCGGAACACATGACGAAACTAAAGCTGTTATCAAACTTTATTGCAAATTTCATTGGCACTGTCAGTTCGAGAATGATCACTGCGCAGCTATCATGGGCTACGGAGACTATATCAATGGGAACATCGAAATTAGTAGGGTTTATTATGTGGAAGGTCTCGGTCACAATCTTTTGATGGAGTCAAGTTTTACGTGATGGAGATTTGGAAGTTGCTTTCAGGGAGAAATCTTGTTTCATTAAGTGATCTACAAGGAAACGACCTTATGTGCGCTCGTAATTCAGTCTCTACACTATCTCTATGAAGACATGGTTGCTTCATCTCCCATCTGCTTACTTTCAAAGGCAACATCAACAAAATCTGCTATGGCGTCGTCTATCACATCTAAACTTTCAAACCATCACCAACCTTGCTCGACACAAACTAGTTGATGGACTCCCACGATTTCGGTATTCTAAAGATCACCTTTGCTCAGCTTGTGAACAAGGAAAAGCACTCGTGCTCATTTTCCTTCAAAGGTGGAACACAGCTCTCGGCATGTGCTTCATCTTCTTCACATGGATTTGTGTGCCCAATCTTGCGTGTAAACAATCAATGGCAAGCGCTACATCTTAGTAATTGTTGATGACTATTCACGCTGGACTTGGGTCTACTTTCTTCGAAGCAAAAACCAAGCTCCACATATGATCATCACCTTTCTCACGAAAATACAAGTTCAGCTCTGAAACACCGTTCAGAACCAAATGGAAAGACAAAGGCCTGATTTTGTTAACAAAACTCTTCGTGACTTTTATGAAAAGTGGGATTCAGCATCGGACATCTATTACGCATACACGGAACAAAACGGAGTTGTTGAAAGACGAAACCGAGCGTTAGTGGAAGCTGCAAGAACAATGTTAATCAATGCTAAACTCCCAGTTACTTGTGGGCGAAGGCGTATCTCTTGCATGCTATACTCAAAACCGTCTATGATTACAAGCATACAACAAAACACCTTCGAGCTTGTCCACAAAGAAGAATCTAAAACTTTCATGTATTTGGATCTCTTTTGCTTCTCGAATAATGATCGTGATGACTTTGGAAAGCTCAAAGCAAAAGCTAACATTGGAGTCTTTATTGGATATTGTGATAATTCTAAAGGTTTCGAATGGAATGTCGAACAAAGGGTTGATGGAAACGATTCATTCATGGGCTTGGATGTGGCACGAGTATAACACTTGGAACCGGACACGCAGCTTAAACTTCCCCAAACCCCATCATCGGTGAACAGCCCTCGGCTTACTCATCAACAAATGAAAGGTTATTTGCTCCTACGTTACATGGCGATATTGATGAGCGTGCTCGGAGTGTATCCATTTGTTTGCTCAACACGATAATACTCCTTATACACGATACACACCTTTACAACAACTCACGTTGAAGAAGCACCACAGTTGACTCAACACAGCAGTTGAACAACGCTTCAACAATGATGAACGGTGATGATATTACGAATGAAGTACCCCACCTGCAAATTTTGATCCAAATGCGTTCTTTAGCGTTTGCTAATGAAACTGCTGCACCTGATGTCGCAGAATCTTCAACAAACCATTTGAGATCCTCAAATCTGCACAATGTATACAACATCAACCCTCTGCATATCGGTGGACAGATCTCCTCTGGGAAAATATTATTGGCAAGCCGAATCAACCA
This sequence comes from Chrysanthemum makinoi, assembly GCA_910596185.1. Classification (NCBI taxonomy): domain Eukaryota; kingdom Viridiplantae; phylum Streptophyta; class Magnoliopsida; order Asterales; family Asteraceae; genus Chrysanthemum; species Chrysanthemum makinoi. The sequence continues at coordinate 2,790,712 of OU343216.1, read as the reverse complement.
GTCGTTACAAGACAACGTCTTCACTCAGATGGTGAACATTGCATTTATGG
>OU343216.1:2716818-2790562 GCA_910596185.1 Chrysanthemum makinoi | reverse complement strand
TTTCTTGACCTCATCTTTGGGTCTTATCAAGTGAGAAGTGGCAATTTAGAAAATTTATCTGGTCTGATTACTTATTAGCATTTTAGTACAATTTCACAATTTTTGCAAAAGCTCCAAACAAGCTCATCTTTCAGGTCTAAACTCCCCTGCTCACTGTCTTTGCATTCACTGAGATTTTCTCAGTTTGTGCAACTTGTGCACAGAGCTCAAAAGAGCTCTCCATAGCCTGATTTTTGGTACACTTAATCTCAACCAGGTCTGCTTTAGATTACAATTTTCAGTTTTCATTTTGAGCTTATTTTTAAGCTTGTGCTAGTGTCTTAAGTTGGTACCCAGAACTGTTTTAGCTTAAAAGTTCATAACATCAAATCAGTGCAAATTGTGATTCAGTGGTTAAAAATAGTTAGGATCTGTTGCATTTTAGTTATTTTATCAGTTTAGAACTTTGGTAAACAGTTGGTAGCTTATTTTGTCCATTTGGCTTATTTGGATTGCTTAATAATAAGCATTTGTGCATCAGTTCTCAATCTCTCCTCATAAGTGCCTGTTTTTCCAATTTTCTTATATTCCTAGTATTAATTTAGACTTTTCCTGAAATTTTCAGATTTTTCTAACTTGTTTTGCTATTTTTCCTAATTTAAAGTAGTTTTTAAGCATTTTTAATTAGCTTTTTATATAAAAAATTCAGAAAAGGTTCAAAAAAATAATTTTTCAATTTTCTTAGGTTTAGATAAATATAAAAAGTGAAAAAAGTAATTTTCCAGATTTTTCATAGTTTATTTTGTAATTTTTAATAATTTAATTAGTTTTAAATAGTTTAAAATTCCTAGAAAATAGAAAAATATTCAGAAAAATACAAAAATAGTTTTGAAAATTCTAGTTTGTTATTTTAGACTTTTCCAATTCATAATTTTATTTTTCTAGCTTATTTCCTATTTTCTTGTATTTTAGGTAATTATTAAATAGTTAAAAATAGTTTTAATTAATAATAATTAGATAAATAGTTGTAAAAATAGTTTTCTTTTTTCTAAAAATTTTCTTTAATCATTAGGATTGTAAAAATGTATTTTTCATATTTTTAGGGTTTATATTGTATAAGTTTCACTTTTTATTTTGTACGTCGCGTAGATTTTAATTTCAGTTTTATAAAAACATAAAAACAAAAACATCATTTTAATTATAGTGATAGCGTTTATTTAATATATTTTATCTTTTTAACTTTCTTTAATTTGCATTTAAGCCGTTGTAATTTGTTGGCTTTTTCTGTAGTTATAATCATCATCAATCCTCTTTTCCGTTCAAATCTCCCGATCACTATACGTTCGATAATCCATTGCATAGCTCGCTGGGACATAACGACCCGGGGAAACACTATACTCCTCTGATCTTCATTGCATTTGTGTCGAACTACATTTTAAGTCGTGCGGTGGTCATTCACAAGTGACCAGTTTGTGTGATTAGACTTGACGGTTTTGCGCAGATCAGTGTGCTCGACTGAGAGCATTAATGCATTATACATTAAAAGAATAAGAATACTTGACAGTTTGAGAAACTGTTTAGATGAATGTCTAAAGTAGGTGCTTTGCTAGCTTCAAACACCCTATAGAATGGATTGTTGCAATACTAGTATTGTACTTGAATGCACACATACAAAAGCACAATCATCATACCTTTCATGGATTTTGAAACAAGTATTCTCAAGGTTTACTCAGTTGACTACTTGTTGTCTTGTACAACATAATTTGATCATGGTGGGAACAGTGGTTTTTCGACCTATATGTAGTCTTATGCATATCTGTTTTTAGTATTTGGATAATGGAACATTAAGCCGTCATTATTATATAATGAATTGAAATACATGGTATGATCGTATTCATTCATACTACTGTGTTCTATATTTGCATGTTTAATCCATGAATAATTTATTTATTCTAAAATTGTCCATTGCCGGTTGATGATATGGGAGTATCATCGAATTAAGGCAATTGTGAGATTGGTGACTATTTTGCCAAACTCATATTGTTCATGGTGATGAGCATTGGGTGACCCAACCTCACGAGTATTCCTGCATGGATCAGCGTCAAATGGTGAATCTCGAAAATGGTTATGTCTATTATCCTTAGACTTGAGATGCAAGCAGGTCTTGCATGTGTGGAGTTTTATTCCTTGATATGGTTAAGCTGTCCGAATAAGGTAGTTATAAAGGCCACTATAGGAATGATTTGAAACATGAATGACACGTCTTGTCAAAATAGGATTTGTTCCTCCACATGGTTTGGAGTTAGATACTACTGGGCCCCTTGATGATTTGAACAGGATGTTTGTATGGCGTACCCAAATGAGATTAAGATGAATCTTAATTCACTTGGTAATCTTGTTCAATATCATGATCGAGAAAATAATAGTTGAACAATTAGAATGACTTTTGATCCATGTCTAATATTCAACATGGTATCTGAAACAAAGGGATATATGACATATAAACCATTTAATGAAACATTTGAGAAACTGACCTCACATATCTCTAGGGGCATTGGCGTGTTGCTAGACGCTAACCATTGCTTGTATAATTACTTGTCTATTATGATGTGCATGAGTGGGAGCTGTTGGAGTATGCTCGTGTCATAATAAATAATTATATGGCTAGTCATATGTGAGCCTATGGGGTCACATACATATACACTTAGACACCATTATTATAATGTATTTATTGTATTTACATTAGCAGGTTACCCATGTCATTGCCAACTGGATCACTAGGAATCTCCAATTTACGCTTTAGCAGGTTACCCATTACTTTCACAGTGAGAGGATATTGGAGATCTGTAAACATATAGACATAGAGACCAGACATAGTTTGCACTGCATGAACATTAGATAATGGCTAAAATCCCAAATGCCAAATTTTCCAATCATCCTGGCCATCCCAAATGCTGAACTCTGCACTATCTTCATGAAGAGAATGAAACAACACTTGTAGGTCACCCAATAACATTAGACCAACACCAGTAGCAGGATGAGTCTTAAAATACTCAATCACTTGTCCATACAAGTGGAATAAATCCTGTCTATCTACCATGTGGAGGATCTGATTCAAAAAATTGAAATTCTTGATTGACCTATCTTTTCTATACAAAGTATTGATCACTCCCAAACCACCCAACAAAACTGGTGTTAATTCCCATCTATCAAATGCTGACCACACAACTGAATCCTCATCAGAATCATCATCAGCAACCTTGATAAATGAATTTTCAGAAGCCTGCATATCAAATGCCCTAGAAGTCCTTTTCTTAGCCAGAGTTTTTCGTCTTCCACCAGGTGTAGAGGAAGGAGAAGAAACACTAGAACTTGGAACATCAGGAGTAGGGATTACTGGTGTAGCATCTGGCGAATCAACACCTTCCTTAGTATCAGCAGAAAGATTTTGAGGTGCATTAGTGGAAATAGGTTTATCACCCTTAGTAGAAATATGTTGTGCACTAGTAGAAACAGGTGGTGCATCATCAGTGGAAACAACCTTAGAAGCATCAGAAGGATTCCCCGCAAGGTTGTCAGTGGGAATACTGTTAGGCTCTTCAGAAGGAATGGATGATGCTGTTGTTTCCTGTGGAGTCTCCCTGAAAGTGTTCATTGGGGTTGACTCCTTAGCAATGGTGTCCTGAGAACTTGGGATGTCTTTACCAATGACACTTGACCCCTGAGCAAGGACTGCAGTATGAGCAGAAGTGTCATCAGTGGCATCAGTAAACTTCAACCTCTTAGCCTCAGATCCTTCCAAATTAGGTTGAGACCTTTTCATTCTTGCATAAGGATTGATGCCATCCCTGTTCAACTGCTTAAGAATTTTCTCATATTCAATCTTCAACTGTTCATCCGTCAGTTTCCGTACATATGTCATAGTCCACCAATTGTTGTAGACATCAGAACTCATGTTCCTCACAAACTCCCTCATGTGTTGCCTCTGCTCAGCTTGAGTCGGAGGCGTATCTCGCGTGGCTTCAGAATTTTTCTTGGTTCTTTTCCTTTGGGTGCTTCTTCTTGTAAAGACCTTGATCTCTGGAGTGACAACAGGCTCAGACACATGATCTTTCTTTGTTGCAGTATCATCCAAAGAAAACAGAAGCCAAAACATGTAAGGCATCTAAATCAACATCCTTGATGTGCTACGTGTGTACAAGTTTTAAATTTATAAAAGACGATTTACCAATTTTACCAATAACACATACGAGCAAGTGCAATCGTCCGTTATAGCAAGATTATGAAAGTAAGTCGGGATCGTTCGCAGGGATTTGAGTGAATCTGATTAACAAGTTTAAATCAACTAAGGCAATCCAAAAGCATATAACAACGAAAATAGATATAATGGAATTCAGATGATTTAAAACTCCACTTGGTTAAACTAGTTTCTTATCCTTGATTAGTATGATTGTGTTAACCTCTTAACATGTTGGTTATGATAATTAGTTGGTGTACTAATCTATTGTTCTTACAAGTTAAACCTTCGTCAAGATTTTAGTTCATAAAAACAAGCATTAAGTTTAACCAATCAATTCAAGCTTCATAAGTTTATTTTCACAAACTTAAACACAAAAACATTCATTTGCTTTATCAAATTTGCTTAAGAAATGGTCAATACAAAAGGTAACCGATTATAGACAAAAGGTTACAATTGATTGTCAATAACTAATCTTACTACCTTTTAGATGTTTCCAATCAATCCAATCTTGATAATCAAAAATCATTCTTATTACAACCACACCTTAGTTCCTTTTTTTAATCAAGAATAATGGGTAAAAACAATCATCCATAGACAAAATGATTATAACTAGTTGAATAACAATAAGTTCTTTCGACCTCTACGATTACTATCAACTAGTCAAACTTGATTAACAAATGTCACTATGAAACATTAGCACAATTGGATCTTAGAATCAACTTGAAATTGAATTAAAACATGTTAACACAATCACTAACTAATCACATGATAATCAACATCATTTAAGCAAGTGTATAAAGAAACTAGCCACTCATAGCAAACATAAACATAAACTCAGAATTTTGAACATTTGAAAACATGATTAAGAGTCTTACAATGCTTGGAATAAGATTACAAATGGTGAAGTAATGATTCCCAAAGTATTAGGGTAGACTCCTCGGGGTTTTGGCCTCCAAATGTGGTACTTCTGGAACTTCAAACTTTCCTGGACTTTAAGGACGAATTTGAGAGCTTAAGAGCTTTGTTTGATGAGTAGAGAGAGTTGTATTGAAGTGTGTGTCTCATATGCTCACAAGAGGTCTCTATTTATACTAGTTCCAAGGCCTAGGGTATTAATTGCTGAACTTGGCCTTCAAGGAGTTAGGAAGGGACTAGAATACACCAAGAGAAGGACCTAGAATCGTTCGTATACAAAGGGGAAACTTAATGATGAAGATTTGGCAAAAACAGGCCTTCCAACCGGATCGGTCGCATGACCAACCGATCCGGTTGGTCTTCTACTAGTGTTCCAACCGCATCGGTTGCGGGTGGCAACCGATCGGTTGGACTGGCGTCATAGGCAACTTTTTGCCTTCATCCAACCGATCGGTTGCGCTTGCAACGATCGCGATTTTCCTCGATGACTAAAAATTGACCTTTACTTTATTGACTTGTAGAGCTTAGTTCTTCAATCATCTTGGTCTTCTATGGTACTTGAAATACTGATTTGTGCTTGACATGCTTCACTGAAACGGGAATCTTCCATTTGTTGAACATTCTTTTACTTTTCCTTCTGTTTCGCTGCACTTGGTTATAAACACTAGACAAACATCTTTTGATGCGATTAAGCACTGAAATCATACAAATATAACCAAATAACATATACAAAAGCACACATAACGCTATTGAGAACATGTACAATCTGAGCGTTATCAATCCTCCTCATCCTTTGACTTAGAAATCACAACCTTACTCCTCCTCTTATTCAGCCTATGTTCCAATTCTTGCACCCTTCCAACCAATGTCACAATAGCTCCACCAAGAGATTGCTTAGTCTCCTTAAGCTCTGCCTCAAGATTATCAACCTTTTGAACATACTTGTTAAACAAACTAGACATTTTCATCAGCATATCAGAATCCTCAGCTCCACCAACAGGTTTTCCTGAGGTGTTAGGAGCATCATTGGATCTGGGAGGAGACATATAAAAATCACCACCAATATTGGTGTCATCCTCAAAAGTATGTTTAGGTGGACTCAAAGATTGGTCAAATGGTTGGTCATCATTGACCTCAGTCTCAACAGGAGTTTGTTCCTGTGACTCAGAGGCAATGACAGGCTCCTCAGGAGCAACAACTCTAGGTGATGGTGGGGAAACATGTGTAAGGGATGGCGGTTGTTGGCTATCAGTGGCAACTGATGCAGATGCATCAGGAGCAATATTAGCTGTATCTGATGCAGAGGCACCAACAGCATTGGGAATGAATGACATAGTGTCACTAGCAGCCTCATCATGAGATGGCTCATTGCCACCAGCAGCTTCAACTGTACCAGCACCTTCATTTCCAGAAGGCAACATAGAAGGTAAAAGGGGTTTATGCTCTCCAGCAAAATTGGTTCTCATGGTAGCAAACAATTTAGCAATCAATTTTCCAACTGCTCTAGAGGATTGATATGAGGTTTCAATCCCTAGTATTATTTGAAGAAATCTAGGATACATTAAAAATTTATGTTTGGTATCCTTTATGTTTTTAAGCATTTCCTCAAAGATATATCTTGAAAAATTATAATCTCTCCCCTGAGCCAAACAAATTATAGTTGTAGCAATCGAGCTAGAGAACTGATCCCAACCCCCAGACTTAGGAATTAAACATTGAAGGAGGGTATGAACTAGAAATCTCCAGTTAGGGCAAAATTTGTTTTTATACCATATGAACTTCCCATCAGAGGGATACCCTAAGCTGGCCAAACCAGTGATTATCTCTTCCCTATTATTATCAAAGACACCTCCATCATCATTTAATTGTAACTGAGTCCTTATGATAAACTCAGTAATGACACACTCCTGTCCATCTATAGTGGCTACAATCTCCTGGGTTGACCCTCAAAAGATCGCTCATAAGCGGTGGCCCAAAAATGCTGGACTAACGAGTCATAAACAACAGATTGACAAAAGGTTAGTGCATACCTGAGTTTGGAGCGCAGAAGGAAATCAATCAGAGGATCATATAAATCACTTCCTTTGGCTTTTTCCAAGAATGCAACTTTATTGTGATCTCCTTTGAATGCAAGTGTCGCCATTGAATGATTTGAGAAGGTTGAAGATGGGTTTGATTTAAAATGAGAGGGAATTGAGCAATTAGGTCGTGGGATAACAGTAATTGGTTATTTAAGCAAGTTACTTAAAATAACCATTTAAATCGGCAAAAAGCTCGCAATGAATCTTTGACCAATTTTGACTTTAATTAAATTCCATATTAAATTCCCAATTATATGAAACCAGCAGCAATCGAAAGTCAATCAGCAGAAACCATTTAGTCAACCAGCAGGAACAACTGATAGTTTGACCACTGTTATCATTCCAATTCTATCAGCAGTAACCATCACCCATCAGAAGAAACACCCATGAATCCAGCAGGAATGAAGAAAAGTCAAACCCTGCTGTAATTAACTGCGCATTAAAACTCTGCAGACTTAACCCTTATTAATACATACAACAACCAAACCATTACTCCGATTAACTCTAATAAAACAAGATTACACATTGACCTTGACTATAAAACCCTCCCCATGCCTTATAAATCACATACAAACCATATAACCCTAACATAAGAACCGATCATCAAAAATACCATCATAAGTAACTCTCCCAGTCATCTGATCAAAATTTCATCAGACTCATCAGAGAGTTTGCCATCCAATGATGGATGGTTAAACTAATTTCCTTCTAACTACACCAACCTGAGGTTCATGTCCACAAACCCTCCACCTTCACAAGCACCCCTTGGAACTTCTTAAGAGGATCTGCCTACCCCACCTTCATACTTGGGGTATGATGATACTAGTTCTAAGCTAAATTACATGCCCAGCTTTGTCTTAGCATATTCAAACACTAATGATGAGAATGGTGGATCCTCCAGGTCTTGCTGCTCCAAGAGTGTGGGACTTTATCTCTAGGTGGGGGAAGCAGCATCAGAGAATGCTTGAGTGGGCAAAGAGGAGGCCCGAGTAGGTGTCTTGAGGATGGAAGCTGGAGTCTGGAGGAGTCTTTTGGTTTGATGAAACTTATGTTATGATATTATCTTGTGATGTAATGATCAGTAGGAATAGAGAGTCTTGTACCCTTACACTGCATCTTAGAATGTAGTGTTTTATCTATAAATAAAAGACTTTCTTGCTTTTATTTTAATCTTTGCTACTGATTGTGTGTTTGACACTTGATCTACAAAATGGTTAGAAGAACACAGAATATACAAAAAATATACACAAATATACAAATATACAAATATACAACATTAAATCCTCCCCTTAATCCAAAAACCTCCCCTTAGGAATAATCCTCCCCTCAAAAACAACAATCAGGGGTTGATCATGCCAATATGGACAACCAAAAACTGAAATCTAGGGCCATCAAAGCTTTAGTTAAAAAATCAGCCACATTATCATCAATGTGAATTTTAACCACTTGAATAAGATGTTTTTCATTAGCATCCCTTATAAAATGGTGTCGAATTTCTATGTGTTTAGTTCGCTGATGAAAAACAGGATTTTTAACAATGCAAATTGTACTTTGGTTGTCTATAAAGATTTTAGTGTTCATAAAATTGAACCCATAATCCAATAACTAATTTTGTATCCAAAGTACCTGACCACAACAACTAGCAGCAGCAACATACTCTACTTTAGTAGAAAATGTAGCCACTATTGTCTACTTCTTGCATTGCCAGGAGATTAATCTCCTTCCCAGAAACTAACAACCCCTAGTAGTAGTTTTTATATCAAAGTTGGCACCAGCGTAGTCACTGTCACTGTAAGCTTCTAACACAAATGGAGAATCTCTAGGATACCAAAGACCCAATTTAGGTTGGCCTTTGAGATACTTGAAGATTTTATTGACTGCATTCAAATGGGAAGTCAAAGGAGTGACCTGATGCCTGAACAAGCACTGACTGCAAACATAATATCAGGCCTTGAAGCTGTCAAATACATGAGTGAACCAATCATAGATCTGTAAAGATGAACATTAACAGTAGCATCTGGTTCTGTATTTGACTTAGGCTTTGGGGCTTCATAAGGAGTAGTTGCAGTCCTCACATTTTCCATGTTAATACAAATAAGCCGTAAAAACGTTTATTTATATTTTATGATCTTCTAATGTTTTGTCGATAACAAACGTAAAATCATTGTAACGAAACAAATAAAATATGTAAATGGGTTGAGCTAATAGTTTTCTAACACGCTTACGTTTTCACATAAAACACAACAACTAGTGTTTACATATTGGGCAAAATATATACATAACTAGTATGTATTATAAAATGGGTAAAAACTACGGCCAATGGAATATATCCATAACCCATGGTATTGACCCATACCCATTTAACTAGGTGCATTGCACTCATTAGATACATTGTATCTAATAAAAGACACATGGATCAACCCAAAACCCATGACCCATGACCCATAACTAAAATACCCATGGGCAAAGAGGAGCGTCCCACGGATCTCTAGTTTTACACTAGACGGATCCCTTGAGGGATGGATCCGTGGGATCCGGGGAATAGTAAGAATTTCTCCTCTATAAATAGTGAGCCATTTTTTCCTTTTGGCTTGCCACTCTCACACATACTTTCCCCAAGTATTGTAACTCTCTAACCACTGATCCTAAGGGATCTTTCAATGTAGTTTGTCTTTTGTTTTTGTGTGATTCTCTAGGTTCCTCTTAAAGGCAAGATCACCACTTCTTGAAGTCGAGCAAGCTCAAGTCCATGAGTTGCCATGCTTCGTCATCATCAAGACTACTAAGGTTCTCTTGTTGATAGTTCTTTCTTTCTCCATAGAAGTGTTGTGTCAAAGGCATTAGTGAAGGATGCTGAAAGAGTCAAGACGAAAGCATTAGTGAAAGGTGCTTAACGTCCGTGTCAAAAGCATTAGTGAAGAATGCTTAAGGTGTCAAGACGAAGGCATTAGTGAAAGGTGCCTAGCGTTGTGTCAAGGGAATTGGTGAAGAATGCCTTGAAATCAAATCAAGTGGCATTAGTGAAGAATGCCAAGGTCATATAATCGATGAGGTGCATCGTTATACATATAGGTGATAGTTTGTTTCCAAGGATGTTGATATCCTTGATGGTGTTGTAATAAGGAGTGGGTCTCCTTTGGGATTAGGTGTTGCGTAGTGTTGGGTAGTAGTTCCTCCATTAGAATGGAACTCGGTACTTAGCCTAGTACCGGATAAAGGGTAGGCGACGTTGTGGTAGGTGTGGTTCACCTTGGTGTAAAGAACCCGATGGTTAGCCTACTACCAGAAAAAGAGTAGGCGACGTTGTGAAGGCTTCTCCGCCATAAGGAGTTGGTGTCGTGTAGTGATTACAAACTCTCGAGTAGGTGACTCGGGGAGTGGAGTAGGGCAAGGAAGGTGTCCTTGTAGCCGAACCACTATAATAACTCGTGTCGTGGTTATGTGCTTCTTACTTTTTATCTTTCATTACACTTTTATATATATATCTATCAACGTCCAACATACACATCTAAGTAGATTGACATAATTCGATCTAAGTATTTTAAAAGAAAGTTTTAAATTGGTAAAACTATTCAACCCCCCATTCTAGTTTTCCACAATTGGCATCAGAGCTTTGTTACCAAGTTTCTTAGAGTATGTTGTACTTTAAAAACTTGATACGATCCGTGTATGTTTGAAAACTACAAAGAAGGATTTTTCAAGTCATGTTTTAAAAATCATTATAGTGTTTATTGTTGGACAATGATAGAATGTTCTAATACTTTCCTTGGTAAGAATTTTCCATACTTAGATTTGGGCATAACAAGAAGATCATGAAGAAACTATCTAAATATATCTTTTCGTGAAAAGAATGTTTAGCATTGTTCTTCTCACACATGGATCTGGAGATTCCAAGAAGAGCACAAAGCATTTTCTCTAAATACTTCTTCTCTTAAGATGAATATTTAGCAAAGGTATGATTGTTAATAATTTACATTTGTTTTATCGTTGTTAAAATCTTAGTTGTATAATTAATCTCTACTAGCAATTAATTGAGTAGTTATCTATAATAAAGCCATCATCAAGAATAGTATTCTTCGATTGATTTGTATAGACTACACTACTAATCTGTAATAATGATATCTTGGTTATTCGATAGCCTCAATCATTATTCATCACAAAGGGATTATTGACACTTCATCTATGTCAATGAATATCCATGTGAAATTTCTTATATTATGATAAAATGGGATTTTATCATAATTCTTGATAAACCTCCCAAGAATTGTGACTAATTCTTAAAAAAGGGAACTACGTCAAATAGGATTAGTATTAAATCGTCAAAACCTCAATTCACAAGTTATAGAGCTTAAACATCAAACTCTAGGCGTTTTAGAACTCCCAAACCAGAGTTATCAAGGAATGCTGACGATTTTTTCTTTGTCAAGCGAATCCCTGAGCTTGAACTAGCCGGATCCCTAATGAGAGGGATCCGTGGGATCCGAGCAACAGAAGACAACATAAGTTATTAATGATCACTGTGGATGTTCCACAATCATTTTCCCTTCAAAGACCCACGAACAAAAACCCTATTTATGTTCACAGGAGCAATTTGATCATTTCCTTCAAGCATAACAATCTCTTGTGTAAGTATAATCTTCACTACATTGTTAATTTAATTCCTTGATTTCTAGGATTATAATTTCTTCATTTTTAGAAGTCGGGTTCAACTGGGTTTATCATAATTTGTTACCACATTGTTTTCTAAGATAATCTAAATCAAAGAATTAACATTGTTAATACAAATTAAACTCATTTCTTGAATTCAATAAAAATGATTTTAGTAAAATTGTGATCAAACCCTTTAGGCTACTATTCACAATTAACACCACATTGTGGTTGTGTTGTTTAGGAACAATCATGCCAAGTAACCGACAACAAGACTATCAAGATACCGCTCATTACATACCAATGTACCATATAAAAGATGGACTTAGCCCGGAAGATAAGAAAGCTTTTAAAATGCTCGAAAAGAGACTTTTTCATGAGGTTCGAGTAGTAGAACCATCATTTCTTGATAACACCGACATAAAACAAGTTTTTGGGACCATTGGCTTTGATTGTTTATTGGACATAAACGAAAAAATTTGCCCGGTTTTCGTACTCGAGTTCTACAAGACAATAAGGATAGTTAGAAATGATGATGGGTCCATCTCGATTGTCTTCATCATAAATGAGCATGAGTATACCCTTTCGCTTGTGGAGTTTGGAAGAATAGTAGGGGTTCATTATCAAGTTGTTTGCATGTTTTCCAATGAGTGGTCTTTAGAGGAGTTACACACTATGGTTGATCATCATGAAATCTACAACATGTTAATCCCGGAAGCCACCACGGTGAGGGACACCGTGTTCATGCTAAGAGCATCCCCATCGAGGGTCACTAGGAATTCGAAAGTGATCTATGGAGATCCTTTCCAAATGGAGCTCTTCAAGATGTACGCATTGTATAGGAAATGGGAAATGGTTGTGAGGGAGAATGTGTTGTGCTTAGTAGGAAACACCCCAATGCATGCCTTAGTTTCATGATCTATTACCTAGTGACCGAGACTCGCTTCAACCTTGCTTACTACATGATTAAGAGAATGGCAAGTGTAAAAAGCATGGACAAAATGGTGCTTCCGTACGCAATGCTCCTAACCCGTCTTGCAAAATTCATCTTTGCATTAGATCCTTCTCCGCAATCATATGATCATAGCTTTTGCAACAAAGTTATGGTGTCATTGACCGAGGGTAGAACGACAAGGTTTATGGTGGAAGGCAAAAGGCCTCACCCACCCACGAATTCCTTGGATGAAAGGGAGAGACAAATATAAGGTAAAGGTAGTAGCAACCCACTCGGAAATACCGATCTCGACCCCTTGGATTACATCAACTAATTGCCAGACGTTCCTAGCGCATCACCCGAATGGCAACAAACCAAGGGAATCTTCAAGTGCTTTACCAACTTCTTGAAGAAAAAGAAGTAGAGATGGTGTGCTAAAGAGTGGAGGAGGGGTGAAGACGGGAAGTGGTGGAAATGTAAGGTAAGGTCATAGGACCTTAATTTTTGAAAAACAATTTGAAACAATGGGTTATAACATCTAAACAAATACTCATGTAGTGTAGGATGTAGTATGTAGCTATTGCCATAACTTGGAATTGAACAATCTTAACTTAGGAACGTGTTGGATGAGATTTTATGACTTCTTCAAGTAGTCGTCGTCACTCATCTTTACGTACCTTTAGTTACCCCCACATTTGCTATGCATTATACTTGATGTGTTCTTGCATTTAGTCTTTGTAGAATCAAATAGGAGAAGCATTTTGCTAAGAGTGCAAAATTGCACATTTGCTGTAAGCCTTCTGATCTGCAATAGGCGGATCCCAGCAATATAACTAGCCGGATCCCTCCCAAAAGGGAACCGTGGGATCCGTGACCACAAATGGGCAATACAGACCTCACTACATAAAAAACAGCTCACTAGATCACCTCACACTAGTCAAACATAAGACTTTAGAACCAACTAAGTATTCCTCAAACATTTGAAAGCTTCACACTCAACCATAGCTCACTTAGGATCTATTTCAAAATGTTTTTGATTTATCAACTCATCAAAACTCACCATATTTCTGCTCCAACGCTCACACTTTATTTCTCACGTCTCAAAACACTTATTTTGATATATCCATCAATTTTAGCAAATTGATTTTAGTCATCATTAACTCAAAAAAATTAAGCTTGAAACTAGTTTTTCACTTTTCCTTATTTTTAAAAGATTTTATTAAATTTTTCTTGAGGCATCATCTAACTTCTAGGACTAATTACCACCACTCTTCCATCTCAAATCAAATAATACTCTTCTCAAACACTTAGTTAAACTATCTAAAGTCCACTTTTCTACCCAAAACCATCATTAAGCACCCTCACCTCTTATGGTTGAGCATTTAAGACATCCACCTCTCATGACATCAAAATAAAGTCAAAACCTCAAAATACATAGGTAATTGACATTGCAAAAAGCATAATCATTTCATCAAGAATCTGTCAGATAGACGGATCCCTGGTTTATAACTAGACGGATCCCTGGTGAGAGGGATCCGTGTCTGCAGAAAGCTTTAATCAGCTTCCCTCTTCAAAGTTAAGTCACCTTTTGGTTTTCTAACCACTTTTAGTTACCATTTAATATCTTCATAGAGCTGATCAATATCCTAAGTGCATGCTTAATCCCCTTAGTGGGCAAGAATTTAATTCCCTAATTCAAAATTATCCTTTATAAACCAAACACTCTTAAGGTTAAATCATCACTCTCACCTAGCTCTCAAAAATCAGTAGTTAGAAGCTTTTATTGCATCCTTACCATCACCATGACTAAAGCACTTAGCAACAACTCTTCAACTAAAGGCTCATCCAAAAGAAAGGGTTACATGATTCATGAGATTTCATCCACCGAATCATCTCCCGTAAGAGATAAGAATGCTAGAATTCCACCTCAGCAAACCCATCAAACAATTGCTAAGTGAACTGCAAGAATTAGCATTAAACCTTTTGGGCTAGAAAAGGGGTCGTCTAGTTCAAAACCAAACATGGCTAGCTCTAGCAAACCGTCTAAACCCTCATTCCTAGAGCATGGATTACACTCATCCAACGAGCCTCTTCCTCACCCAAATCTCTATTCATTAGAGCATTCACCACCGAGAACATCCAACTCACCAACTTTCTCGTTAAATAGGGAACCACCTACAACACCAACTAGTCCATTATTGGAAACAAGGAACCACCAAGGACTTGATCATATGGATGAATATCCATTACCACCACCCTCATTATTAGTAGAACCTCACCCTACTTCTCTTAATGAAACCCCACCATCATTCATAGAGCCTCCTCAAGACAATAATTGTTCTAATTGTCTAATCACCCAAGGACTTGTTCAAGAAGTACGAAATGAGTTGCATTTCATGTTTAATCATCTTCTTGAAAGATTGGACAAAATCAACAAGTCTACTCATCCTTAGACTCAAGCACTTTGTTGCATTCTAGACTTTAGTAACTTATTAGTTTTAGTAGAAAATGTATGGCTAAATCATTCTCTTAGTTTTAGAGATTTGTTGATTATCTCTTTGTTTATTAAATGATAACTTATTTGCCATATTGCGTTGAGTATATGTTTTGTTGTATGTATACATATCTCACTCTTATATTTAGCATTGTTTGGTATATCACCTTTGCTGAATAATCTGTCTTATATTTAGCATTGTCACTAGACATATTGGATTTCATAAACACATCATAACATATCAAATGGGGCGTATAGTTTAGAGGTTTTAGAGAGAGAAAGTGGGATGGGAGCCTTTCTAGAGAGAGAGAGTAAACAAAAGAGAAAATGTTAGATTAGAGTGAAAGGTCCAACCCTCTACATTGGGAGGTAGAGGGTATTTATAGTTACATACTACACGACCTCCTGAAAGCCTGTGGATCAGGTATACAGTGGGTAAAGACCCGTCCTTCCTCCATGGTGTTACACTAAACTAAACTACGCTACAAACTAACTAATAAACTACTAAATAACGTAAATAAAGACACATCTACGAGCTAACATATGCTAGACCATAATTGGGGTGACCGACACTTTAACATGGAATTTCCAATTCCTAACAATCTCCCCCTAAGGGAGGTCACCCCATGAAATACATTTTGCATCCTCGCATTCTTTCTTTGTCTTTAGTTCTCGAGCTCGTAGACTTCAATTCTTCAAGTTCTACAATCTTTGTGCTTTAGTAGCGATTCTTCAAAGTCCGCATAGTTTTGTACATTGAGTGGAGGTCTTTGAACTGATCCACATCTTTGATGATCTTCGAGCTTTCATTGAGATCATCAGCCACAGTAAATCTCTGGATCACCCTTTTGTTGTGTTGCCTTCATGTGATGTTGTGACTTTCGGACCTACATGTTCACACTTTCTGGATCATGACATCTTTTCATCAGAGTAGCGGAAGCATTACTGGTTCATGATATTTGCGCGCGATTAGCCAGAGAAGCATAGTATAAAAATATCGAGCCAGTTCCGTAGATATGCACCACGGTCATGATTTCTTCAATTTAAGTGTGGATGCTATGAGTATGCGGCTTTGGATTGACTCCTCAATTACTGATCACCGCAACCGTCCAAATGTACCTGCAAAGAACAATTAGCAATAAAACACACGAAAGTGTCTTTGATCACTTTCGTTGAATTGAGGTACACGGCTTACGGTTCCCCGTTGATCGCAAGTACAAGTACTGCTCGTGAGCGTATAATTCGAAGAATCTCCTTGACAGGGTTTCGCAGCTGTTCTAGCCGTTCTCAAACTGGAACTTCTCAAAGAAGACAACACGGAGTGAGTGAACCAGTGAATTGAGATTCACTGATTGATGAAAAATTGATTTGAAAACAATCGCGTATTGCTTGAAGAAAGAGTTTTGCAATACGACGAAGGTTTTTTGAGAAAGATCAATTTTCAATCATAAATACTTTTTGTATTTGAAAAGAGTACACATTCGATGTGCTAGATAAAAGAAGAGATTCGCACATCAAACGGTTTTTCCAAAAGTATTTTTTCAATCAGAGATACTTTTTGTGTTTGAAAACATGAATACACATTCGATGTGCTAGAGAAAAGAAGATTTGCACGATGTGCTACAGAAAAGAAGATTTGCACCTGGACCAAGGTTGATTCAAGATTGAATCTCCCCATCGTTTCTATCCAGTTGACACAAGCTTGATCTTACGAGAAGATCTCACATGTTACCCACCAAGAGCATGTTTGATGTTGGCTCTAGAAGGATTTCCATCTTCATTTTGAATATTTTTACATATCACTCGGATGTTCTGGCAATACCACAAGGATAATGCGTAGGACTCTTAGTATATTCTTACTTTCCACATTGTGTGAAACAGCAAGTCTTCAAGAATTTAGTGTCCTAATGAGATATTGTGGATGATCTCTTGGCTCTAGACTCAATTTTGCACATTTGGTTTCCTATGCCGGAGACTAGGGAGAGGGTCTCCTTCTTCAATATCAACCATCTCTAAGAGAAAGTCGATAGATTATGTAGGTTCCACGTGAGAATGAAACAAGCCCTTTTAAGAGGAACTTGAGTAGCTTGGGAAGTTTAGTGCAGTGCGTCACTGGGTCCATGACGTCTTGTCTTCAATACCGGTGTTACCTTAGTAAACACCAGTAGCATATGTATTGAACCCGGTTTCTGCCCTAAGGTTGAATTATTGGAGGGCTATTTCTTTTCACCCTTTTCACATTCAATTCTTTTTCGTTCTTCAACCCCTTCAGTGCTTACCGAGATTTCATAACTAGAACCTTGTTGGGTTTGTTCCAGTACTAGCTCTGTCTCAGTCAGCACTCTTCTCATATTCTCATGTTTCTCCTTTTTTCAATATACCTAAGGACTCTACACTATCTAGTGGATTGTCCCTGGGTAGATCCTTCCGGTTCTGGCGGATCGTGGGAACTAATACCTAACCTCACCATCCTTATAACTCCATGCATAAAGTAAATTTGTTCGGTCTTTTGGCATTGTTCTTCTTCCATTGGAATCAATCGAAAACCTTTTGAAAATCAATCCAAGTACCTGTGATACACGATCAAAACATTTTGTACCTGAATCATTTTTGATATTTTTAGAAAAAGCTCCCCCTCCACATGTGCGTCAAATGTATTTGAAACGGTTTTAGCACATGGAGGCAAGAGGACTTGAAACTTTCAGATTTGAGAATGAAAGATTCGATTCATTGATCGACAATTTCTAAAAGATATCACCATCACTTTCCCGATCAAAGTAAGTATTTTTCATACTTTGTTAAAGATATTTTATGGGAAAGGATGTGGTTTTCAAAAAGTTGCTCCCCCTCAACTTGTGCATGTGATTTTTGAAATTATTTTGCACGAAGAGGAAAGAGTTCATAGAAATACATTCACGATCATATAGCCATACTGAAACCATTGGAAAATCAATCAAGGTACTTTTTATTGAAACTTAAGAAATTTTGTTTTGTCCCTTGAAAGTTTGTTTTCTTTTGGAATGCTCCCCCTCAATATGTGCTTCGAGATTCGAAAGCGTTTAGCACATATGGGAGAGCAGTATGCATATTTCAAAAATGATCATTTTTAATCAAGTTTCATTATTAAATCACAAATTCTCCCCCGATCAAAAATATCAAACCCTTTGAGATTTTGGATCCCAAGTGATTTAATAAGGTTTGGAAAAATATAGGAGAAAATGTGGCCAGGTTTAAATACTCATCTTGTTTTTGGATAAATGCTCCCCCTCAACATGTGCATTATGTATTAGAAATCGTTTGGCACATGGAGGAGGGAGTGCCTTTAAAGGAATAAAACCAATTCCATTTACACAAATTTGAGATTTAAATCACGATTTCTACCCCAATCAAAAATTTCAAACCTTTTGAGATTTGTGATCCCAATTGATTTAAATCATTTAAAAGATTTTGGGGAAAGACGTGGCTTGATTTAATTTTGAAAGATGATTGATACGGATCAATTTTAGACATTAAAGATTGTTAGTGTCAGGTATGATAGTTTTTAAGAGATCTTTAAGTAAAATAAAACAATTTCACAATCAAACAAGAACAGAAAAAATTTCATTTTGTAAGATCTTTGAGTTTTAAAGAAAATCATACCATGACATAACATTAAATCTTTAGATCACCACTTGTTATTGTACAAACCGGACTTTTATGAAGAAATTTCGTTTGAAATTATTTAATTTGAAATCACTTATGATTTGACAAAATAAAGTCCGGTTGATTACAAAACTTTGAATCCGATTTATTTTCAAAACAATATTTTTCCATTTTCAACACAATATTATTCGAAAATTGTTTAAAAGATGGCATTATCACTACTTGTCCTGCACAAAGATACGTTAGGTGGTTGAGAAGCTTTTGTTGTTGTTGTTGAGGGTTAGGAAGAAAACCATTTGCTGATGCAGTGAGACTTCTTTCGCTGCATTTTTTTTCATGCCAACTCTCCATAGAGGTCAAATTAAGCTCCGTTTCTTCATTTGAAGATGAAGAAAACCATCTGCTGATGTAGTGAGACCTCTTACGTTGCATTTTATCATGCCAACTCTCCATAGAAGTCAAATTAAGCTCTGTTTCTTCATTTGTCAACCCAAGATATAGTTACCCTTTCCTTTCGGCATCCAATCATCTTCATATGTGGGATCCGGATCGGGAACATTCTTTTATACCAATATACCTGCATACGTTAGTGAACACACATACAGATATATAGTGGTCGACATCACCCAAACAGCAATCGACTAATAAAAATCAATGCAACATCTCAATCAGATCATGTAAAGGCATGGGAGTAATGTGTTCATCAAGCTCTAATCATCTAAACCTAACAATCATATCCTAGGCACATAGTCCTTCAACGTAGGTTAACATCATTTTTAATTAAGCATATAGGATAATTAAGAAAGCCCGTTAGATGATATAGATTTGAAAACATTATCCCCCTCAATTAATGACTCAATTTTTGAAAAGTTTAAAAGCGCTGAAGTCATTGATTGAGTTTGCATATTTTATAAAAAAACTCTGAATCTGATTGTTTTGAATGCAACTCATTTTCCACCAATTTTTGAATATAAAAAATATTTTTCTGAAGAATTTTTTGACGGAAAAACATTTGTGTGGGAACAACAGTCCTTCGACATACTTTCCTCATTTTGTTTTAGGATAAGTGCACGAAATATTTGAAAATTGGTTTAGCGCAGCACTTTCCTCTCTTGAATAGCGGGTTGCTATCTGAAATAATAGCAAACCATTTTTTAAGCGCGGGTCACAGTCAGAAGTAACTGCAAGCCATTTTTGAAGTGCGGGTTACAGTCTGAAATAACTGTAAGCCATATTTTGAGACATGTTTTGGAAAAGAATATTTACACCTCCTACTCGAAATTTATCTATGGTCCCGTGCCATTATTGAATGACATTTCTAAGATCGTAGATGTTATCAATACCAGAAGACATGTCTTGAGAAAACAATATTTTTTGTATTTTTCAAATTTTCTGATTTTTATGGATTTTTGTTGGTTTTATATTTTTCTATTTTCTTTTTTTGGTTTTATATTTTTGTATTTTGGTTTTTAATAATTATTTACAAAGATGGAGAAGATGATATAGTTAAAGAGGATGATGATACGAGTACCGAGATAAGGATATCGAGCGACGTCAGAGAAGATAGAATTTGTCATCTCTCAAACTTCCACCACCAAAGCTTCCGAGGCTCCAGAATAGAAGATAGAACATGAGCCTTTGAGTAAGAGAGACTTTCGCAGCTTCCTCCCAAACCGAAAATCCATTAGATGAGCAGATTCGAAGCTCTATTTCAAGCTTGCCTTAGCAAGGTGCACAGAGAAGCACACCATTATCATAAATCCCGCTGCTCCTTTTACGAATGATAATCGAGATTCTCTGTTTGAGGTTATATCATCAAAATAAATCAGCAACGTATCATCCCACGCTTGAATAATCTACTCAAATTTCATTAACACTGAAGTCTGAAGCAATCCATTCCAAAAGGTGTCAAGAGAACAATTTCCCCAAGTAGTTGGATTGATGCAGTCAGTCTCATTGTATAATGCTCAAGAACTCTCCCAAATACACATCATTAGGGGAATGAAAACATCTCCCCAATGTTCACATTTTTCTTCCCTGATAATCATGTATGAAGCTCAAGAACCTGAAGTACACCAATACCCAAGAGCCCTCCCGAATACACATCATGAGGGGAATGAAAACACCTCCCTAATGTTTGCATTTTTCTTCCCTGATGATCATGTATGAAGCTCTTCTTATCCGCATTACACACATTCCCACCAAAAGAATAACTGATAACACCTCCCTCATGTTATACATTTATCTCCCCAGAATATGTCATACTTGTGTACCTCTTTTATCTTCAGAAACTTTCTCTTACATCACTTCCCCCACGTAGTTGCAATAATAACACTAAAACGCCAGGAGTCAAACCTTGAGTTTCTCAGCCGTAATGACGTTAGTCTTCCCGGGATATCCTCAATCACTTAGAAGAATTAAGTTCATCAATGTTTACTCGCGTTTAGATGCATGTCTCCTTCCCCCTTGCTAGTTTTGACACTTCAGAATCAACATATTATCAGCCCAAATACTTGAAATTTGTTGAGAAGAACATCATTAGCTCAAATGAATCTATGAGAATCAACTTGCTGAAGAATAACGTGAGCAAATATAATTAAGGATTAAATTAGGCTTTTCACTTTCCCCCAATTAGTGCTCTCCCCTAAACCGACAATCTGTTTGATAAATGCCCAGATTAAGAAGAAGTCTTTAGATAGTTAAATGCAACTCGTCTTTAGTCTTCTAACATGCATCAGAAAATGTAAAATAGACTGTAGACTCGACCTTCTTCAAGATTGTCCAATTGGGGAATAGATAGTTAACATCTCTTTCTCACCAAGAAAGCATCCCAATTAACTTACATCTTGCAATTCTCCTTAACTAAAATCCCTCCCAAGCAAACAAGAACATAAAGATGTTCATCAAGGAAGTCAACAATCAGCCCGCAACGAACACACTAAATGGTAACACCAAACTACCAATTACATCAAACAAGAACAGAGAGATTGTTCGGAATCATCATGTTGATGTGTACGTGAAGTATTTACCGGAAGCACTTTGTCATAAATCATATAGAAGATGTCAATAAGCAATATCATGTCACGTACCAAATATTCTATTCACATTTCTTCCAACTGAACGCTGAAGTAACACATTATACATACCAAATATTCTTGAAATAGAGAAGAACAAAAATTAGCTCAAATGAATCTTGTGAGAATCAACTACTACAGAAACTCTCTCTGACTATCTTTATCAACCCATATGTAGACTATTTGAAGTGACCACTAAAGAAGAAAACCCGATATACCAAACTTGAAACTGAAGTCGAATTCCCCGCATTTGTATCTTTAGCTTGCACTTAATGATGGAAGAACGGTGTCGAGAATCTATGCTTCAAGCAAATCTCTAAGTACTCACTACTCAAACAAAGTATGAGACATTAACACCTCTTGAGATTATCCACATCGTCATCTGCATGTGAAACTCCTAATAGTGATAGTTAACCAGGTCTTCAACCATCCACCCCGACTGCTGGTAACTAGATAAACCAAGTCTTCAACTCAAATTATTAAGCCCGAGCAAGTTTTCAAATAAGAACACGACTTTGTAAAAGTCAACTTCAATCTCAAATAAGTGATAAATTATTAACTCCGAAGTAATCAACTTGTGTCAAATGCCCAACACGTGAATAAACATACAATCGGATGTACATTGACCCATTGAATGAACCGGAACAAATGATTCCTCAACATCAATGCATTCTTCCTAAACGTATACATGTAGAGACTGATCTGGAAGATTCACCTATAACTTCGAGCGGATGAGGTAGACATTTTCCTTGAAGTTCATGTTGTTGATTTATAGCGTGCACGATGAGAGGAACAATAATCCGTGAAGATTTGGCAAATGAATACCAAAGAGCGGATCATTATTCATGAGTGCAACTGCAATATTATGATAGTTATTATCAACGCCTTGAGGAATAACTGGAGATTGGGCTTCTTTGAGTAGTCTGAGTTGTACTTCTTAGATGATCAACATTCGCTAGCGGTTGGAAATACTCATCAAACATATCTTGAAACAATGAATCCCAAACAATAAATCCCATTAATCCTTAGTGAGTGAAAGTGTGAAACATTAGGCGTTGAAGGAGAGTCATATGACCATAATTCAAGCATCCATCAACATGTAGTATATGCACTCTTCTCCCCCTTAAAAATTGCATCAGAAGTTGCCATTTTTGATTTGAACAAGTGAATAAGAATATACACCAATGAACGTAGATCCACTTGATGACTGAATGAGCATAGGAGAAACATGAAGCTTGTTGATGAAGAATGTCGATGAGAATGGTCGTAAACATGAAGATTTCTCTTCTTCTGAAGATAAAGCGCACTGAAGCGTACACCTTCCTTTTCTTTGAGGAATGGGGCCTGAAGTGTTATCTGCAGATGCCATAATGATGAAGTACGAGGCCTGAACTGATGTGAACAGATGTCATAGCCGATTGAATATCAATGTTGAGTAACTTGAACCCGTGAGTTATGAGATATCAATCCTTTTGTTATCCATACTTTAAGCCAGTCTATGTATTGAAGGATCGGAGTATCTGCAACTGAGTAAGGACTACCTGCACTAATATTACAAACTTGATTGCATATATTTTGGTTAGTGACATCAGTATCCAAACCCTTTGGGCTTTCACGGTCAACTTTGAGATTGCCATTGGTAAACATCTTTCTTGTAGCTATCCACCTAAGTCCAGCATCCTTAAAAATTCTACCAGATGGTATCCTCTTATGGCAAGGTGTAGGATTGTTAGGCTTCTTATGCATAGTGGAAGACTTATCCTTATTCCTAGTTTCCAAAGATTTAGCAATTGGTAACCATCTAGGCGAGGCTTTTGGTTTCATTTGCTTCATATGCACTGTGGATGACTTAGTGCAAGTCCTGGACTTAACAGGTTGTATCATTGCATGAGCATTTACTTTCTTCAGGGATTTTGTGAAACATTTATCATGATTAGCATTAAAGATACATTTAAGACACATTGAGCAAACAGCTTGTTTGGATTCAGAAATAGATCTAGATTTCTTAGATTGGTCTGCTATGGGAATAGCTTTAATCGAGACGCAAATACTCTTAGATATAAGCCAATCCCTAGTCTTTAGATTAGTGTTCCTAGGTAATGGTTTAGAACTACTAGCAGTGCCTTTGAATCTCGAAGAATTCATCACCCTAGGTCTTGCACCTAAAATTCCGTCTTTGTGATTTTGTGCCTTCTTTCTAGCCATTTCTAGATAAGAGTTCTTATACAAATCATTCATATCAATTTTACTAGGCAAGTGAGGTGAAGTGACTAGTTTTGTCAAAACTTGTTTCGCATCAACTTGGGAGGCAAACCGCGTTTTTGAAAATTTTGGTCGTTCAGATCTAAACGCATTTGGTTGTCTAATAACTGGTTTCCCCAAGATTGATGGTTTTGAAAAATTAGTGTTCACACTATTCCCTGTTGTTTTTTGAGCTCATTTTTAAAGAAACAATAGCGAAACTCTTTTCCTGAAGTTGAGCTTTGAGATCATCAATTTTTGCTATCAAAGAGTTTGTTTGTTCTATTGACTTAAATCTAGCTTCTTTGACATAGTCACTTAGTTCTATGTGATGCTTTCTCAAAGACTCTATTTCCTGTAGTAAATTTGCCACACAAACCGCTAATTCATCATTTCTTAATTGAATATCATCAATAACATTAACATCAGAGTTACTTGTAACCAAATTACTTTTCACATGCATATCAGAAATATGTTTCTTCAAGTTGTTGATAGTCGAGTTGTTGGCTTAAAGCCGAGCTTTTAAATCGTTTATTTCAAAAAATTCACGAAATTCAGGAAATTCCGGATTTTTACATGGTTTCTTAGTTTGAAAACTTTCCTCTTTACTCTGTATCGCAATTTCAAGTGAAATGCAATGTTTTTCAAGTTTTGAGAATTTGTATGAAAGTTCATCAAAAACCTTTTTATCAACCATATCAATCGTTTTGAAATTATTAGACTCAGTCTCAACCAAGGAACATTTATCAGAATCATGTTTAGCATTAAAATCAGAATGTTTAGGTACCTTAGCAGATGCACTATGTTGATCGACTAA
This sequence comes from Chrysanthemum makinoi, assembly GCA_910596185.1. NCBI lineage: Eukaryota > Viridiplantae > Streptophyta > Magnoliopsida > Asterales > Asteraceae > Chrysanthemum > Chrysanthemum makinoi. The sequence continues at coordinate 2,765,498 of OU343216.1, read as the reverse complement.
GGGTACCTCATCGATGACACTGTTCAATTTCGGTCCGATATCTGCATCCACATCAAGTGTAACAAGAGTCACCGGACCATTTGGTTGTGTCAAGCTTATCTATCTCTAAGCCTCGTATTCAGTGTCAATGATCCTTCATATGGTGCTTTACCCGACTCATCATTATTTGTTGCCTCGACATTCGCATTGAATACCCGATTCTTCAACAGATACATTACCCAACTTATCACAACTATCTCTCAACTGCACGGACACTCATCTACTTTTTCATCTGCATGGGTAACTTCCTCAATATACTTCTCCACATTATCCATGAGTTGGATAAGTGTCTCTATGAACACGCTAATTTCCATTCCAGTGTGTTTCTTGAAAAACATTTAAGTCATGTCTTGATCATAATCGATGTAAATTCCCAGATGAATGACTGAAATTGGTTGTAGATCACTTGAAGTGCAGCACTAGAACTATCCTTTTGAACCATTTCTTTATCAAGTTGTTGTTCCAATTGTTCTAAGTTTAAGAATAATGTGCTCTTGAACGTTGACAATTCTTGACGGAAAAGTCAGAAGCTGTTCGTTTACTTCCATAGATAGAAGCAATGTGAGGTGTGAATGAAGTTGTCGATAAGGTTCAATGCAACTTTCCTTATCCTTTGCACAAGCATTCTGTAACATTGACTGGTGCATTTCTGTATTTTCAGAGTCTAAACCCGGAGATATCACATCCTCATTGACTGATTCAATCATCTTTAACCGTTCAGTGTAGCAAATATTCTCATGATTGTCTACAAAATCATAAAGTTTAAGTACTTCTGAAATTACTGGGTCAGTAGTGTATGACATGATGTTGTAGTATCTACGGGATTTTACAAGTCTATGATTTAAACCGAGAAATAGAATCTTTCGCGGGATTTTACTAAAATCAAGACCAAACCGTTAAGCAATGACCAATGGAATGTGTTAAGATGACTGATGGATCGACACAATGATAGACAATTATGTGTAAGGACATATAATTGTTTGTAGGATTAGCAGAGATGTTGTTTGGTTGAGATTTGGATTGGTTAATGCCCGTTTTTACGGAGAAATTTAGGTCTAAAAACATAAAAACCTCAATAACTTCTGTTCAAAATGGATTTAGGCCTCGAAGGTTGACCCAAATGAAGTTCATTCGGCGTGCCATTCTCCTCGTTCTCACGGTTGTTTTGATGGGTAGAACGCTGAAAACGGAGTTACGGTTCAAAAGTTATGGCCGTTTAAAGTTTTGTCGGGAAAAGTCAACAAGTCCCTAGTAAGACAAGTCGCTAGAGTCACCAAGTCGCTAAGTATACAAGTCGCTTTAGTGGACAAGTCGCTATAGTCACCAAGTCGCTAAGTAGCAACTCACTAAAGGCTTAAGTCGCTGTGAATCAAGTCGCTAGACACAAGTCGCTATAATGCCAAGTCGCTAAGAATTATGACAACAAGTCGCTAAGCACCAAGTCGCTAGACACAGTTAAGTTGCTAAAGAACAACTCGCTAAGATCCAAGTCGCCAGTATCAAGTCGCTAACAATTTATACTACAACTCGCTAACAATTTCTGAAGCAACTCGCTAACCTCACCAAGTAAGCTAGCGTAGTGGAGAATCCACTAACTTGTACTATTTGTCGGCTTGTCTCAATAGACAAGTCGCTAGCAACTAACACTGTAACTTCGCTAACTTTTCTGAAGCAAGTCGCTACGATGAAAAACACTACGAGCCAAGTCGCTAGCAAGAAAAACTTCAAAAACACACTTTTCAATCCAAAACAATCTCAACCACAGTGATTCAAGCTTTCCAAATCAAAACCCAAGCACTTACAATGATTCTTAACACAAAAGTACACCCAAAATTCAAACTTTAACACTAGAAAGGATCCAAATGATGCAAAAACCACTAAACTTTTTCAAACTCAAAAATCATCTAAAAACACTAGAAATCCAAGAATATATAAGAGAGATGATCAAACCTTGGCTCTTGATACCAATTGATACATATTGGATTTCATAAACACATCATAACATATCAAATGGGGCGTATAGTTTAGAGGTTTTAGAGAGAGAAAGTGGGATGGGAGCCTTTCTAGAGAGAGAGAGTAAACAAAAGAAAGAAGGTTAGATTGAGTGAAAGGTCCAACCCTCTACCTTGGGAGGTAGAGGGTATTTATAGTTACATACTACACGACCTCCTGACGGCCTGTGGATCAGGTATACAGTGGGTAAAGACCCGTCCTTCCTCCACGGTGTTACACTAAACTAAACTACGCTACAAACTAACTAATAAACTACTAAATAACGTAAATAAAGACACGTCTACGAGCTAACATATGCTAGACCATAATTGGGGTGACCGACACTTTAACATGAAATTTCCAATTCCTAACAGACGGATCCTTGGAAATTGCCTAGACGGATCCCACAAAGGAGGGAACCGTGGGATCCGTGGTACAGAAGAACAATTTTCTACTAACTTAAGTCTTATTTGCAGGAAATTATGCACTATACTCTTGTTTTCTAACCTTTATTTTGTAGATTTTCAAAATACACATGAAGAACTTGACATCCTAAGCTAGGGGGAGCTTTGTGTCAAACCATACATTTCAAAACCATTTGCAACATAATCCTTATTTGGATTACACTTCATGACACCCCATTGCAAAGTTGCAATCATCAAGGGGGAGCACATTCGTCAATTGACGAAATCTTTTGCAAACTTAGTTGCAAATGAACTAGCTTAGTATTATCTTTCTTGTCGCCCTCACATAGGGATGGACTCGTCAAGGGGGATTTAAGACGAGATCTTTTCCCGTTATTTGCTCTCTATTATTTTTCTTTCTTTTCTCACATGTTTTTCTTAAAACAATGTGTTAGTCTACTTTCGAAGCTCTTTTTGTTTCGATAAAAAGGGGGAGAAGAAAGAAAAAACTACAAATTCAAACGTTTACAAATTTTAGATTTTCCTTAAAATAATTTTATGTTTTGTCATCCACAAAAAGGGGGAGATTGTTAATACAAATAAGCCGTAAAAACATTTATTTATATTTTACGATCTTCTAATGTTTTGTCGATAACAAACGTAAAATCATTGTAACGAAACAAATAAAATACGTAAATGGTTTGAGCTAATAGTTTTCTAACACACTTACGTTTTCACATAAAACACTAAAACAAGTATAAGTGATTTTATGATGATTTAGTAATATATATGTACAACAACTAATGTTTACATATTGGGCAAAATATATACATAACTAGTATGTATTATAAAATGGGTTAAAACTACAACCCATGGAATATATCCATAACCCATGGTATTGACCCATACCCATTTGACTAGGTGCATTGCACTCATTAGATACATTGTATCTAATAAAAGACCCATGGATCAACCCATGACCCATGACCCATAACCAAAATACCCATGGGCAAAGAGGAGCGTCCCACGGATCCCTAGTTTTACACTAGACGGATCCCTTGAGGGAGGGATCCGTGGGATCCGGGGAACAGTAAGCATTTCTCCTCTATAAATAGTGAGCCATTTATTCCTTTTGGCTTGCCACTCTCACACATACTTTCCCCAAGTATTGTAACTCTCTAAACACTTATCCTAAGGGATCTTTCTATGTGGTTTATCTTTTGTTTTTGTGTGATTCTCTAGGTTCCTCTTAAAGGCGAGATCACCACTTCTTGAAGTCGAGCAAGCTCAAGTCCATGAGTTGCCATGCTTCGTCATCATCAAGACTACTGAGGTTCTTTTGTTGATAGTTCTTTCTTTCTCCATAGAAGTGTTGTGTCAAAGGCATTAGTGAAGGATGCCGAAAGAGTCAAGACGAAAGCATTAGTGAAAGGTGCTTAACGTCCGTGTCAAAAGCATTAGTGAAGAATGCTTAAGGTGTCAAGACGAAGCCATTGGTGAAAGGTGCCTGGTGTTGTGTAAAGAGCATTGGTGAAGAATTCCTTAAAATTAAATCAAGTGGCATTAGTGAAGAATGTCAAGGTCGTATAATCGATTAGGTGCATCGTTATACATACAGGTGATAGTTTGTTTCCAAGGATGTTGATATCCTTGATAGTGTTGTAATAAGGAGTGGGTCTCCTTTGGGATTAGGTGTTGTGTAGTTTTGGGTAGTAGTTCCTCCATTATAATGGAACTCGGTACTTAGCCTAGTACCGGATAAAGGGTAGGCGACGTTGTGGTAGGTGTGGTTTACCTTGGTGTAAAGAACCCAGTGGTTATCCTAGTACCGGAAAAAGAGTAGGCGACGTTGTGAAGGCTTCTCCGCCATAAGGAGTTGGTGTCGTATAGTGATTACAAACTCTCAAGTAGGTGACTCGGGGAGTGGAGTAGGGCAAGGAAGGTGTCCTTGTAGCCGCACCACTATAAATATTCGTGTCGTGGTTATGTGCTTCGTACTCTTTATCTTTGATTACACTTTTATGAATCTATCTATCAACGTCCAACATACACATCTAAGTAAATTGACATAAGTCAATCTAAATATTTTAAAAGGAAGTTTTAAATTGGTAAAACTATTCAACCCCCCCTTCTAGTTTTCCACATTCCAAATCAAACTTCTTGAGGATGTCATGTACATATTTCTCTTGACTGATGAAAATACCATTTGACTGTTGCTTAACCTGAAGACCCATGAAGAAGGTAAGCTCACCTATAGCACTCATTTCAAACTCACTTTTCATCAGGTCCTCAAATTCCCTGCACCAAGCTTCTTTGGTGGAGCCAAAGATAATATCATCCACATATACTTGGACAAGGATGATATCCTTGGAGTTCTTCTTGATGAACATTGTCTTATCAATAGCACATCTCCTGTAATTATGCTTCAACAGGAATGATGAGAGCCTAGCATACCAAGCTCTGGGTGCTTGATGAAGCCCATAGAGTGCTTTAACCACTTTGTAAACCATATCCGGATTATGAGGGTCCACAAAGCCTTTGGGCTGAGTCACATATACTTCTTCTTCAATTTCACCATATAGGAAGGCACTTTTAACGTCCATCTGATAAACCATGAAGCCCATATAGGAAGGAAAAGCTAAGAAGAGTCTAATAGCCTCAACTCTTGCTACTGGAGCAAAGACTTCATCATAATCAATCCCCTCTTCTTGCCTATGACCTTGAGCAACCAATCTAGCCTTATTCCTTACCACAATCCCCCTTGCATCTCTTTTGCACTTCAGAATCCATTTTATGCCAATTGCATATTTCCCAGTAGGCAACCGAACAAGCTCCCAGAAATTTTGATTCAAAAACTGCTGCATTTCTTCTTGTATAGCAGCCACCCAATCTGAATCTGCTAGAGCCTGTGCAACACTGTTAGGTTCAACTTGGGTGAGGAAACAAGCAAATAGACAACGATGATAGTCTATGTGATTGTTCCTATGCTGATCCTGAATATAACTGAGAAATGCAGTTTCTCCAAAGTGTGTCTTCTTCACCTTACTTCTTGTTTGAACAGAAGAAGTAGGATCACCAATAATCAGAGATTGTGGACGAACCGTGTTAATCCTTTTAGTAACATTAGGACTCACATCAACTGAGGTGGACAGATTATTAATTGTAGGGCCAAAGTCATCATCATATGAAGAAGAATCAAATAACCCTGTTCTTGAAAAATGATGAATACCATCCAACTCAGAGCTGGAATATTGGAAATTGGCTAGATCAGATGGACTTGGAAATCGAGTGGGAGAATCAGTGAAACCCATAGTATCAACACATAGAGTAGTTGAGGGAACCGCAAGAACAATATCACTAGCAGGAGGAACAGGAACACTACCAGCAGAATTGATTTCAGTAGCAACCGAACCACTATCAGCAGAATTAACAGTATCGGCAGCTCTCTGACCAGTAGGAACGGTAGCATTACCAGCAGGAATAGAAACATTATCAGCAGCTTCAAGGTTCCTACGGACTTCAATAGTTTCCTGCCTTAAGAGTTCCTCTGTGTCTTTGGAGAATTCATAACCTAACTTTTCAGCATCATCCATGGCTGCATGCTCTTGGCGTTGAAGCTTCACAAGTTCTTCTACATATCCTAAATGACTTTGAGATATACCAGAAGAATCCTTGTTCTCAGTACCTGAAAAGTGGTTAGTAGGAAAAGAGGGAACAACAATAAGTTGTTCATCACAATCTGAGTCTGAATCATCATCTGAGGAACCTGCAATGTTAGTTTGTGAAACTTGTGGACCTGCAAAATTATTAGATTTGAAACGAGCATAACCCAAATGATTAGTTAAATAGTCAAGATCAAAGTACCATTCCTGACCAGCTCCCTAAACATTAGGTTTATCTTCCAGAAATCTCATATTCAGTGTCTCCTCTATCCTTTTGGCAGATATGTTATACACCTGTAAGCCTTACTATGAGCATAATACCCCACTATAGATATGTTATACACCTGTAAGCCTTACTATGAGCAGTATACCCCACTATAAAACCCTCATCAAGTTTTCCTTCAAATTTGCCCAAATGATCACTGGTGTTCAAGATAGTCACATGACAACCAAAAGGCTTAAAGTAACTAATGATAGGAATCTTCCCAGACAGAAGTTCATAAGGTGTCTTATTGTGAGGATGAGTTATCAAAACCCTGTTCAAAACATAACAAGCAGTGCTGACTGCTTCAGTCCAGAATATGGTAGGTAACTTAGAGTCAACAAGCATAGATCTTGCTGCTTCAATAAGGGTTCTGTTCTTCCTTTTAGCAACTCCATTTTGTTGAGGAGTCTGGCATTGCTATAATCCCTTTTTATCCCCTTAGATCCACAAAGTTCAATTAATTTATCATTTTTGAACTCTGTCCCATTGTCACACCTTATGGCTTTAACCTTTTAGTTCAGCTGGTTTTCAATCAGGGCAACAAATGTTTGAAGAACTTGAAATGTTTCATCCTTAGTTCCCAAAAAGAATACCCAGCAAAACCTGCTATAATCATCAGTAACCACCAGACAATAGTACTTGTGATCAATACTTCTGATAGATGTGGGACCAAAAAGGTCCATGTGAAGAAGCTGTAGAGGTTCTGATATTGTCTTGACTGCAGTAATAGACTTGTAAGAAGTCTTATGCTGCTTTCCTTTGTTTCAGGCCACACAATTATAATCATTAGTGAAGAATTTGGAAGGAAGTCCATGGACCAAACCATGTTTTGCCAGCTTGTTGATAGTTTTGAAATTAACATGAGCCATCCTTCTGTGCCATTTGTTAGATTTATCCAAGGATGCTTTTGCCACCAAACAAGCCAACTCTCCTTCAGGCTGGACATCATTAAGATTGAATGTATATAAATTATGTCTCCTAGGAACCTTCAGCACCACTTGACTGTCATCAGGTATCAGAAAGTCTTTAGAAAGCACAAGACACTCAGTATCAGTGAATAGAACACTATTCTTCTTGTCACACATTTGAGACACAGAAAATATATTGAAGTTTCTAAGTTGTTCCACATAATACACATTTTCAAAGTCCAGCTTATAGGTCCTAATGGTTCCTTTCCCTGTTATCTTGCCATCACATCCTCCAAAGGTAACAGTGCCTCCATGTAGAGAAACAAAATCATGAAATCTTTCTCTGTTCCCTGTCATACTCCTAGAACACCCACTATCAACAATACCTAAATCTTTATTGGTATGAGGATCATCTTACAAGTCAGAAATATATACAACAACATTAGTATACTTGGAGACTCTAGTCATGACTGTCTTGGGCCTGCCTTGTGGATCATTGATGAAAACCTGTAGATTGATGAGATCCACCATTGTTCTTGGATTCCTGAACTGAGTGAGGTTTGCATTGTCTCCAAGAGCAACCTGCTGAGGACTTAACAGCAGTATCCTATCTTGCCCCCCTTTTATACAATGGGTCATTATTAACAGGCTTATAACCATTCTGAAAATAAGTACTGGTAGTTCTGATTAAGGACCTAGGAACATTTCTTCTCCAATATGGTGAAAAAGGTTTATCAGCTGAAACTGGATTACCAGCAGGAACAGGTTTACCAGCAGCAACTGGTTTGCCAGCAGAAAATGGGTTACCAGTAGAAATGGTTCTGCTAGTCCTCACATGATTTCCAGTAGGAACAAATGGAGGGATATTAGTCACATCATTCCATATTGGTCTTTGCCTCTGTTGGTTAGTACAAACACCCATACGTTTCTCATAAAAATCACCATCTTTAATAAGATGAAATGTACTACCACAAACAAAATAGGATTTCTTCTTAAAAGACTTGTTCATAACATGAGATGTCTAATTACAAACAAAATTATTCAAATCACAACCAAAAACTGAATTGTTTTTAACAGAATTAAAAGAACAAGAAATGTTTTTAAAATAAGCTGTCTTTGAAGAAAATTCATCAACAGTAATTCTTGACGCAGGGTCAATAGGCAAAGGCTTGGGTGAGGCAGACTTGGGAGTTGTAGACTCTTCACTTGAATCACAACTGGCAAAGTCTTTAGAATGGGTCTCTGAGGTCATATAGCTGGAAGAACAAGAGACAAAATCATTAGTTTCACTGCCAGTTTCTGATAAGTCATTAGACTTTTGGCCATAGGTCATATGTAATTCATCCAAGTCTGTATCTGGGGAGGGTGGCCTAACGATCCCATTAATTGAGGAAGGTACATAATGCATTTCCCCTTGTTTTATAAATTTAACAGGTTTTCGATATTTTTCTTCCTCTTCATCAGTGACAGGATCAAACACACTATAGTCATTAGGGTCATATACTTCATCTAGACTAATATAGTCCTTGAAGCCAAACCCCATCTTAGATTTTACAGACATAGAACTTCTCCATAATTTATCTAGATTGTTAGCTTGTTCTTGCCACTCTTTATGTCTAGCCACCTCTTTTTCTAAATTAGTCTTTAGATCCTCTTTTTCTACATTAACCTTTACATTTTCATTCTCAGTAAATTTTAACAAGTTAGTGGTGTTCTCTAAATCTCTTTCTACCACCCTAATTTTCTCTTCAAGGGCCAATTGTTTTTGTTGGAACCAAGCCTTTTGTTTTTCCAAGGTTTTAACAATTTTCTTATAGGCTTGAAGCTGAATAAAGTTTTCTTTATATTGGCCATCAATGTCATCAAATTCTCTTTTAAGGGCATCATATTTATCATTACAACCAAATATACAATAATTTACCTGAGATGAGATACCCATCAGGGAAAACTCCTCAGCACCATCTTCAGTCTCAGCAACCATTCCAATCTGAGATGAGCTACCCTCCTTATCTTCATTCTCATGTGCAATCCAGTCAAGCATTGAATCCACAGACACCATAGCTTTAGTATCCTCCTGCTCCTTAAGCTTGAATGCAGAATATCTTCTCTTGTCACTTCCCTTCTTAACTGGGCATTCCCTGGCAAAGTGACCCAACTGATTGCATTCATAACACTTGACCTTCTTTTTGTCAAACCTAGGTGCCTCCCTTCCCTGGTAATTGATCTTCCTACCAGACTTCTTCTCAAACCTGTTGACTTTTACAGCAAGCATAACCATCTGCCACTTTATGTCCAACTCCTCCAAATCCCACTTATCCACCTGATCAAAATCCTCATACGCCAACTGCTGTTGAGGATCAGTGTCAGCAACAAATGAGTAAAGCACATCCTCCATGACATTACTAGATTTAGATTTTCTAGATGCAGAAGAGGTGTATGTTGTGGTTGCTGCTGATGATGAGGTGGGGCTTTCAGCATAAGACATCTTGGTGTTAGCACTAGTAGTACTAACAAAAGCTGAATTTGTTGGAGTGAGAGAAAAGCTGGAATGACCCTTGATATCAATTTCAAAGGTTCTAACCTTATTGTACAAATCATCAAAGCTTAAGTATTCAAGGCCACCCTCTGCCTTGAGATTTAGAGCAACCTGTCTCCAGGAAGAGGGTAGAGCCCTCAGGGACTTGGTGTTGCATTCTTCATTGTCAGGTTTGGACCGCATCTGATTAAGCTGGCCCAAGATTTTCTAAAACCTGTCATACCCCTTGTGTATGCCTTCCTCTTCAGAAATTATAAACTCCTGAAAGTCCTGCTTGAGCATTATCTTTCTCAGCTTCTTAGATTCTTTGTTACCTCCAAACCTTGCCTTGATTGCTCTCCATATTTCCCTTGCATCATCAAGGTGATGAAAATCACCCATATGGTCGTCTGGAATTGCTTGGATCAAGGTAGTCCTAGCTTTGGTTTCCCTCTGAAGTGAAATATGTTCTTCCGTAGTTGCTGCTGGAAGAATTATTACGTTTCCATCAGTATCTCTTCCAGTCTTCTTCTTACTGTTACCTTTCTAGACAACGTTCCAGAGATGGTAGTCACTGTTGTTGATCCAATTTTTCATCTTCATTGCCTAGATTTCATATTCGTCCTTCTTCAGATAGGGAAACTTTGCATTGTTGTTAGACATTTTGGTGGTAATGATCGGCTAAACTGCTTGAGTCTTGGTGCTTCTCTCAGGTTGTTCCTTATCAATTTCTGAGTCCGTCATGGTTAGAGAGTTTTTAGGGTTTTGAGAGAGATTAAGGTAATCTTCTTTGAGAGATTCTCACCAGGATCTGATACCACTTGTTGGATCAGTTCCATATAGATCTTTCGAGCCTTTAATGAACCAATAGAATACATGTGTAATCACAAGCAGACTATAGAGAACCTCTAGTAAACTTATGCTCACGCGGAATATGAACACAAGAGTTAAAGAAGACTGTAACAAATAAACTTTTGATCCTCTATGGATCTATATTATTTTTACTAAAAATGTTTTCAAAAGCATACATAATCCCTAGCCGCAGGTTTCTTTTATACTATCAGAAACCCTAATGCAGCTGCTTACCAAACACGTAAAAGATATGCATTATCTTTTCCTAAAATAACTCATGTATATCCTAACTAATTACTAATTATACGGATATTACTATCCGCAAAAACATGACTATCAACAGTAACTGCACTATCAGCAGAAACTGTTCTAACAATAGAAACGAAAATAAACTATCAGCAGGAACCATACTGTTACAATAATTCCTAACAGATCCCTTTACGGGATAGATTATAATGATTTGGTAGCTTGTCTACTCTAGATCGTCACATAAATATGTTTACTTTCCTCGGAAACGAAGAGCACCATCTAGTGGTATATTTGAACCCATCAAAGTCTGGTTATCAATATATTTCTTGTAATGCCAACTGAGAACATACCTTGGGTATCAATATCCCACCAAAGCTTATCTTGACCTTCATAGAGAGCTACATTCATGACCGCTTTAGTAAGAAATTGTAACTGTTGATGCTCAGCTCCCCCTCTAACATCACGACGCCAGTCCTACCACCAATGACCATTAATCCACCGATGTCGAACCAAACAATTTTGATCATTTTCTAGCCTGAAAAGACGAGGGAAGCGAGTAGACAAGGGTTGATCATCTAACCAAATGTCCTTCCAGAATCGCACCTTGTCACCACTAACAAGATTTTATCGCAACGTATGACGAGCTAATATATGTTTGTCTTGCAAATAGTTTATCGATCCTATAATACGAGCCCAAGTACCTGTTTTAACCCTACTAACCTCTCTGCTATCCAACCCTCTGTATTCCCCATGTATAGCTTTTATGACACTACACCATAAAGCTCCATCTTCTTTAAAAAAATGCCATCTCCATTTTTGTAATAATGCTAAATTAAATGACGCCAAACTACCAATAACCAAACCACCTATTTCCTTCTCGGCAATAACCTTCTCCCACGCCACCCATGATAGCTTTTTATTGTCCTCCTGACTACCCAAAAAAAATTATAACACACCTTCCGGGACTCGAAACAAGAACATATAATAAATACCCAAACTCCCAAGTGCCAAATTTATAGGGGTAAACCGAACACCTACAGAAATCATATTTACCTTCCATCTAGAAAGGCAATCTTTAAACCTTTAAACAGTACTATCCCACTGCCCCTTATATGTTATACTCTCTCCAATCATGATACCTAGGTAATTGAATGGCAAGTAGCCCGCTGCACAACCGGTGAAGACTGCCATATTTATGATCTCATCTACCGACACTCCCACCCCATACATGTTTGACTTCCTGATATTGATCTTCAAACCTGATGAATTATTAAATTCGTGCAACACATCTAGGATGCCATCAATATCTCTAGTTGTCCATTCAGTTAGAAACACGACATCATCTACATAGAACAAATGTGAAACCTTTAATCTATTCACACCAACGGATGTCCCTGAAACTTTGTTATCTTCTACCTCCTTTTGAATAGCTAAATGTAACCCTTCAATTGCTAAAAGAAACAAAAAGGAGACAATAGGTCCCCCTGGCGAAGACCCCGATGCAAAGCAATTTCATCCGTAGGGCTTCCATTTACGAGAACTGAAACACTAGCTAAAACAAGACATTGCTGAATCCAGGATCTCCATTTTTTCCAGAACCCAAATTGCTCCATCATGTGGTCTAAATATTCCCAACACAAAGAGTCGTACGCCTTTTCAAAATCCACTTTAAATATCATTAGTTTCTTCCTCTTTAATTTATACCATTCAATCACCTCACTTACCATTAGCGGCCCATCCAGGATTTGCCTCCCTTTAACGAACACCGACTGTTCACTACTTACTAAACTTCCAACCACTTTCGCCCATCGTAGAGCCAGTAACTTTGCAATAATATTATATTGAACACTAAGCAATGAAATAGGACGATAATCTTTAACAAACATGGGATTAGATACCTTTAGGATCAACGTAATAAAATATGCATACATCCTAATGAGAGTTTACTATTTTGACAAAATTCCATCACAAATTTAAATAAGTCTTGTTTCATGATCTCCCAATACTTCTTCACGAACTTGAATGAGAAACCATCCAGACCTGGAGATTTGTCACTTCCACATTGCCACACCGCATACTTTATTTCGTCAATTGTAACTGGCCTTTCTAATTCTTCAATTTCCTTGGTAGTAAGTTGATTATAGCAAGACTGAGGCAAGGTTGGGGTATGAAACTGACCTTCCTGAAACTTTTCACAGTAAAACTCCAGTAATGTCCTCTTTACCAGCTCAGGATTTGTACACCATTCGCCATCATGCATAATTCCATGAACCATTTGCATCCTTCGTCGTTGTTTCAATAACCCATGAAAGAAATCTGAGTTTTCATCACCGTCAATGTCTCAGTTAACCTTTTCCTTTTGGGCTGCATCTAGAACATCAATTCTATCAAGCTCTGCCAACTCTTTTTTCCAAAATGCTAGATTTTGAACCTCTTCAACATTAGCCATCTGATCATCCATTTCTTTTCAATGAAAAGAATGTCTTCACACAACTTTTTTCTTGTATATATCTTGGCTTCTTTAAACCCTCTATGCCATAATTTAAGGCTTCCTTTAACATGCTTCAATGTTTTTGAGATCAACACAAGCATCACCTTGATTATTATAAAAATTGTTATAGCTTTTAAGAACGACCTCATGCAACTCGGGCACTTCAAACCATGAATGGAATAGATGAAACGGGACTGGTCCGTAGTCTACCTTCTGTTTATGCAGTAAAATAGGCGAGTGATCAGACCATGTAAGGTATAAAGCCAACACTAACATCTCCGATCAATCACTAATAATACTTTGAGAGACTAAAAACCGATCAAGCTTGCTCATTTTTTACCCAGAATTGTTCATCCAAGTAAATTTTTGACCACCAATTGGTAACTCTACTAATTACGTATCATTATTAAATTCATATAGTAACGCATCCAAATGAGGATGAAACACCGACCAACACCTTTCTGATTCCTCCATGACTTATTGAAAGTCCCCGAACACAATAAAGAAACCATCTTTAGACTGTATAATCTGTTTTATTTCATTCTATAACCGAGATCTCGCACTTAAGTCTTGTGGAGCATATATGTTAATGACGACACATCTTTGATTCACACCCAACAAATTACCATCCACGGCAAGATAATTTTCACCACATTGGATATTAGATTTAACAAAACTACCAGTATCCCACATCAAAACGATTCCTCCAGAATGACCTAGAGCAGAACTACACGCAAAATCAAATTGGAAATTTCCCCACATTAATTTCAATTTAAATGTATCAACCTGTGACATTATTGTTTCTTGAACCCACAAGAATGTTACACCATATTGATAACAAAGGTTTTTAATCCATGTTCGTTTCGCCCTACTACCAATCCTTCTTGCATTAATGGATAGTAAATTCATCGAAAACCATCTTCACACCCTTTCTTATATCACCGCTCGAACTAACAGATCTTATCGTTCTCTTGCTTCCAAAACTAGTGCCACATCTAGAATGAAACCGGTTAGCAAAACACATTTTCTTTTGTCTACTACCTTCATCAACAATTTTTTTCCTATTTTTCTTCTCATATTTTAAAAACTCAAGCCCTGGTGGGCAACCACCAAGATCCGAGTCATTCGAGCTCGTATCCCCTTCGTTTAGTTTCATAGTACTCATATTTGTAGCATGCTCCTCTTCTGGTCGTACATCGTTTTGACTCCCATCATCGCATAAATTATCTTTGATTGAACACACCTATATCTTATGTTGTTTCTTTACAACTGACAGATGCTTCTTCTTTCTATGGTTCCACTTTCGTATTTTCATTAAAATACATATCCAATTCATCTTCAATATCTACTTCCTCACTCCCGCCCACGCTTAAATTTAAATCGCCTTCCTCATTTTGATTTTTAATATCAATGGACCATAAACCAACCTCACGAATCCTGACCATATAGGACACTCCTGCCACCACAACAGTAACACCTCTATATGATGCTCTTGTGAGACGTACGTATACAAAGACGTCCACAACTCACATTTTCTATAGAATTGTCATCAAAGAACATGAATGTGCCACAAAGTCTCCCAATTTTCTTAAGTGCATCTTAACTCCATGCACACAATAGAAGTCCCTCAATCTCGATCCACACCATCCTTTTGTCCACCACAAAATTCCTCATCACCGGATTTATAATAGAGAAATATGGCCTCAACGTGTAACACCCCCCAAAAATTTCGTAGCGGAAGATTGTATCACTGGGGTATTACTTCATAGTTCACAGAACAAGTTACAGACAACGACTCTAAATGAGACGTTTTGAATTAAATTATCATTCAATAAAAATATCATAGTTTACAAACAGGTCCCACAAGTTTGTACAACCATAAAAAGTACAACATAAAAGTTGTAATGTTTTTCGAAAGATAATATATGCATCGTCTTCAAAATATTTTTCATGTGCCTTCACATGCCATGCCAGCTAATTTCTTTCTAACCTGAGATAAACATGCTAAAAAGTGTCAACACAAAGGTTGAGTGAGCTCATAGGTTTGTAAGTAAAACAGTTGATCACAAGATTTCAAGTTTAAGAAATTAGTGAGCTACGTTGTTATATGCCCATATTGCGTTTAATTGCCTAACCGGTCAATACAAACGATAGGAACCGAATAGGTTTGAAACGGTAGTGGACAATATAGTTCGTAGTATAATTGCAATGTGTACAATTATCTTCTTGATAGTTATTATTGCTCTAAGCTCATGACACTCACGACTGACTGTGTATATATATCACCGGACGATATGTATATTAAGTAACTTGCCCTGGGTAGGTATTATGCCCTATACCTAGAAATTCAAATAAAGCGTGCTTGGTTACCTATCCCGGCTAACACAAACGAGATTCGTCAATCCCGATAGGCCTATCCACAATATTTGCGCTCACTCATAAGTGATTAGTGGTCCATGATGTTGGGTACTTTTGGCATAAACAACTTAGACATGCAATCATACAGTCAAAGAATTCAGTTTGTAAGTAATTGTTCCTAATCAAAATAGTAGCATGTAATAAAAACAGTAGCATGTATCTCCCCCAAAGAGTTTATAAAACAGTTAAACAAAAGTTGGAGCTATGAACTCACCTTGTAGATAAGCAATAGGTTTCGACGATATAAAGTGTATATCGAGAAGTCACGAGCTTTAACGACAACCTAAAAATATAGTAGTCGCGTCTTAGATATATATAACGAGAAAGTACAAAACAAATTTTATGAAAGTAATTATATACTTTTGACATTGTACATATTTTTGTAGGTTTACAAAAATATGAGAGTTGCATTTTTATCAAAAATATTAACAAGCCTTACAGATAATTCATTCTAAGGTCGGGCAAAGATTCAATCTAATGAACAAGTCTCAAAAACAAGTTTTGGGTCATCAAACCCAAGCTAACCGTACGGCTAGACTATGGTTAAACAAGTTGAGACAATAATCAAGGCCATACATATGGCTTTGTTTTGGCCTCAAAGGATCAAAATACCATAAGGTTTCTTAGCCATGGTTGTTTTCTGCTCTACAAGAGGTCCGGTTAGTTTTTGTAGTTTTTAGCCTTTGTTTTTCACTTTCTACTTATGTACCCCTGAGTTTTTACAGAAAAAATTATTCTGAGCAACTTTTGTGCTTTAAACTTTTGCTGATTCGGACCAGAAAAGGGTCAAAATTGCGTTTTAAAATCGTTTCAGCAAGCTTTTGTTCCATCACCATATTTTCATCTAAGAAAACTTAACTAGGCATAACTTTTTAATCACAAGTCCTTTTTAAGTGATTTAAAAGCCGAAGTTCATATTTTTATATTCTATACTTGTTTCTTAAGTTCACTCAAGTCCAAGTTCCAAATTTTACTAATATCTATAGTCTAATTACAAGTATATACTTATATTTCATTGCAGAAAGTTTGGCTACACATTCATTCCTGACAAATCGACCATAAGTTAAGTTTTACAACTTGTTTTGACACGCGGCTTTCGCCAAACTTTAATTTTATGACTTAGCTACATTTCATAAAACTGGGCCGACTACCAAAACTCACCAGAAGCATAAGCTTTTTCCAAAAGAAATCTGGTGTGCAGATTTTGACATGTTTCACCATTTTGGCTCTCATTTACTCATCGCGATGAGTTATGAGGTGCGCCACCTAGCAAAAAGACCATAATACATAGCTTACAAGCTAATCTTATTGAATTAAACTCAAAATTTACTGAGATGATCAGTGTAATCAATATTTGGGACTGTTACGGAATTCAAACTCATTAAACCTACCTAAGGCTTGTTCTAGCTTATTTTTATGTTTCAAACTTCGTGTACAACGTCAAATACATATATAATATTACATACATGATAAAAATATGATAAGGTCCAGAGTTTAATTACAACCATATTGAATAATAATGAAAAGTAAACACAAATCTTACAATGATTTGGTTGGAAAACAATAAGAATCACAACTACAAATCAACACCTAATCGCCTCTACTCTTCAACCCTTTTCTTGAATCACTACTACATAATGGGGTTTCAAGACCTATTCATCAAGACCCTTTCCTTAAAAAGCGGTCTAAAAAAAGTTTAAGCCCCGCCCAAAACTATTGAAAGCCGTTTAAAAGAATTAACCAGGTTTTGATGAAAATAATAAATAGAGACCGGGTTTCAATTTTATAAACGAACTGTTTTGGCCTATTATGGACCGGTTTTACTAATGCAAATCATAACCGGACTCTTCCTCCAAAATATTGAGCGGGATTCTTTCCCCCTTTATCTTTTTCACAAACTAAAACGCCAATTCAAACTTCAGATCTATCATCAATAACTTTTGCAAAAATAAACAGAAAATAAACCATCTTCTTCTCCTAATACCAGTACTGCTCCCACTGTCAAACACCCACACTTCCATCGTGCCACTGCCACTGCCTCCGTTTATGCTACCACGTGTTTTGACCAAAGGTACGTATTAAGAAGAATTACATCTGTAATTTGTTTGGTTGTTATAGTTGGTCATTGGTGCACCATGTGTGTGATGATTTTTTATATAATGTGTTTTTGTTTAAAAACTTTTGGTGGTTGACCTTGTTCACCTCATAAAGTAATCTAATTGTGATTAAAATATGTAATTATTTTGCGTCTTGTTGTAATTACCAGTGATTTTAACCAGATATGTGATTGTAGTTGTTAGTGCGCTACTTGTATGTTGTAAGGCCTCATATGAATTGGTTTCTTGTTATAAAATTTGTATCTAATTTCTTGTAAAAGTGAGTAATAGTTTCTTGATTGACGTTTGTAGTAGTTTTTGTGCTAATTATAGGTTAATAGGAAGATTGGCTTGGTATATGGTGGTGGAATTGTTGGTCTAATGTTTATGTATTTGTTGGAGACTGCCATTGTCTTGGGTAATATACACAAACCTTAATTCATGTTCTTTGTGTAAATTTTAGTTGCTCAGACTCGCCTATTAATGTGCTATTGGTTTTAACAAACCGCTGTTGCTTGCTTACTTGCATGGGTATTCCTAAAGCTCTTGTGCCTCTTGAGGTATTAAGTATTAACCCTTTGATGTCTCAAGTTTTGTTAGTTCGTTTTAGTTACCTGCGTATCTTTTTGAGCCAAATGGTTCAGTTTATTAGTTCACTTATGGTCAGTGGATACAAATAAGATAAGATTCTAGAAGTCCATTTTAATGTAATCGTGCTGCTCTTCTTTGATTAGTAAGAAACAAGTACATCACGTTCAAAACAATATTATGAAATATGAATATGTTGTGCATTATTAGGAAAAAAATTATAAAACAAAAACAAAAGAAGCAAAAAGCACATTACACTCTGCGACTTGATTGTTTTATTTGACAAACAAATGTATTCACATTTATATTGACCTTTTACCACTTAATCATACAGATGGACTTGATTCACGGTAGAAATACATATTTAAGAGGTATGATGCTTCGTCCTTTCAAGCTTCAAGTAGTTGTTTGCAATATGCAAAATAGTAACATATGTTAACTAATGCATTTGTAAGTTCCGCATTTGTTTATTTACTGCCACGTATAAGTTTCGCATTTGTAAAGTTATGTTAACTAATGCTAATGTCACTTTGAGTGTGAACAAACGGCGTCAATATTTTGTTTCAACAGGTGGGAATCTATCTTCTTTGCTATGATAAATTCCGTAATTGGTTTGAAGAGTTTGCAGATCATAATGCTCCAAGCATGACCCCATATGCCCGTTTCTTGGCAGGCTCATTGTCACGCTTACTGGCTTCTACTATCTGTTATCCTATAGAACTCGTATGAAGGTGTGTTTAGTAGTTGCACTTGTTCCCAAGAATAATGAGATGTTTGATTGCATGGAGCATTGAAATTTGTTTCTATTTGTTGGGTTTACTTCACATTTTGTGCACAGACGCAAATCACTTACTGTTATTTCTTACTACAGTGCAAAATTATCGTGCACTTTGGACAGGTCTTGGGGCACAACTTGCTTGGATGTACCTTTTTCTGCCATTTTCTGGTCTACCCTTGAGCCAATCGGAAGAAGGCTCTTTGGTCTGGTGGGTGAGGAAGCTAATGCCACCACCATGCTTGGAGCATATTTCTTGGCGGATTTTGTTACAGGTAGCCTTGCTGCTACTGTCACATGCCCGCTTTGATACATCGATACAATATATTTCATTTTGAGCTACGAATTTGACTTGTATACTCATTAATGAATTCTCTTTGGTTGCATGAAACTCAATATTACTCAAAATGCATGATTCGTAGTTGTTGTTTGGGAATGTTTATTGATCACATTTATAGGGGCTGTTTGGGATGGTTTATTGAAAATACTACAAGTAGTTTCAATAAGAAATCTCAAACAGCTCTTATTTCTAATAAAAATAACAAAAATAGAGACCGGTTGTTACCGGGCAACGGGTCTCCATTAGTCTTTAAAAGCCTATTTTTGTGATGAAAACCGGTCTTTCTTTTGTTTTATAGACGCGTTTTTATCTTCAAACCGGTCTTGAAAACGAAAAGAGACCGGTTTTTTGTTTTTCACATGGAGACCCCCCCCCTCATAGAGACCATATCTAAGACCAGTCTTGTTTACGTGTACAACATGTCTCAAAAGCCCTTTTTGTAGTAGTGAATATTTTCGCCATATGATTCTAACCCTTATTAACCACCCAATAACTTTCTTATATTCAGCCCTTAAACCTTTGTATATCTCCAAATCTAATCATAGAAGCATCAAACCAACACTAGGACTTTGTCAATAACACTATAGCTTTGAAGAATAACACTTGATTTTATTGTTGAAGATCAAATGATGATGGTTTTAGGTTGTTATGGTGGACGACAAGAACAAGAGAGAACAAGCAAATATAAGTGAAATTGTTTTGATCTAATGAATGTGTGTAGATAAGTCTTAGTATTCTCTTAAAGATATGGATTACATTTGTACACAACAACATCTCGTTAGGACATGTGTGAAGTTAAAAGACTTGGAGTATTTAAAAATGGCATGATGGTGGTGTGATAAGAGTTATCACAAAAATTTTAGTAGTATTTAATTTACAGATGGTATTTTGAGCCTGGTAATTGCTAACGTTAAGCCCTTAAATCACGAAACTTAAAATCGGGTAACGTAAAAATATAAAACTTATAAAACTGTTAAAAGTTATCATCATACTCTATCTGAGTATATTAGAAGTGTGATAAGTCTAACGAAATGCGCTTATGTTGTTAAAACCTAATAACGTAGGTTTAAGTACGCGTTTTACGTAAAAAGTAACATGTCTACATAAAAATGATAAAGTGGCAATAGTTCATATAAAATATGACTATTGGTGATATTTAAGTATTTTGAACATATGGACTCATCCTAGTCTTGTGTTAGTTACGAGTTAATTGTACGCGATTGAATTTTCGTAATTACTTGTAAAATTAATTTAATTTAAATTGTTTATGTGTGGTTTTCACGTTTTGCGAGATAACTTCTTGTTAAATAGTCAGAGGTGAACAAAAATGTTCAGAAAGTGATAATTTGAAACAGAGTGAATTATTGAACTTAGAAAATTACCGGTTAACTACCGATTGCGGTAAATATGTTTACATTACAGTAAAATTCAAATAGTTAAAAGTCAAAGTCAAGTTCAACTTTTAAGAAGTCATATGGTAAAATAGTCATTTTGTATTATGAAAAATTACAGGTTGCTACAGTATCTACCCCTTAAGGTAACTTCGTCCCGAAGTTCAGTGGGTTTTATATGCTATTGGTGTGTTTGAGTTCATCTCCACATTCCCACGTGAATTTAGGATCTCGTCTAGAGTTCCATTGAGTTTTGACAATAGAAAAGCAACTTTGCTTAAGTTGTTTGACCTCACGGTCCATGATCTTAGTAGATTCTCAGATAGAGTTCAGACGTTCATCAATGTAGGTCTCTTCTAGAGGAGTAGTAAGTGTTTCATCAAAAAGACCCTTCTTTAGATTGCACACACGAAGGGCGGTGTGTACACAGCTAAGTTCGGGTGGTAGCTTGACTCTGAAAGCTGTTAGGCCAATTCTTGCTAATATCGTATAAAGTCCAATGTATCTTAAGTTTGGCTTTTCTAATTTCCCTAAATGAGGCTTTCAAAAAAACCTTAATCCTAGCATGAAATTTTGAAAGTTAAAGCTTACATCTGTGTAACCTTTCTGGTGATAATGTATGACCTATTACTGCAGGGCCAGGAAGTGAATGTTGTACTAGATTCCTTAAAAGGATTTCATGAGCGGCGAGCTAGAAATTCTAACCAACAATTGTGCTAAAGATTGCAAAGTCAAATTTGCCACAAGCATGCTTCTGGACAATGCTTTGTCAGGGTAAAATGTTGTTGCTCAATCTATCAGTATTGAGACTACTCACTAGATTGCTTGGACTAAGTTGAAGAAATTGTAATCAAGAAGTATCGTCTTTGAAATGAGTTCAAAGAAATGAAGGTGAAGTTTCCTTGCTGTCAGTGGTGTTGATATCACAACTTATATTTGTCGCTTTCAAGAGTTGGACATAATATGCCCAGTGATGGTTTCAACCAATGAGAAGTTATGGAAAAAGTTCATATGAGAATTTCCACTCAGTATTCAAGAGAACGTAACATCGTTTGATTTCTTACACTGGATGAAACAATTCAGATTTCTCGTAACCAAGTGGATCAAGTTGTGCGAGCTTAGAATACTCAAGGATCCAACAATAGAAAAAATAAAAATAGTAACGACAATATTAACAAAAAGTGAGAACCTTTTGAGAAATAGTGGCCCAAAATAATGGCCAACAAACAGGAGGAGGTCGTGGGAGAGCTTATGTGATGGATGATGAGATATCGTACCATGTTTGATAGTTCAAGACTGAACTACGTCCATTAGCTCAAGAGTGTAACAAGTCCATTAGCTCAACAATCGAATACTTAGACTTATGCGACTCGCGCATAATCAAGTCCGTGGCAACCAAATTATGTTCTTGAAACATCTGATTCTATCAGGTTAGGTTTCAAGTGATTTTAACAAAATTCGTTAGCTTAAAAAATGGTTCATGTTTGTAAGAATTTGTAACAGCAAAATTGATAACTTAAGAATGAAATTAGGTTTTTCGAATGAGGTCTTAATATTTTTACTGAGTGGTATGTCACTATCGTGTTTTCTAGATCTTTTCAAAGAATACAAATGATTCTTGAGTTCGAGTTCATACTCATGTCATATCGGATACAAATAAGCCCACTCATTTATAATTCATTACTTACATAAAGAAGCGTCCCAATCTATGTAAGTAAGAAATTATAAACTTATGGTTCGGTGATTTACAATTTATTTATTTAAATGAGAAGGCATCCCAGTCCATTTAAATAAGGATACTATAAATCATCCTACTTCAGAATTTCCGACACAACACTCATACTTAATCTATGAGTTACAAGGTGGTGTATTACGAGACGACGTAGGTGTTCCAAGAGTATGGAATGAATGTTCACACTCATCCACGAAGACGAGGAGTAAAATAATTAGAGAAAATCGACATAGCGTTCTAAAGAGTTGGTGAGTTCATAGTTATCAAATAGTTTTCTTACAATGTTTGAGAAATACCAGTGAGACCATTGTATAACTCACAATGTCAAAAAAATAATAATAAGACCATTATGTATCTCTCAATGTCTTAGAAATAGATAAAAATTGTGACAACTCATATTTTCAGGTCATATTTCAAAACATTACTCATGCTTCATCATTTATCATTTATCGTAAACTAGATTTACGAGTATTAAATTCACGTAACCGTAATGGTTTAGCTGTGAATTCATGAACATATCATCATGGACATTTCATATAGACTAGTTTTAGTCTACATATCATTAGCATCATCGTCATCATATTAGTTCATGCATGGTTTTGCATTTTTCATTAAACGTTTATTTTCCTATTAAATAAACGCTATCGCGTAAACCTTTATTTTGAACATTTGATCCGATACTTCCAAAAATATTCCTAATATATTTTTATACTCAATTTAAGACAATAAAAATTATATTATTAATTTACCCGATGTTTTCAATTTATTTCGTATATAAATTGTTATATTTATATAATTACGACGGTTTTCTTAAATACTACACGATAATTATTATTTCACTCAAATTTTGCAAGAAATATATTTTTATAATTTTTATGACCTCAATATATTTTATTGTGATCCGTTAAAATTTATTTTTAGCTAACGCCACCCTAAATGTTAAAATAAATACACAAGTTACTAATCATTCTTAAATAACTACACTTTATTTCTACCTATATGTATTAAACTACTTAAAATGCATCTACCTTTTTCTTTCTTTATGGTTGTCGACCAAAATGATGAGTCACTTGATAATTTGCAAATATCTCTTCAAGTGGAAGTATTATTTCACTTAAAACATAACACATACACAAGATATCAAAAGGTGAAAAAACCCATTTGCTTCCTCTCTTCCTCTCCAAAACCGGCAACCACATAGGACCAAGAGGATTTCACCAAAATTTTCAAGACAAGGTTTTTTTACACTCTAGTATCACTTGTTGTTAAGGTTTTGCAATAAAAACCTAGGGTGATTAGGAAAAATCCTTTGTTCTCATAAACCTCATCAAGTTACTAGTAAGCATCCATATTCATGTGTTTATTTCATATTCATTGTTATGGTCATTTCATTTTATTTGAGTAAACATGCAAGTCTGATGAGGTTTATACCACTTTTTCTTTGATTTTAAGAGTTGTATATATATATTGGTCATCCTATAATTACTCCTTGTTATAAATCACTCTTGGTGATGCCTAGGAACCCATGACACCCTAAGAAGGTGTATGGTAGAATTAGAATAGCTTCAGAGTTGTTTTGAATTGGTTGGAATAGGTTTTGCGCGTGAAAAACTCATTTCGACAAGTCTAATTAAGGGTCTGTCCATATTTTTGAATTCTGGAATTTTCGACAGTAAGCAAAAATATTTTGGGCTAGATATTTGGAAAATATACTTTAAAATGAAAATGTGGCCGCTTGAACGGGTTAAAACGGAGCTATAACGAAAAAGTTATGCTATTTTGAAGTTTGACGACGAAAATTAATAATTCCAGAAATTTCAGCATGAAAATGTCACTCTTTACGAGTCAAAAATGAGTCTTAAGCGTTGTTAAATGTGTCGACTTATCAAAAATATATTAGTATATGTTATCACGATTCCGTGGATATAAAGAACGTAGAAAACGGACTTAGAACGACAAAGTTATTCACATTTTAAACAAGTTGCCGTAACTTTATTCTATTAGCAAAATTAATATATTTTCTATTAAACACATACTACGGCAACGAGGGACCATGTTGAGGGTCGTTTTTAACAATGACGAAGTACTTTTTATAAAGTGATGTCTTCTAGTAAAAGTAAGTTCGCCAAGCATATTTTTCAAAATGTCAAACCATTCATCAAGCGGAGTTGTAACGAGTAAAATATGGTCACTTAAATTTTGCCGGAAACCATCCTTAAACTATATTTTGGAACACAAGTACCATACTTTATCTATATTTTCTCTATGATCGGAACCTCTATGACGAAAACTTAAACACTAAAACTTTGAGATAATGATACAAGCTTCCCAAAACCGTTGAGTTCGTTTCTTAACACTCGACGTACACCATTTTACGACTAGCTTTTCGAGGCCGTTTAGTCACTTTCGTGAAATATTTCAACGACATTATTTTACGACGAAAAGTTATAATTTCCTAATAAATCACTAAATGATTATCGTTGGATATCATTTCAATGTAATTACATATGGAGTAATTTAAAAATGGTCAAGACGTTAAGAATTTATTTCTCGACGAGAAATATTATTTTCAAAAATTCATAAGTGGTATAGATATCATCCGAATTGCATGCGTAATATTACATCATGACTTATTACATATCATATCATTAATAATAGGTCAAGTTTAGAGATTCACGCTACATTTCGGTGTATCCACTTTTGTCATCATAATATTTGCAACAGGTGAGTTTCGTAGCCCCTTCTTTTATATGTTTTGAACTATTTTGGGGGAGATGCATGCTTAACTATTTTTTCACAAGTACTTTAGATTTTAAAGATAACTTCTATCATGATCACCGTTGTTTCAAAACCGAATGTTGTACTATATTAATTGTTCTTGTTTGAGTGGTATAGTTCTACGTCGTATAAAGTTCTAAATCAGTTGACTACTGAAACATTGAGTCATGTACTATTGATTATGTGCTATAGTTCTACGTCGTATAAAGTTCTATGTCAGTTGACTACTGATACAGTAAGTCATGTGCTATTGATTATGTGTTATTATTCTATGTCGAGTTAGGTACTATTGTGAATTCATTTGACATCATGTGCTTGAACATAAACTATACACATTTTGGCAGTGGGTTGTGAACACACAGGTTGCAAGTTTTGTATGGGCGGAACTTGGAACTGAGTGAATTTACAATGCCTTTGCTACATAAACGATTTGGAAAGGCTTTACATTTCAACTCAAACTCTATGAACTCACTCAACCTTTGTGTTGACACTTTTTAGCATGTTTTATCTCAGGTATCTAAGGCATTCACTTCATGACATCCATATGGACATATCATAGAGTCGTGGTGACGACGCGTCACACATGGGATTTATTCATTTTAAAACATCGTTTGTCTTGTATCGAACTTAATTCCGCACAAGTTGATTTTCATTTGGGACCTACACTTTGTAAACTCTGATTATTTTATTAAATCAAACGATGTATTTTCCAAACGACACTTTAGGTCGTTCAATATATCTGTAACTATGATGCTATGACAGTCAATCCCCAGGAATTCCATTCCGCTGCAAAATAAATAATTTGGGGGTGTGCAGATTGGCATCGAGCTTGATTATAGAGAACTAGGTTGCATCATTGACCCTAGAATATAACTACATCATTATAGCATCTTATCATTTCATCTTGAGTTCATGTTCACTTTACATGCGGTTTATCCGTTACATTTTCGAGTTATTTACTTTCATTTCAAATCGATTGTCACATAGATGCCTTTAAATACCCATCCCATTATCATTTCCTCCTACTCCAATGTGGAGAATGTCTTGTCATTCCCTATCACAATTTTTATATCAGCTAATTCATCACCGATAACGTCGAATGCCGAGATAAACCTTTAAGTAGGGCGAAGTCGCTTTCACTCTTTTGTTTCATCACTAACATGTCGAGTTACACGTTATTCACGCATTAAGTCACTAGACCATCATACATTTGAAGCACTTACGACACCTCATAACCCATCTTTTGGGAAACCGTCGATTATTTTGAAAAGTAACCTCAAACTTATCACCTCACATCACATCTCTTTAGAGCGCTTATTCTTAACATAGGACTTTGCTACGTCTCACGTTTCCTCTTATTTTGAAGAGTTATGGCAGAAGAAAGCGCACGAAATGACACCGGTTGCTATCCAAAGGTATATAGAGGATAGTATAGCCGATGCACTAAGGAAAGAACGAGCAACAGAGTCTGGCTGCTGCGAGGCCACGCTGCTATGAAGTTGCTAGACTTGCTACTGCTACTGGAGCGTAGGAGGATCTGGAGTTTGAAATTGTACATACAAGGACTTTAAGAACTGTGATCCCACAAAGTTCAAAGGTACGAAGGAGCCACCGCTATGGTTCGATGGTTTGAGAAGATGGAGTCATGTTTCTTCTATGCAATTGCCAGGATGAATACAAGGTGAAGTTAAGCCCTGGTACACTCTTAGATGGCGCAATGTCATGGTGGAATTCGTATGCGCAGACCTATTGGTATCAGCGCTTACAAGCTCCGTGGGGCGAATTCAAGAATCTGGTAACTAAGAAGTATTGTCCGCGCACGGAGGTGAAGAAATTAGAAACAGAATTTTATGAGTTAGTGTACATTGGTTATGACATCGAGACCTACATCAGGAGGTTTCAAGAATTGGCTGCACTATGTCCATCAATGGTTTTGGACAATGAGAAACTATTGGAAAATTTCATTGGAGGACTTCCACAATGTATTCAAGGGGATGTAACTTCTTCCGATCCATAAGCGATTGAAGAATCTATTCGAGTATCTCAAAAACTCATGGCTCAAGTCGTGAAAGGGGAAAACATTATCAACAATAACCGTAACAACAACAACAACCAAACTAGCAACAACAAAAGGAAATGGGAAAATGACCAGGGAGGTTATGTTAACGACAACCAAAACTGTAACACTAATCATCATCAACAACAGAATAGAGGGCAAGAAGTCGCCAGGGTCTATGTTGCTGCACCAACCAAGGGAAGAGCTTATACTGGAAACTTACCACGATGCCATCAATGCACGCTACATCATAATGGTCCATGTGGTATATGCTTTAGCTGTCACAAAGCGGGACACCTTGCTAAGAATTTGCAAGGGCAAGGCCATAGTTACATGTTACGGATGCGGGGAGCAAGGACACTATCGGAATCAATGTCCTCAAAACCAAGGTCAACAAGTTGAAGGTGCTCATGGGAATGCATACATATTAGAAGGAGGAGAAGCTCGTCATGGTCACAACAATGCGGAAGACTGAAGAAGTTCGGAAACTAACAGTCTCATTTTTCCTTATGTACTATATCGTACTAAGTTTATATCTTCCATCGTATTTGAATCTTATGACTTAAGATGTACTACTCTTTGATAAACCACTCGTTGTAAAATATTCTCATTAAGCGTACTTTCTTTTCCTTCTGATTCGTTATCACATACAGGGTTTAGATCTCTGTAAACATTTAGAGTTATAACAACTAAACCGAACGTCACATTATCGTTCCTTAATTATACATATCCTAACTAACTATGTCTAATCTCGGAGGATATCGTTCTTAATTATACATAGCCTAGCTAACTATGTCTAATTCCGGAGGGATCATGTTATGTTGGGAGCAGTTATTTATAAGTCTTAGTGCAAGCAGGTTTTCACATATTCATAAAAGTCAAAGTGTTATTCATGGGATATTCATCCAATATTTTCTTTACTATGATGTTTTATACGCCTAAATCATCGATAAGCGTAACGACATCTCTTCATGTCTTCTTTCCTCGTTATTCATCACAAACTCAAAATTCGATAGACTAACACGAACTGAATTCAGGGACTGAATTCCTTTTTTGTTGGGCGAATGTGACAACTCGTATTTTCAGGTCATATTTCAAAACATTACTCATGCTTCATCATTTATCATTTATCGTAAACTAGATATACGAGTATTAAATTCGAATCCGTAATGGTTTAGGCGTGAATTCATGAACATATCATCATGGACATTTCATATAGACTAGGTTTAGTCTACATATCATTAGCATCATCGTCATCATATTAGTTCATGCATGGTTTTGCATTTTTCATTAAACGTTTATTTTCCTATTAAATAAACGCTATCGCGTAAACCTTTATTTTGAACATTTGATCCGATACTTCCAAAAATATTCCTAATATATTTTTATACTCATTTTAAGACTATAAAAATTATATTATTAATTTACCCGATGTTTTCAATTTATATCGTATATAAATTGTTATATTTATATAATTGGTTTTCTTAAATACTACACGATAATTATTATTTCACTCAAATTTTGCAAGAAATGTATTTTTATAATTTTTATGACCTCAATATATTTTATTGTGATCCGTTAAAATTTATTTTTAGCTAACGCCACCCTAAATGTTAAAATAAATACACAAGTTACTAATCATTCTTAAATAACTACACTTTATTTCTACCTATATGTATTAAACTACTTAAAATGCATCTACCTTTTTCTTTCTTTATGGTTGTCGACCAAAGCCATGGTGAGTCACTTGATAATTTGCAAATATCTCTTCAAGTGGAAGTATTATTTCACTTAAAACATAACACATACACAAGATATCAAAAGGTGAAAACCCATTTGCTTTCTCTCTTTCTCTTCCAAAACCGGCAACCACATAGACCAAGGAGGATTTCATCCAAATTTTCAAGACAAGGTTTCTTTACACTCTAGTATCACTTGTTGTTAAGGTTTTGCAATAAAAACCTAGGGTGATTAGGAAAAATCCTTTGTTCTCATAAACCTCATCAAGTTACTAGTAAGCATCCATATTCATGTGTTTATTTCATATTCATTGTTATGGTCATTTCATTTTATTTGAGTAAACATGCAAGTCTGATGAGGTTTATACCACTTTTTCTTTGATTTTAAGAGTTGTATATATATATTGGTCATCCTATAATTACTCCTTGTTATAAATCACTCTTGGTGATGCCTAGGAACCCATGACACCGTAAGAAGGTGTATGGTGGGATTAGAATAGCTTCGGAGTTGTTTTGAATTGGTTGGAATAGGTTTTCTTGGCGTGAAAACTCATTTCGACAAGTCTAATTAAGGGTCTGTCCATATTTTTGAATTCTGGAATTTTCGACAGTAAGAAAAAATATTTTGGGCTAGATATTTGGAAAATATACTTTAAAACGAAAACGTGGCCGCTTGAACGGGTTAAAACGGAGCTATAACGAAAACGTTATGCTATTTTGAAGTTTGACGACGAAAACTAATAATTCCAGAAATTTCAGCATGAAAATGTCACTCTTTACGAGTCAAAAATGAGTTTTAAGCGTTGTTAAATGTGTCGACTTATCAAAAATATATTAGTATATGTTATCACGATTCCGTGGATATAAAGAACGTAGAAAACGGACTTGTAACGACAAAGTTATTCACATTTTAAACAAGTTGCCGTAACTTTATTCTATTAGCAAAATTAATATATATTCTATTAAACACATACTACGGCAACGAGGGACCATGTTGAGGGTCGTTTTTAACAATGACGAAGTACTTTTTATAAAAATATGTCAAACCATTCATCAAGCGGAGTTGTAACGAGTAAAATATGGTCACTTAAATTTTGCCGGAAACCATCCTTAAACTATATTTTGGAACACAAGTACCATACTTTATCTATATTTTCTCTATGATCGGAACCTCTATGACGAAAACTTAAACACTAAAACTTTGAGATAATGATACAAGCTTCCCAAAACCGTTGAGTTCGTTTCTTAACACTCGACGTACACCATTTTACGACTAGCTTTTCGAGGCCGTTTAGTCACTTTCGTGAAATATTTCAACGACATTATTTTACCGGCGAAAAGTTATAATTTCCGAATAAATCACTAAATGATTATCGTTGGATATCATTTCAATGTAATTACATATGGAGTAATTTAAAACTGGTCAAGACGTTAAGAGATTATTTCTCGACGAGAAATATTATTTTCAAAAATTCATAAGTGGTATAGATATCATCCGAATTGCATGCATAACATTACATCATGACTTATTACATATCATATCATTAATAATAGGTCAAGTTTAGAGATTCACGCTACATTTCGGTGTATCCACTTTTGTCATCATAATATTTCAGCGGTGAGTTTACGTAGCCCCTTCTTTTATATGTTTTGAACTATTTTGGGGGAGATGCATGCTTAACTATTTTTCACAAGTACTTTAGATTTTAAAGATAACTTCTATCATGATCACCATTGTTTCAAAACCGAATGTTGTACTATATTAATTGTTCTTATTTGAGTGGTATAGTTCTACGTCGTATAAAGTTCTAAATCAGTTGACTACTGAAACATTGAGTCATGTACTATTGATTATGTGCTATAGTTCTACGTCGTATAAAGTTCTATGTCGGTTGACTCTTGTCTGAAGTCATGTGCTATTGATTATGTGTTATTATTCTATATCGAAAGTTAGGTACTATTGTGAATTCATTTGACATCATGTGCTTGAACATAAACCATACATATTTTGGCAGTGGGTTGTGAACACACAGGTTGCAAGTTTTGTATGGGCGAACTTGAACTGAGTGAATTTACAATGCCTTTGCTACATAAACGATTTGGAAAGGCTTTACATTTCAACTCAAACTCTATGAACTCACTCAACCTTTGTGTTGACACTTTTTAGCATGTTTTATCTCCGGTATCTAAGGCATTCACTTCATGACATCCATATGGACATATCATAGAGACGCTGTGACGCACGGCGTCACACATGAGATTTATTCATTTTAAAACATCGTTTGTCTTGTATCGAACTTAATTCCGCACAAGTTGATTTTCATTTGGGACCTACACTTTGTAAACTCTGATTATTTTATTAAATCAAACGATGTATTTTCCAAACGACACTTTAGGTCGTTCAATATATCTGTAACTATGATGCTATGACAGTCAATCCCCAGGAATTCCATTCCGCTGCAAAACAGGTAATTTGGGGGTGTGACAAAAATATTGTGTGTCTCTCAATGTCTTAGATATATTTAGGCCAATTGTGTATCTCACGATGTCTAAGATATATCTAAGTCAATTTTGTATCTCATGATGTTTTAGATATATCTAATTAAGTCAATTGTGTATCTCATGATGTTTGAGAAATAAGGAAGACCATTGTATATGATAACATCAAATAGTCCTGATTATTAAGTGTCAATTTCCCCCGATAATGCTTGTAATTTATATCATTTATATGTATTTACGCTTGTTTTCCATTGTTTTCCACTTTCAGGTAAATTACGAGCGTTGGAGCTAAAGAGACGCGGAATTGGAGAATTATCTAAAGATTTATCATAGTATGCTGATTTTGAAGAAGTTACGGCATAACTCGTCTCTCACATTAAGCTGTAACTACTGCGTGACTCAGAAAACCAACTTATCGAGAAGCCACGTTTGCGTAACTCTTCCCAAAGGCTACTGACGTAACTATATTAGGTCAAATGAGGTTTTGATCGCAGACGCCGTAACTATTTCATCAACTACGGTGTAACCAAGTTTATTGAAGACTACGGCGTCACCACTTATTAGGATACGCCGTAACCTGCAGATCTAGTGCAAAATACGAAGGAATTGAAGGTTACGGTGTAACTCTTGTTATGGTTCTGTAGTAACCCAGATCGGCCTATAAATACCTCACAAATTCTAGCATTTCTAATCATCCCATTCCACACACAACAACCAGAGAACGTAGGAAAAGCTCAAAGGGGTCTAGAGGAGCATACTGAGCTGTCTCCAAGGTAGAAATCACTCCCCACGATAAGCATTAGCATTTTATATTTTCTTTACTTTCAATTCATGTATTTCGTACCTTTGAATATTGAATTGGTTTGTATGATTAATATCAGCGGCTAAGCACCTCTTGGTGCTGACCTAGTTATGATTCCTTAATTGTTTTGTTTGCGTTTACTTTACTTCCGTACAATTATTTCTAAGTGTATGCATGCATAGTTTATTGGTAGCCACCCTTGGTTCGGTAGTTTTGAATGGCGGTAGAGGCCAATTGCTTAGGAGATATGACCAACTGACCCTAGGTGAGCGGACTGAGACGGGAAGGGTAAGATATGACCAACTGACGACTCTTTCTACTTGTGCGATTTGACCAACTGATCACCTACCGTTTGGAGGAACTTAAGAATTAAAGGGTAAGTGTTTGAGTTGCTAACGCCCGGGCACTCAATATTATAAATCTAGCATGTAGCCTTACTTAATGACTTGGCTTAGGGTACTAGGAACAACAGGACTTATGAGGGGACACCTGACTTCTCCTGTGGTGGCATCTTTGCTGAGAGGTTAGGGCGAATTGACCAAATGCTGTCCTCTCGACTTTGACCCCACCTGAAGTAATTGGAAGTAAGTAGACGTAGGCATAATTAGCTAGGAGGATTAACTAGGTTAGCACCACTCTCATCTATTGATTTTCCCTTTATCATTTATTTGCTTTTATTTGCTTTATTCTGCTTTAGTAGTTTAATTAATTAATTCCCTATCGAAACCATTATAAATCTGTAACACCTAGACTTAGTAATAATCCAACTCACATAGCTCTTGGGACGACTTCGGCTTTACCGAATAATACACTACACCGCGGGTACCTTTGCCCGTTAGTGCACTAGGGTAGACCATAGGTATAACGAGATTTTATAAATATTAAAACCTGGTCAGTAAAACCTGCATTAAGTTTTTGGCGCCGTTGCCGGGGAGTTATATTAGGATTAATATTATCCCTTTCATTTCATTTTAAAATTTTCTACTATTCTCACGATCATTATTCGAGTTTTCAGGTACCATGGAAGTTGTTAACATCGATCACCTCACTCTTGAGGAATATGTTAATACAAATAAACCGTAAAAACGTTTATTAATATTTTGCGATCTCTTTGTGTTTTGTTGATAACAAATATAATGTTATCTTAAGTACAATTATAAGGATACATGTTATTTTTGTAAAGCATTTACATATAGCCATCTAATACAAAAATGTTGTAATTAATCATTTGTTGTAATAGTTTATTAGGATCGGTAAAAATCACAACCCATGGATCATATCCATAACCCATGGTATTGACCCATACCCACAATACTAGATACAATGTACTCATTAGATACATTAAATCTAAAAGAATACACATGGACCAACCCAGAACCCATGACCCATGACCCATAACCAAAAAACCCATGGGCAAAGAGGAGCGTCCCACGGATCGCTAGGATTACACTAGACGGATCCCTTGTGGGAGGGATCCGTGGGATCCGGGGAACAAGGGAGAAATTGCCTATAAATAGAGAGCCATTTCTTCATTCTAACTCACCCCCTCTTCTTACTAATTCTCTCATATACTCTCATTCTCTTCTAACAAAAGATCACTTGATCTAGAGAGTACTTCCTTCTTTCTTTCTTTAGTGATTCTCATATAGGTCCTTCTCTAAGGCGAGATCACGAGCATTCTACAAGTCATCCAAGCAAAGGGTACTTGATTGATTTGTCCGCATATTTCAGAGCAAAGATATTGTATTTTATATTTCACATATTTGTTGTGTAATAGTCGTGTTGGTTTGGTCCACCGTGTTACGGACTCGGTATTTATCTTTGTACCAGAAAAAGGTGTAAGCAACCTTGTGAAGGCTTCTCCGCCAAGTTGAAGGAGTTTGTTGACATAGTGCTTGAATTCTCGAGTAGGCTCGGAGTGGATTAGGGCAAGGAAGGTGTCCTTGTAGCCGAACCACTATAAATCGGTTGTGTCATTTCTATCCCTTTGCTTTACTTTATTTACTTGCTTTATCATTAGATCTATACTTTCTATATATCCATAAGATGTCACATATTATCGAATCTAAAGTTTTTGAAACTAACTTAAAATCGGCAAAACTATTCAACCCCCCTTCTAGTTTTCCACAATTGGCATCAAGAGCTAAGTCTATAAAAGTTTTAAAGTAAACCGTATTTTAAAAACTTTTCGATCACTATTTACAAAGAAGGGCAATCTATGCAACGACCGCCACTACTTGAAACTAATGGTTTTATATATTGGAAAAATAGATTCGAAACGTATGTGAA
Source organism: Chrysanthemum makinoi (assembly GCA_910596185.1). NCBI lineage: Eukaryota > Viridiplantae > Streptophyta > Magnoliopsida > Asterales > Asteraceae > Chrysanthemum > Chrysanthemum makinoi. The sequence goes on along the minus strand of OU343216.1, from coordinate 2,730,618 downwards.
GTCTAAAGATATTGATCTTTGGTACATTATTGTTGAAGGCGATTTTGAGGCTACCTCAAAAGATGATAAATGAAATTTAGTTAACATACATCATGATAAACTAAGTGATGAATTGAAGAAAAAGCTTTCTAAAAATAGTGAAGCTAAAATGGTTTTGTATAATGCTTTACCCAAAAAGGAATTCAAAATAATTTCTATGCTTAAAACCTCTAAAGAAATTTGGAATTCTTTAATTGTAACTCATCAAGGTAATCAACAAGTTAAAAATAATAAAATTGATTTATTTGTTCAACAATATGAACAATTTTCAATATCGGATGAGGAAACTATAGATCATTCATTTGCTAATTTTAATACTATTATTACATCTTTATAAGCACTTGATGAATCTTTTTTTAGCCGTAACCATGTTAGGAGATATCTAAGGGCACTTCCATCCAAGTGGATATCCAAGGTAATGGTGATCTAAGAGTCAAAAGACTTGACAATCCTCACCCTTGATGAACTCATAGGCAACTTAAAATTCTACGAGCTTGTCCTTGCTAAGGATTCCGAAGCCTCATAGGTGAAAGAGAAACACAAATCTCTTGCCCTTAAAGCCAAAAAGGCTTCAAGCGATGAAGAGAACCTCTGAGATAGTGATCTATGAGGAGTATGCTATGGCTGTAGGGACTTTAAAAAGTTTTTTTAGGAAGAAGGAAGATACGTCAAACAACCGATGACAACAAGAAAGGATTCGAAGAGCAAAAGAGGATGAGAAGCCAAGGGATGATCGTGCTTGCTTTAAATGTGGGGACCCAAACCACTTTATTAGTAAGTGTCCCCAACGGGATGATCAAAAGGCGTCGCGGAGTGGCACGTGGGGAATGAGCAACGAGGAGGACGAAGAAATTTGTCTCATGGCAAATGATGAGGTATGTCACGAATACTATAGTAGCTCATCACTAGATGACGACTCATTACATAATGAATATGACAAACTGTGCAATATTAGCTTAAAACTAATTAACAAAAACAAGCTTTTAAAAAGTCAAAACCAACGTTTAGATAAAGAAGTCATAGAAATAAAAGAAAATTTGAAACGTCTAGAAAAGGGTAAAATAGCAAGTGGTGAATGTGAACTTTGCATTCAACTTTAAACACTAGTTGATCAACTAGATTCTATTGCTAGAATAAGTACGAATACTTTAGATATGATATTAGATATTGTTAAAACCGGTAACAACCAAAAAGGTTTAGGTATTCAATAACTTGATCCATCAACTAGTGAAAACAAAGAAAAACATTTTCTTAAAGCACTAGAAAAACCAGCCACTGTTGTGGCGGATCCCACGGATCCCATTAAAAGGCAACGGCTGAGTGTTAAGCCGGGGATCCGTGGAGTGCATTAGTAACAAGCGATGGTAATAACATAGCTTCTTCATCTAGAACTGATTTTTTTATCGTTAATAAGAAGAAACCAACTCAATTCACCACTAGACAACCACCTCCAAAATATAATCCTACTTTTGCAAAAACAACTCCATCTTTTCAAAACTTAATCCATCTAGGAGACCTAATAATATTTACCCGAGAAGTAACCATCAAATGGGATGGAACCCAAGTATGCAAAATGGTTTTCCTTTTCAAAACTTTGTTCCATGGAATGCATACTACTCATCCATACATGTCTAACATGAATGGAATGTTTATACTAATGGACCCATGAAAAATAGTTTAAGGTGAAACCTAGACTGGATGAATGGGTCAAGGATAGCGGGTGCACAAGGCACATGACCGGCAATAAAGATCTATTATCCACATATGAATCCCGATTGGAGGTAATGGGTGTTTGGAAATAGCAAAGTAAAATCATTGGTAAAGATGCGATTTCTAACAAATCTCTAACCATTAACGATGTGTGTCATGTAGAAAACCTAAACTTTAACCTCTTATGTATAGGACAAATATGTGATAAAAAGTGCAAGGTACTTTTACGAAAACGGTGGTAAGATATTAAAAATGGCATAACCATAGGAAGAGGAATTAGGAAACATGGAGTCTATGTCATTAAAATAGGTAATGAACCTAAGGCAGACAATGTCTTACCTCTATGGATGATACTTGACCTTATGGCATGAAGATTGAGTCATGCCAATATCTAGACTTCTTCAATCGCTATCATCCAAAGATCTAGTAAGAGATCTACCTAAGTTAAAATATGAACATCACTTTTGTGATGCTTGTAATGTAGGAAAACAAGTCCATTCAAGTCATAAAGCTAAAAACATGGTGTCTACAACTAAGTGTCTAGAATTACTTCACATGGATTTATTTGGTCCATCCGCTATCCAAAGTTATGGAGGAAACTACTACACTTTCGTCATAGTGGATGATTACTCTAGGTACACATGGACAAAATTCTTAAAGAACAAAACGGAAGCGTTTAATTATTTTGAAATATTAAGCAAGAAAATCCAAAGACAACTAGGAAGTCCTATAGTGTCTATTAGAGCGGATCATGGAAGAGAATTGATAATGAAGTGCAATTTGGAGCTTTTGTGTGCTAATGGTATTACTCACAACTTCTACGTAGCCCACAATGTCGAATGGGGTAGTTGAAAGAAAGATTAGAACCACAAAGAAATAGTGCGCACCATGCTTAATGAGCAATCCATACCTCAAAGTTTTGGTGCAATGTCGTTGATAGTTCAAGCGTACATACTCAATCGAGTCTTAATTAGACCAATCTTAGGTAAAACTCCATACGAGTTACTCAGAGGCAAAAAGCCTACGTTAGATCACTTTAGAGTCTTTGGTAGCAAATGTTTTATTCTTAACACTAAAGATTACCTTACAAAATTTGATCCTAAATCAACAGAATGTATCTTTCTAGGTTACTCTCCAAATAGCAAAGCTTACGTCATATAAAACAAAGAAACAATGAAGGTAGAAGAGTCATTAAATATAAAATTTGATGAAAGTCGACCCAAACCCTCTCCTCTTGTCAATGGCGAGATTGTAGAAAGTGAAGCTATAGTAATAAAGAAAAAGATAAATGAAGAAGAAGAACCTTTAAATGATGAAGTCATAAACATTAAAGAGTCCAAATATCACCCCGTAGATAAGGTCATAGGAAAGCTAAACAAAAAAACATTAAGGTCTCAAGTTCAAAACCAAAGTAGCATATTTTGTTTTGTTTCAACCATAGAACCTAAGAATACACAAGAAGCCATAAAAGATGAAAGTTGGGTAATGGCTTTGCAAGAAGAATTAAATCAATTTGTTTCTAATGATGTTTGGACACTTGTCCCTCCACCTAGTAATCAAACCACAATAGGAACCAGATGGGTTTATAAAAACAAATTAGATGCAAGCAGGTAGTGTCTAGAAACAAAATTTGGACTTCGTTGTCTAAAGAATTATAACCAACAAGAAGGAATAGACTTTGATGAGACCTATGCGCCCGTGGCTAGATTAGAGTCTATAAGAATACTTCTTGCGTATGCTTGTGCTAATGATCTAAAGCTTTATCAAATGGATGTAAAAATTGCTTTGTAAATGGTTTTATTAATGAAGAAGTATATGTAGCTCAACCTCCGGGCTTCATCGATTTTGAAAAACCTAAACATGTGTATAAGTTAAAAGAGCCCTTTATATGGTCTTAAACAAGCTCCAAAAGCTTGGTATGATAGACTCAAGTCATTTATAGTTAAACACAACTATACCATGGGGTTAGTTGACAACACACCTAAGAAAGAGAGTCACATATAATCATAGTTCAAATATATGTAGATGATTTTATATTCGGATCCACTTGTCAAGACATGTGTGATGATTTCTCTAAAATGATAGCATGGCGAGAGTTATTGATGAGTATGATGGGAGAACTTAGTTTATTTCTTGGTCTACAAATCAAACAAGTAGAAGATGGTATCTTCTTTAATCAATCTAAATATATAAATAGATGTTAAAAGAAATTAGGATTAGAAGAGTCAAAACCAATTAGGACACCAATGTCATCCGACACCAAACTCACTAAAGATGAAGACGGAGAATCCGTAGATAATACTAAATATCGTGGCATGATTGGTAGTCTTCTCTACCTCACGGCTAATAGGCAGGATATCATGTTTAGTGTTTTCTTATGTGCTAGGTTTCAAGAAGACCCTAAAACATCACACCTAGAAGCCGTAAAAAGAATATTTAGATACATTAAAGGTACAACACAATTAGGATTATGGTATCCTAAGAGCGCGGAGTAGAAACAATTGTATATGCGATTGACCATGCGGTGATTATGTTGACGAAAAGTACAAGTGGGGTATGTTCTTTTTATGGGATGTTGTTTAACATCTTGGTTTTCAAAAAACAAACGGCGATTAGCAATATCAACAACGAAGCGAATCGTCTCATTTGGCAAAGCATGCCAACAAGCACTATGGATGAAACAAAGCGTTAGTGACTCTGACATTCATCTAAGTTACATATCAATTCTATGTGACAACAATGGTGCCATAGATTTAAGCAAGAATCGATTATTACTCTCGCACTAAGCATATAGAGATTCGTCATCACTTCTTAAGAGACAATGTTCAAGAGAATCTCTATGAGAAGAGTAGCGTCGAAGACAACATAGCCGACGTCCTCACCAAACCGGTTAAGCGGGAACAATTCAACCTACTTCGTCTTGGTCTTGGTCTCATAGAACAAACGTCGTAATTTATATTTTTGACTCTACAAGGTATGTGTGAAAAACTAGAAGGGGGGTTGAATAGTTTTTCCAATTTTAAGTTAGTTTCAAAAACTTTAGATTCGTTAATATGTGAGATCTTATGGATGTAGAGAAAGTATAGGTCTAATGATAAAGCAAGTAAATAAAGTAAAGCGAAGGGAAAGAAAAGACACATCCGATGTATAGTGGTTGTTACAGGACACCTTCCTTGCCCCTCTGCTCCCGAGTCACTACTCGAGAGTTCAAGCACTATGTCAACAAACTCCTTCATTTGGCGGAGAAGCCTGGCGTTGCTTACACTTTCCATTTTCAAGCTAGATACGAGTCCAAAGTAGCACGTGGACCAAACCAACATGACTATTACACAACAAATATGTGAAATATCAAATACAAGATCTTTGCTACAGAAATCTTGCGGAGTGAGAAATCAATCAAGGACCCCTTGCTTGGATGACTTGTAGAATGCTAAGTGATCTAGCCTAGAGGACCTATATGAGGATCACAATAGAAAGAAAGAAGAACAACTCTCTAGATCAAGTGATCTATATGTTAGAGAAGAATGAGAGTGTTTGAGAGAACTAGTAGAAGAGGTGAGTTAGAATGAAGAAATGGCTCTCTATTTATAGGCAGTTTCTTCCACTGTTCCCCGGATCCCTTCCACTTGGGATCCGTCTAGTGTAATCCTAGGGATCCATGGGGCAGCTCCTCTTTGCCCATGGGTTTTTTGGTTATGGGTCAAGGGTTATGGGTTGGTCCATGGGTTTTCTTTAGATTCAATGTATCTAAAGTATACATTGTATCTATAACAGGTATTGGTTAAGATCCATGGGTTATGGTCCATGGGTTATGGTTTTACCATCCTAATAAACTATTACAACAAATGCTTAATTACTATATTTTTGTATTTAAATGGTTATATGTAAATGCTTTACAAAAATAACATGTATCCTATAATTACTTAAGATAACATTATATTTGTTATAAAAAACACAACAGTCATAAAATATTTAATAAACATTTTACGGTTTATTTGTATTAATAATCTCTCCCTTTTTGTTGATGATAAAACATAATGTTATGATAATAAAACTCAAGAATAGATGTAAGTTTTTTGAAGCCCTAAGTTTTACTTCTTCTCCCCTTTTTGTCAAAACAAAAGTTAACCCATGGAAGAAATAAACATAAAAGTGTGGAAAAATTAGTCCACGTCGTTAACTCCCCTTGGCGGTAGCTCCTAGTTTGGGGCGTCAAGTTAAGAAAAAAAATAAAATCCTACAAAAGAAAGGTTAGTAACATGCTTAAATATTCTTGTGATGCGAGAATCAAGATTGGGAGCCAAGGTATGTAAACAAGGCCTTGTAATAAAACAACAAATTGTAGTGGTATTTATGCCACCTACAAGCATGTAAAAGTAAGAAAAAGACTTGTTCTTGAAAATGACTTCAAAAGAAAAAAGTACTAAAAATAGAAAATAGTTAGTAGTTCCATGCTTGCATAAGGTTATGGATGGAGGTTTGGATGAGTAATGGTATTGATTCGATCAAGGATGAGGTTGAGTATGAATCGCATTTCTTCCCTAACTTCTATTGCAATTTACCTAGTGGATTGGCAATGTTCTAATGTAGGTGATGTGGGTAATGATGCGGAAATCTTCGGTTTGTTTTGATTTGTGAGTTGCGGAAGTTGTGGTGGAAAAATAGGAAAATCTGAGGATCAAAGTCAGAATGATTGGAAGTGGTGGTGGAAAAGAATTTAAGTTAATGGAGCTAAAGGTGTGGTGATGTTTCAAGATCATTGAATATTGTGTTTGGAGAAGTTGGAGGTGTCAGAAAGGCTAATTCTTTTTGCTTTGGTTGTGGAGATCTTGTTGGAGTCGTAAGGATTTCCAAAAGAGTGATTTTAGGTGGTGAATTATTTGGTGATCAAGTTGGTGTACTCGTTGGTGATGAGGGAGGTGCTATAATGGAAGCATCTTATGGTGAGTTAGTTGATGGTGATGAGCCATATGATGGTTTTCCTAAGCAACAAGATGGGATGTTAATCGTCTTGGATATCTAGAGTTTGATTTTGGTATTTTGGAAGGTGGAAGTACAAAGGTTTGAGTTTCATGGATGTGATTGTTTGTACTAGGTGATTCATCTAAAGGGTTTGTGGATGACATGGTGTATTGTGTTTGTGAGGATGAGATGGATTATGCAAGCACTTTGGGAGTTCTATATATAGAAAAACAAAGCATTGTAATGAATGCTTGACCCAAAATGTGGATTAAAATCTAATGATTAGATATGAATTTAAGGCATGTGATCATGAGAACACAAGCATTAAAGAGCATACTCCCAAAAATAAAACAAATGTGGATTTTACATATAAAGTGAGAAAAATAGAAGGTAAAAATAGCTTACGTCTCGGATCCCCGGATCCTTCCCTTGAGGATCCGTCCGGCATGAAGAATTTGGATCCATGAGTCAGTGATTCGGGCACCACAAAATTTTCCTTTTGGAAACATTTTTACCTCTTGTGCCTATTATGCAAACTATTTGGAGTTATGGTTATCTTGACCCCTAAAAAGAAAAGGAAAAATAAACTAGAAGCAGAAAAGCATCCTATTGAGATAACCCGAAAACACATATTTAGTATTTGCAGATGCGTTTTAGTGTTATCAATGCTCTAATTCATTGTTGCTTAAATGAATGTGCACGAAAACATTATGTTATGTGTCTCCTTTAGCATTCAAAAGACATGAGATGCAATAAGCGGGTTTTACATTGTATTAATAATGAAAAGCGATTTTCCTAGGCGTGAAATTGCTTTTGTAGAATTGATGGGAAGGTATCATCCTTTTAGAAAACATTTTGAAAAGGGGTTTTCTTTTGAAAATGTGTATGTAGTTATGTGTTTGCAACCAAAAAAATAATAAAGCTATAAGTGGAAAACTTATCTTAGGTTTTGAAAATTCCGTAGTATTGTTTGTGAGTTGTGCATGAAATAGAAATCCTAGACTGGAGAAAGGCTAGTGTTTACATACCTTTTAGAGTCAAATAAATTCGAAGTATGTTCCATTAGACCAAAGACCAGTAGGTTGAATTGTTCCCTTCAATGGTTTGGTGAGGGCGTCGGTGTTGTCTTGGATGCTACCTTCTCAATAGAGATGTTCCCCTTTTGAACATTGTCTCTTAGGAAGTGATGACGGATCTCTATATGCTTTGTGCGAGAATGCAATACCGGATTCTTGCTTAAGTCGGCTGACACCTTTGTTGTCAAGCAGGATGGCTATGCAGATGGATGTCGTAGTCGACTAACGCTTGTTTCATCCATAGTGCTTGTTGGCATGCTTTCTGGCGGAGGCGATGCTGGCCGGTTGTTGATATTGCTAGTGCCGTTTGTTTCTTAGAAAACCAAGATGTTAAACAACATCCCATGAAAGTACATACCCCACTTGTACTTTTCTATCAACATAATCACTGCATGGTCGAATCACGCATATATAATTGTTTCTACTCCCGTGCCCTTAGGATACCATAATCCTAATTGTGTTGTACCCTTAATGTATCTAAATATCCTTTTTACGGCTTATAGGTGTGATGTTTTAGGGTCTTCTTGAAACCTAGCACATAACAAACACTAAACATGATATCCGGCCTACTTGCGGTGAGGTAGAGAAGACTACCTATCATGCCCGATATTTAGTTATTATCTATGGATTCAGCCGTCTTCATCTATTGTAAGTTTGGTGTGGATGACATTGGTGTCTAATTGGTTTTGACTCTTCTAGACCAAATTTCTTTAACATCTCCTTTATGTATTTAGATTGATTAAAGAAGATACCATCTTCTACTTGTTTGATTTGTAGATCAAGAAAGAAACTAAGTTCTCCCATCATACTCATCTCGAACTCGTCATGCATGATTTTAGAGAAATCATCACACATGTCTTGACAAGTGGATCCGAATATAATATCATCTACATATATTTGCACTATGATTATATGTGACTCTCTTTTCTTAGTAAAAAGTGTGTTGTCAACTAACCCCATGGTATAGTTATGTTTTATTAAAAATGACTTGAGACTATCATACCAAGCTTTTGGAGCTTGTTTAAGATCGTAAAGGTCTTTCTTTAATTTATATACATGTTTGGGTTTTTCAAAATCGATGAAGCCCGGAGGTTGAACTACATATACTTCTTCATTAATGAAACCATTTAGAAAAGAGCTTTTGACATCCATTTGATAAAGCTTTAGATCATTAGCACAAGCATACGCCAGAAGTATTCTTATAGACTCTAATCTAGCCACGGGGGCATAGGTCTCATCAAAGTCTATTCCTACTTGTTGGTTATACCTTTGACCGAGTCTAGCTTTGTTCCTAGACACTACTCCGTTTGCATCTAATTTGTTTTTATAAACCCATTTGGTTCCTATTATGATTTGATTACTAGGTGGAGGGACAAGCGTCCAAATATCATTAGAAGCAGATTGATTTAGTTCTTACGGCATGGCCATTACCCAACTCATCTTTTATGGCTTCTTGTGTATTCTAGGTTCTATGGTTGGCAGAAACAAAACAAGCTACTTTGGTTTTGAACTTGAGACCTTAATGTTGGTTCGTTTAGCTTTCCTATGACTTTATCTACGGGGTGATCTTTGGACTCTTTAATATTTATGACTTCATCATTTAAAGGTTCTTCCTCTTCATTTATCTTTTTCTTTATTACTATAGCTTCACTTTCTATAATCTCGTCATCGACAAGAGGTGGTGAGGGTTTGGGTGGACTTTCATCAAATTTTATATTTAATGACTCTTCTACCTTCATTTTTTTCTTTGTTTAATATATGAAAGCTTTGCTATTTGGCGAGTAACCTAGAAAGATACCTTCGGTTGATTTAGGATCAAATTTTGTAAGGTAATCTTTAGTGTTAAGAATAAAACATTTACTACCAAAGACTCTAAAAGTGAATTAATGGGCTTTTGCCTCGGAGTAACTCATATGGAGTTTTACCTAAGATTGGTCTAATTAGGACTCGATTGAGTATGTATGTTGAGGTATCAACGACATTACACCAAAACTTTTGAGGTATGGATTGTTCATTAAGCATGGGTTGACTCATTTCTTGTAGGGTTCTATTCTTTCTTTCTACTACCCCATTCGATTATGGAGTGTGGGCCTAGAAGTTGTGAGTAATACCATTAGCGTCACCAACAAGTACACCAACTTCATCACCTAAAGTCACTCTTTTGGAACTCCTTATGACTCCAACAAGATCTCAACAAACAAAACAAAAAGAAATAGCCTTTTTCCAACTTCTTGAACACAATATTCAATGATCTTGAAACATCACCACCATTAGCTCCCATTAAACTACAAGAACATCTAGGTTCTTTTCTACCACCACTTCCAACCATTCCGGACTTTGATCCATATTTTCCTATTTTTCCACCACATATTCCATAGCTTCACAAATCAAAACAACCCAAAAACTTGCACTCATTACCCATCACTTACATTGTGAACATTGCCAATCCACTAGGGAATTTGCAATAGAAGTTAGGAAAATCGATTCATACTCAACCTCATCCTTGATTGCATCAATACCATTACTCATCCAAACCTCCATCCATAACCTTATGCAAGCATGGAAGGAATCATTATTACTATTTTCAATTTTTAGTACTTTTCTTTTAGGTCATTTTCGGAACAAGTCTTGTTCTTATTTTTACATGTTTGTAGGTGGCATAAATACCACTACACTTTGTTGTTTTATTACAAGGCCTTGTTTATATACCTTGGCTCCCAAAGCGATTCTTGTCAATCACAAGATTATTTAAACCGCGTTACTAACCATTCTCTTTGTAGGATTTTTTATTTTCATCATGGCGCCCCAAACAAGGGGGCTACCGTCGAGGGGTAGTAAGCGACAAATGGACCATTTTCCACATTTTATTTCTTGATGGGTTAACTTTTTGTTTCAACAAAAGAAGTAAAACTTAGAACTTTCAAAACATACATCTATTCTTAAGTTTTACTCATCATAACATTATGTTTTGTCATCAACAAAAAGGGGAGATGGTTAATACAAATAAGCCGTAAGCGTATATTAATATTTTGCGATCTCGTTGTGTTTTGTTGATAACAAATATAATGTTATCTTAAGTACAATTATAAGAATACATGTTATTTTTTTAAAGCATTTACATATAGCCATCTAATACAAAAATGTTGTGATTAATCATTTGTTGTAATAGTTTATTTGGATGGGTAAAAATCACAACCCATGGATCATATCCATAACCCATGTATTATTGATATACCCACAAGACTAGATACAATGTACTCATTAGATACATTGAATCTAAAATAATACCCATGGACCAACCCATAACCCATGACCCATGACCCATAAACAAAAAAACCCATGGGCAAGAGGGCGTCCCGGATCCCTAGGATTACACTAGACGGATCACTTGGGAGGAGGATCATGGGATCCGTGGAGCAGTGGCGAATACCTATAAATAAAGACCCATTTCTTCATTCTAACTCACCCCTCTTCTTACTAATTCTCTTATATACTCTCATTCTCTTCTAACAAAAGATCAATTGATCTAAAGAGTAAATCCTTCTTTCTTTCTTTAGTGATTCTCATATAGGTCCTTCTCTAAAGGTCTGAGATCATTCTTCTAAGTCATCAAGCAGGGGTCCTTGATTGATTTGTTCCTCTTAAGATTTACAGTAGCAAAGATCTTGTATTTGATATTTCACATATTTGTTGTGTAATAGTCATTAGACTCGATTATTTAGCTTTGTACCGAGAAAAGGTGTAAACAGCGTTGTGAAGGCTTCTCCAAGAGTTGAAGGTGTTTGTTGACATAGTGCTTGAACTCTCGAGTAGGTGACTCGGGGAGTGGAGTAGGGCAATGAATGTGTCCTTGTAGCCGAACCACTATAAATCGGTTGTGTCATTTCTATCCCTTTTCTTTACTTTATTTACTTGCATTATCATTAGATCTATACTTTTTCTATATCCATAAGATCTCACATATTATTGAATCTAAAGTTTTTGAAACTAACTTAAAATCGGAAAAACTATTCAACCCCACTGGTTTTCCACCAGAATATTTGGCGTTGACAGAGGAACAAGGGCGGGTCTCAGACCGGCAATTGGAGGCGGATGTCGTTGAAATCAAGAGACCAATTTATGAGGGCTTAAACATAACCGTTTATCGGAAGCGAGGGCGAAGATGCATATGAACCTTACGTTGAAAATATCCTATACATCGCTAGCCTTTTCAACATTAGGCGTGTCTCATGATCTTTGCTAAGGGTATTCCCATGACTCTTCTGGTTGCGGAAAATGGATCGAAGATTGCCGCCGAGGCGAATTAATTCTTAGGCTCTACTTAGAAGCACTTTATTGAGATATTTTCACCATCGAAGATTTCTTGACTTTTGGAGATCCATAATTTCAAGCAAGAGGCAGCGAAGCGTTGTATCAAGCACAGGATAGACGCGATCTCCTTTACAAGTGTCCCTACATGATCGAACAACCATTGGAAGGTCAACATTTTCTACAAAGGAATTAGCGTAACTACAACAAAATCTTTGGACTATCAGGACCTATCGAACATGACTCTACTCACTGCAATTGAAGCCATTCAAAAATGGTGATCACTCTCAAAATAGCCGGCGGACAGATAGTAAATGAAACCAAAGGAAATTTTGTGAATTGCGGCAATTGCTAGTAAAATTGAAAATCTAAGTGAGATATCTTGAAGGTCGAGCCGTCCATACCATCAAGTGGGTTGTAGCGTGGAGGAGGACATCTAGAAGGTGTCTCTGTAATGAAGAAAATATTGAAAGAAGCCAGTAGAGAAAATCGACCGTTTCTGGGAGATGTCGAAATAATAAAAGGTATCGTGGAAATTACAACCGTGGGCCTTATGGAAAAAGAAAGCCCAGTCTTGAAGAAACAATCAACAAGTTCAGAAGTTGACTGAGACAAAAGGAGGACAAAATGAGTGGTTAAAGGAATTCCAGGAAAACAACATAAAACCTTTCCAAGCCGCGATACAACCCTAAAAAACCTAGAATCTATAAGTGGAAAAGCTTCGGTGAAAAAGGGATGAATAACAATAAACTGAAGGATTGAGAACCCTCTATGGAATGTAAAGTGATTTTATTGATGATAACTTTCGAAGTTCGGGCCAATGATCTGGATTCGGGGGTTGTTACAGCCGACGAGTCGGTCACATGGCCAACAGCTATATGGTACAGCGTAACTATATTTTTAACGGCGATAATGGGGTTATGAAGAATCTTGAGAGAAAGACTCTAACAGATTACGTAACCAAAATCTGATTCTGGCGTATACATGGGCAGAAAAATTCCTCGAAGTGGATGAATCGAGGAAAAGTAGGTCCTGACATTGACATGTACCCTCTTCCCGTATCAAGAAAGAAATATCCTTTGGTGCAAAATGATACGGTTGCTAAGGGAAGATTGGTATGATCTTTGGGCCTCGTGTGACCCTAGAAATGAGGTTTGCAATAGAGGAAGCAATAAGGATAGGATCAACCATAATAAATTTATGTGGCCTACATATCTTGATGATGAAGAGACTAGAAACTCTCTAGAGATGAAGAAGAGCTTCTCGAGTCAGCGGTGTACTCAGCTCATCATAGCGGCGAGGAGTCCACACCGAGCATGGCCTACATGCAACCCCTTCCTGAGTATTGCGGCGGGATAGTGAAAGAGAGGAAGAGTAGACATGCCCTCGGCGCCAAAGACATTGTATAAAGTTAGGTGACTTGGCATGCAGATTTGTTACTTGTCTGATTAGGATGCCAAGATTAGCAGAATCTTCTTAGAGAGTTAAAAGTGATAGACATTGAGGAAAAAGAAGTGATTAATAAAGACATCTACTTGCATGGATGAGCATTTAAGTGGCCAGCTACAACAAAGAAATCACTTTGATCAGTAGTGCGAGAAGAATAAAATCTCTGGGAAAATTTCACGGGCATCATCACGACCTATGATGATGTATGGCAGGAGGCAGCTCAAGGAGAATAGGAAAAGATGAATTCTTTTTGGTC
>OU343216.1:2653167-2716718 GCA_910596185.1 Chrysanthemum makinoi | reverse complement strand
GATGTACTCTAACCAAACTATCTTAAATAGCTTCTTAAGGGTTTGATAACCTCGGATAAATCCTAAGTTATTAACAATGAAATACTAAATAATCTTTATCAAGTACGCGGAATTTACTTAACAAAGCTAAGAAGAATATAACTTTATTAATAACTCTAAAAATCTAAATAATGATCGTACGAACTCTCTAAAATCGTATATAAAACTCTTCTAAAAACGTAACTCTAATACCAATCTAGGGATCCTTTTATAGATTTAAGGATAACCCTAATTGGTTTACAATTCTTATCCTTGTACGTCAAGTAAACAATACTTAGAAAGTTCTAGATAAACATTACTTTCTACCTTTAATTAATTACAACCGACTTTAAACTTTGCAGTACTTTGACTTTTACTTAGCAGTACTTTGACTTCTTGTAGTACTTTGTCTTTCTGCAGTACTTTGTTAATCTTCAGCACTTTAACTCTTCAGTACTTTAACTTTTTGTATCCCAACACTTTTGTCTTGGTATACTCTTTTACCAAGTTCATCATCTCCGTCATTTTTGCCTGCATCTCCTCCCCTTGCCTATAAACCTCCTCTTCAAATTTTGCTAATCTCTCCGTATGAGCTGCCATGTACTCCCTCATTTTTTCCTTAAAGCTCGGTGAGAGTGGTATTGGATAAGTAGAACAAAAGAGACGTTCGGAATTAAGATTATGCTCACGACTTGGGGATTCGGAGAAAGGTGTTGGGTGGTTGGCGGAATTAACCATTTCCCGAGGGATTTGTTTGGGGGCTCTCCTATGCCTTTCAATTAGATAATCAATCCTTCTATCAAGAGCACTCATTTGCTCTTCAGTGATGTTGGAAGATTCAAGACGAATTGATATGGCATTAACCACTTTAACGGGGGTTTCAGGGGATTCATTCCAATTTTTGCAGCTTCGATTAGCAAGCTCTTCTATAATATCCCAAGATTCCTCTGCGTTGAAGTCGCTAAGCCTTCCACCGGCGGCTTGATCAATAGATCGCCTTGTGATGAAATCGGTATAGTCATAGAAGATTTGGATTTGAAGCCAAAGATCAATGCCATAAGGAGGGACTCTATGGAGTAAGTCCTTGAATCGAGTCCATGCTTCATAGAGATATTCGCCTTGAAGTTGTTGGAACATCAAGATGTCTTGTCTAAGTTTAGTAGTTCTCCCCGGTGGGAAAAATTGAGCAAGGAAACGAGAGGTGAGATCATCCCAACTTGAGATGGAGCCGGCGGGAAGTCGCTCAAGCCAATTACTAGCTTGGTCCTGTAGAGAGAATTGGAAGAGACGCAGACGCGTGGTCTCCTGAGTAGTAGCATCGAGGTCGATGGAATCGACAATTTTAAGGAAATCCTTAAGAACTTGATTAGGATCTTCGGAACGAAGTCCATGGAATGCACATCCGTTTTGCACCAACCGGATGGTGTCGGATCGCAGGGTTGTAGTTTGGGCTTGGTCGGGAAGCTCAATGGTGTTTCTATAGCCTAGCTGGCTTGGTCTTGAGTATTCACCAAGAGTACGGCCTCTTGGCGGGTCATTTGGTGGTGGGTTGATGGGTGGTGGTTGGTTATCACCTTCCATGATGAAAAGTGATGGGGTTACGAACAAAGGTCACGAAGAAGGGGGATAGACTACGAGGAAGGTAAAAATGGGAAAAAATCTTACTTGATAGGAATCAAGAAAAGAAACCTAAACGAGGTGGACTCCTAACTAGCTATTCTATTCCCCAGCAGCGGCGCCAAACACTTGATACGCTTACACAAATACTGCTCGGGGTCAAAGGAACTTCCTTTTCGTCGAGCAAGTTTTTCAACACCCTAGGCAGTGAACCTAATCGTTGTAGTGTAGTATTAGGGTAAGCCATGGGTATTGATATCATTCTCTAGGGGAATAGTAATGCTAGTTAGAAGTTACTACGCTAAGGTTGAGGTTGAGGAAGATTATTTTTTTATCTTTTTTATATTTTTTTTAGGAAATGGAAAGGTACGAATCTCGGGGTTTGGATTTGGGGGTTGGTATTTCTACCGATTACTCTACTTATCTAATTATCTAATTAACTAAGCTAGGGGTAGTCTATGTCTATTGTTGTCTGCTCGTATGATGATTAAAAATGTATTTTGTCACACCCCCAAATTACGTGTTTTGCAGCGGAATGGAATACCTTGGGAAGGACTGTCATAGCATCAAAGTTATTAGCTATATCGAACCGCGACCTAAAGTGTCGTTTAGAAAATACATCGTTTGATTAAGTAAAATAATCAGAGTTTACAATATGTAGGTCCCAAATGAAAATCAATGTATTCGGAAATAGGTTTGATACAAGCCAAACGATGTTTTTAAAGTGTATAAATTCCATGTGAGACGCGTGTCACCACGACTAATTTTAATTCTATGATGTGTCCATATGCATGCCATGAAGTGAATGCCTTAGATACCCGAGATAAAACATGCTAAAAAGTGTCAACACAAAGGTTGGTGAGTTCATAGAGTTTGTGATGAAATGTAAAGCTTTTCAAAAATTGTTTATGCAAAGAAAGGCATTGTAAATCCACTCAGTTCCAAGTTCCGCCCATACAAAACTTGCAACCTGTGTGTTTACAACCCATTGCCAAAATATAGAATTGTCAATCTTGTTTGTAAGTAGGACATAGGTGCATACGATATATACATGTACTTAATGCAAAGAATCACAACCAACTGAACCTCTTGACAAGTCTAAATTGTTTGTACTGTTTCATTGAATAACGAATTATATTCACCCGTGTCACGCCATCAAGGACCTGGGTATGGGTGGGGGTGTCACCCGATAGTACTATCAATACCTCTCCGCCAGCCCCGCAGAGTTAACCAGTTGCTAAAGTTTGTATGTTGATGCATAATTGAAAACTAGTTTAGCACATTAAGGCACATATCGCAATAAACCACACATAATGTCCAAAGTGTATAAGAAGTATATTGTAACACAATTGTATAAAATGGTTTGAGTATTCAAGAAGAGTGAAACAAGTATTTAAGCATGTATCTCCCCCAAATAGTTTGTAAGAATTTAAACGAGTACAGGTGGGGTATGAACTCACAGTAGTATGTAAAAGTTTAGAGTACTTGTGAAAGTAAATGAAAATAGTTTGAGCATGTATCTCCCCCAAAAGTAATATAAAAACAATTGAAAGTGGGGCTATAGAACTCATAGTAATATGTCAAAGTTTAGAATATTTGTGATAGTGAAAGTAAGTAGTTGAGCATGTATCTCCCCCAAAGAGTTTGTAAGACAAATACGTAATAGAAAGTGGGGCTATGAAACTCACGGTAATCAGTAAACGTTTAGAGTATTTGTGAAAGTAAATGAAAATAGTTTGAGCATGTATCTCCCCCAAAGAGTTTGTAAGACAAATAAGTAATAGAAAGTGGGGCTACCAACTCACCTGGTGTGATTGGTATGCTAACAAAATGAAGTGCAAGAAAATGAGGCTCGAAACTATCCGCACCTAAAATGAATGATATGATACTTAATGAATTATGATGTAATGTTGTGCATGCATTTTCAGATGTTATTTATACCACTTGTGAATTTTGAAAATAATACTCTTCGTCGAAAAATACTCGTTTGACGTCTTGACCATCCAAAAATCACTTTACAATTATTTACGTCAAAATGTCATCCTACAACGGTTTTATAATGATTTATAGTGAAATTTATCACTTTTCGTCGTAAAACAATGTCCCGGAAATTTCTTGAAAGTGACAAAAATGGCTCCGAAAACTAGTCGTAAAATGGTGTACGTCGATCGTTAGAAAACGAACTCGACGGTTTTGGAAAGTTTGTATAAAAATCTAGAAGTTTCATGTCAGAGTTTTCGCCATAGAGGTCTCGAACATAAAGATAATAAGGGTTAAAGATAGTGATTTTGTCTAAAATGTTGTGTAAAAAAATGAGTTTCGGCAAAGTTTAAGCAATCGTAATTAATTTATTACAACTCCGATATACAAACGGTTGGTCGTTTTGAAAAATATGCTTGGTGATCTCGATTTTATTAGAAGACATTTCGTTCCAAAAAGTTCCACATCATAGTTAAAAACAGTCTCCAACATGGTCGCTTTCCTATCGTAACACTTGTCTCAAGTAAATAATATAGTTTTTCAGAAAATAATAGTTACGGCAATTTTATGAAAACGTGCATCTCTTTGTCGTTTCAACCGTTTTCTACGATAATACGCCCTTAGCTTCGTCAGATCGAATTATACTAATATATTTTGATAAGTCAAATAATTTGTGAAGCTTAAGGCTCGTTTTTTGACATTCGTACAAACCAAAACACTTTGCTGAAATTTCAGAAAATATATATTTCGTTGTCAAAACTTGTAAAATTCATAACTTCTTCGTTATAACTCCGCTTTTAATCCGTTCAAGCTGCCACGGATTCGCTTTTAAAGTATATTTTCTAAATATCAAGGCCAAAAATTCGTGCCTACTGTCGGATTTTCCAGAAATTCAAAACAAGATCAGACCACTTTTTTATACTTGTAAAATAGTTTTTCTCGTACTAAACCTATTCCAATCCTTCAAATCAACTCCAAAGCTAATCTAATCCTACCATACACCTTCTTAGGGTGTCATGGGTTCCTAATCATCATCAAGACCAAAATATAACAAGGGAATAATTATAGGATGACTTTTATATATATAACTCTAAGAATCAAAGTAAAAATGGTATAAATACACATAAGTCTTGCATGTTTTTGCTCAAAATGATGAGATGAGTATGAAATGAATATGTAAGATGAAAAATAACATGAGATGCTTACAAGTGATATGATGAGGTGATTAGAACCAAGGTTAGTTTAAACACTCTAGGTTTTATTTCAAAACCTAAACAAGAGTGTGATCTAGATGTGCTAAACTTAAAATGGAAAAACTTGATGATCTCTTCTTGGACCTTATGCTTGACCGGTTTTGAAGGATGAAAAGAAGAGAGAAGAAAAATTTAGCTAGTCTTGAATTATTAGTGTGATTGAATGAATGAAATGTATAAGTTTGTATATAAATCTTTCTAGGTAAGAAAATCTACCAAACCATTAAATGCAAACTATAGTCGGTTTTTAGGGAGGTTGTTTTCTCAAATATATATATATATTTTTTTTACTTCTTTACTTGTATATAATTTGTCAAAAATAAATGTGTAAGTAAATGTATGTAGTTAATAATACTTGTAAGGTAAATGGTAACTTTTAGGTAAAAGAGATTTTTAATAGATCAAAGTAGAATGTAATGAGATCACAAAAATTGTAAAAATACTGTGACAACCCGTACTTTCAGGTCATTTCTCGACACAATTCATGTCTCATTATTTCAACATTGATCGTAAACTTGGTTTACTTGTTTCAAATTCGCGTAACCTTGGAGGTTTAGCGGCGAATTCATGATCATAACATCACGTACATTTCATATGGACTAAGATTAGTCTACATTCCATGGACATCATTTGCATCTCATTAGTACATTCATGACATTTCATTTCACTTTATACGCGTAATTTTTATATTTAATAATCTTTATCGCGTGAGTTATTATTTTAACATTTATCCCGTTACTTTCAAAAATGATCCCGATGTATTTTTAAACTTACATTTAGTTTATAAAAACTATATTTTTAGTTTTCCTAGTGTTTCAAATTTATTTGGTAAATAAATCGTTAAAGTTTAATTATTACGTCGCTTTTCTTAAAAATTATACGGTAATTATTTTATCACTCAAATTTTACAAGGAATGTATTTTTACAATTTTTATAAAATCATTATACTCTATTTTGATCTATTTAAAATTTACTTGTACCAAAAAGTTACATTTTACTTATACTTTATGTCAAAATTACACAAGTACACAATTATATACATTTAAAAAAAAAAAAAAAAAAAAAAAAAAAGTAAAATATCCAAATTCCTCCCCCCTTGGCCGACCAAGGGGGAGGGTGACATTAATATGAGAATGGTTCTTGATTGTTTAAATGTTTACTCAACTTAAAAGTCTTACACTTCATTCTCATTTCATTCATGCACCTAAATATTCAAAGTTGATAAAACTCTTTCTCTCCTTGTTTTTCTTCTCCATAACCGGTCACAACATCAAGAGATCACCAAGGGATCAAAATTTTCAAGTTCAAGTGTATAAACAATCTAGTATATACTCTATATAAGGTTTTGAAATAAAAACCAAGAGTATTTAGGTTAATCCTTGTTACTTTCACCTCTTCATTATCACTAGTAAGCATGTTTTTATCATTTTCATATTTCCTTTTCATTTTCATATGTTTCTTTTCATTTTTGGAGATATTATGCATGATATGTGATTTATACCATTTATTTCATGATTTTAGAGTATATATATATATATGGTCATCCTATAATTATCCCCTTGGTATTGGTTGGTCTTGATGGTGATTAGGAACCCATGACACCCTAAGAAGGTGTATGGTAGGATTAGATTAGTTTTGGAGTTGATTTGAAGGGATTAGAATAGGTTTTGTCCGAGAAAAACTATTTTCGATAAGTATATTTTGTGTTCTGTCCTTGTTTTGCTTTTCTGGAAAATCCGACAGTAGGCACGACATTTTGGCCTTGATTTTTAGAAAATATACTTTAAAACGAATCCGTGGCCGCTTGAACGGATAAAAACGGACTTATAACGAAGAAGTTATGGATTTTACAAGTTTGACGACGAAATATATTATTTTCTGAAATTTCAGCATACTATATTTATTTTGTCCGAGTCAAAAACGAGCCTTAAGCTTCACAAATTATTTCGACTTGTCAAAAATATATTATTTTACTTCGATACGAAGCTAAGGACATATTAAACGTAGAAAACGGATTTGAAACGACAAAGATATGCACTTTTTCATAAACTTGCCGTAACTAATTTTCTGCACACAATTAGCCAAAAACCACCATCTTTAACCCTTATTATCTTTATGTCCGAGACCTTTTGGACGAAAACTCCTGAACTGAAACTTTTAGATATCGATACAAACTTTCCAAAACCGTCGAGTTCGTTCTCTAACGATCGACGTACACTGTGTTACGACTAGTTTTCCAAAGCCATTTTTGTTAATTTCAAGAAATTTCCGACGACATTGTTTTGCGACGAAAAGTGAAAATTTCTCTAAAAATCATTATAAAACCATTGTAGGATGACATTTTGACGTAAAAACATGTAAAGTGATTTTTGATTGGTCAAGACGCCAAAAGAGTATTTTTCGACGTCGAGTAATATTTTCAAAACTCGTAAATGGTATAAATAACATATCAAGTGCATGCATAACATTACATTGCAACTCATGACATATCATATAATTGATAATAGGTCCGTTAACGATCACATTAAACCTCGTGTACTCACATTTGCCATTATTCCAGTTTACCAAGTGAGTTTTCATAGCCCCGTTTTACATGCTTTCGATTATTTTCAAACCCACGGGGAGAATACATTGCACTACATTTTTCTTTGTACGATACCAAGTATGTTAAATTCATTACATTGCTTAAGTTACCGCATTTGCCAATTTGAAAGTCCCCATTACTTGAACATGAACCGTTAATCTTTGGAGCGAGGATGAGTGGATAGATCTATCGAGGGTGACGGCTCCATCCGGGTTGGTGAATCCCAACCAGGAAAACGGATGCATTTCATTTGGTTTCATTACGGAGTTGTCGCAAACACTCTGCTAGGGGCATACATGATTGATCAGTCTAGTTTCGGGGTCATGGGCTTAGAGCAATTGTAACATTATTTTTCGTGACTTGGATGGTCATGCATGATAGATACTTGTGTAGTCGTATAAAACATTTACATAAACCTATGATTTCTCACCAACATTATTGTTGACCGTTATTAGCAATGTATTTTCGTGTAATGAGGCATTATCATCATGACATGGTTTAGGGACCTACATTTTGAGTCGCGGTGCCGACTTACATTATGTACATTATGGCACTTTATTTCAAAACATCGTTTGGATTTGTATTATATTTGTATTTCCGCAAACTTTGTAAACCTTTTGGGACCGATGTTGTACTCTGAATGTTTTTATGAAATATCCAACGATGTGTTTTTAAACGACACTTTAGGTCGTTCAATATAACTGTGATGTGGTGCTATGACAGTCAATCCCCAGGAATTCCATTCCGCTGCAAAACAGGTAAATTGGGGTGTGACAGATTGGTACCAGAGCTACAATTATAGAGAACTAGGTTGCATCATTGACCCTAGACTATAGCTACATTATCATAGCATCTCATCATTTCATCATAGTGCATATTCATGTTTATCATGCGGATTCACTTACACTTTATTCGAGATTATTTACTTTTATTTCACATCGGTTGTCACAGCATATGTCTTCAGATTCACATCCCATCACCATATCATCAGACTCTAGCTCGGATGATGTTCCAGCTAACCCCATCATGGATGATGTTTCATCACATTCCACTGAGATCGTATCTTCCATTGGATCTACTCCAGCCTTCCCACTGATCATGACCGACATTGAGACCGAACCCTTCGAGGAGGGCGAGGTTGCACCACTCCTCATGCGTTAGCCCACCACGATCAGACCACTACTAGCACCATCACCACCATCATCACCATCTTCATCATATTTTCTTAGAGATCCTTTACCTACGACAGACTTGCCGCCCAAAAAGCGTGCTCGTTTTGATATCCCTACACCACCATCTACTGAGCCCGAGCCACCCGTTAGGTTCGAGTTAGGCGAGAGTTCTAGGCATGCTCGACAGCCTTCTACCGAGGCGTTAGGAGCCCGTATTGATAGTCAGCAGATCCAGATAGATAGTTTGTCGCGACGCTTGGAGGAACTGGCTGTGGATAGGATTGAGCCCATTGCGAGGAGGTCGAGGGCCTAGTGTTAGGTGGTTTCATTGACTTATCTCATCGAGTATTCAGCATAGGCGCTAGAGGACAGGGAGAGTATTGCTTTGCAGTCGATTGAGAGTTGAGGAGTTTGGTGGATAGTTTGACTACTCAGGTTCGTGATCTTCGTGATCGGAGCCGGCGGAGCACCATGAGGTGCCTTATGTAGACTTTTGTCATGTATAGTTTTGACCATTATTATCCTAGTCACAAGGTGTGTGACGTAGTTTAAAGAACTTGTTGTATTTTGGTTGTTGTACAAACAAATGTATCAAGTATTGACTCTACTATGTAGGAATGGTTATTATTATCTATGATATCGGTCCATGTAGGCCGAAATTTTCATGTATATTATCCACGTGTGTTGTGATTATATTTGTGATATTTCGCTATTGTTCCGTTGTGATTCCATTTATCTTTATGCATGATGTGGTTGTGGATATATTTGTATGATGGTTGTTTCTACTTACGAGTTCTCATGATTGTTTCATCTTGTGATTTTGAAGAGTTATGGCGCCTAAGAAAGCTACACCGGAAATGACCCAAGCAGAAATTCAAAAGTTGGTGAATGATAGCATTGCTAATGCTCTAAGAGTTGAACGGGAAACAGTGGCTGCCGCCGGCCGCTAGGCTAGCTACTGCTCTGGTAATGCCGGAGGATCCGGGTTAAGAAATGTTCGTACAAAGATTTCAAGAGTGGTGAACCCACTAAGTTTCGAGGTACCGAGGTAGCTACTGCAATGGTACGATGGTTTGAAAAGTTGGAATCGGTGTTTTGCTTTGTAACCGTCCGGATGATAGTAAGGTTAAATTTGCTACTGAGCACATTACTCGATGGAGCTGTCATGGTGGAATTCATACGCTCAACCGATTGGAATGGAGAATGCTTTTAAGCTTACTTGGGAGGAATTTAAGGGCTTGGTGACTAAGAAGTTTTGTCCTCGAACGGAAATCAAAAAGTTGGAGACGGAGTTCTATGAATTGGTAACCATTGGGTATGATATCGAAACATACATTCGGAGATTCCGTGAATTGGCCGCGTTATGCCCGGCCGATGGTACCGGATAACGAGAAGTTGCTAGAAGCTTTTATCGGGGGACTTCCCGAAGTTGTTCAAGGAGATGTGACTTCGTTTGATCCACAAACAATTGAGGAAGCTATTCGAGTGACTCAGAAGTTGATGGCACAAGTGGTGAAGCGAGGTAAGTACACCACCACCAACCGAAGCAACAACAACAACCCCAACAACCGCTACAATTTCAACAATAACCGAGGCAACTACAACAACAACAAACGCAAGTGGGACAACACTAGGGGTAGGAATGCTACTCAACAACCACCCAAAAGGCAAGAGGTTGCTAAGGCTTATGCGGGTCCGAAGGAAGGAAAAGGATATACGGGGGTTTTGCCGAAGTGTAATAAGTGTTTGAGTCATCACAATCCGGGTCGATGTCCCGATCCGTGTGAAAATTGCAAGAAAGTTGGTCACCGTACTAGGGATTGCAAGTGGCCACATGTTACATGTTTTGGTTAAGGGAAACCGACACTACAAGAAGGATTGTAAGAAGGGAAAGAATCAAGCAAATCCGAATCAAGGAGGTTTGGCACCAGGAAGGGTTTACGCCATTGAGGCGGAGAAGATAGGGAGGACCCGAATGTCATAACGGGTACGTTTCTTCTCAATAATCGTTACGCTTCAGGTTTATTTGATTCGGGTGCCGATAAAAGTTTTGTGTCCAATGCATTTGCACCTTTGCTCAACATTAAGCCAACCACCTTAGATACATCATACAACGTCGAATTAGCTAATGGTAGCGTAGTTAACACAAACACCATTGTTCGCGGTTGCACATTCAATTTTCTTAATCATCCCTTCAACATAGACCTCATGCCCGTAGATTTGGGTAGTTTCAACGTCGTCATCGGCATGGACTGGTTATCTAAGCATCGTGCGAAGATCATTTGTGATGAGAAAGTGGTTCATCTTCCCTACAACGGCGAAACTTTGATTATTCGTGGGGAACGAAGTGGAACTAGAATTAGTATCATATCGAGTATCAAAACGGAGAAGTACATTAAGAAAGGTTGTCTTGCTTTCTTAGCTCATGTAACCGAGAAAAAGTCGGAGGAGAAGCGACTTGAAGATGTTCCTATTGTTCGTGAATTTTCGGAAGTATTTCCCGAGGATTTACCGACTTCCACCGCACGCCAAGTAGAGTTTCATATTGACTTAGTGCCCGGAGCTGCACCGATTGCGCGAGCACCGTACCGCTTAGCACCATCCGAAATGCAAGAGTTGTCTAATCAATTGCAAGAGCTTCTAGACAAAGGATTCATTAGGCCAAGTTCCTCTCCTTGGGGAGCACCGGTCTTGTTTGTGAAGAAGAAGGATGGATCCTTCCGAATGTGCATAGATTATAGAGAATTGAACAAGTTAACGGTGAAGAATCGTTACCCACTCCCCAGAATTGATGACTTGTTCGATCAGTTGCAAGGTTCAAGTATTTATTCCAAGATTGATCTTCGATCGGGTTATCATCAACTTCGAGTTCGGGAAGAGGATATTCCCAAAACAGCGTTTAGAACACGTTACGGTCATTACGAGTTTCAAGTGATGCCGTTTTGATTGACTAATGCACCGGCGGTATTCATGGATCTCATGAATAGAGTTTGTAAGTCGTATTTGGACAAGTTTGTTATAGTGTTCATCGACGACATCTTGATCTACTCCAAGAGCAAAGAAGAGCACGAAGAGCATTTAAGGATGATTTTAAGGCTACTCAAGAATGAGAAGTTGTATGCCAAATTTTCAAAGTGTGATTTTTGGAACCACAAAGTGCAATTTCTTGGTCATGTCATTGATAGTCAAGGACTACAAGTTGATCCCGCAAAGATTGAAGCCGTGAAAGATTGGGCTACTCCAACGAATCCTACAGAAATTCGACAATTTCTAGGACTAGCCGGGTATTACCGAAGGTTCATCGAAGGTTTTTCAAAGATAGCGAGACCTTTGACCAAGTTGACACAGAAAAACAAGAAGTATGAATGGGGAAAGAAACAAGAAGTTGCTTTTCAGTTGTTGAAGCAAAAGCTTTGCAGTGCGCCAATTTTGGCACTACCCAAAGGCATTGAGAACTTTGTTGTATATTGTGACGCCGCATAAAGGACTTGGGGCTGTTTTAATGCAAAACGAGAAGGTGATAGCGTATGCTTCTCGACAACTTAAGGTTCATGAGAAGAACTACACAACTCATGATCTCAAGTTAGGAGCCGTAGTTTTTGCGCTCAAGATTTGGAGACACTACCTCTACGGTACAAAGTGCACGGTGTTTACCGACCACAAGAGTTTGCAATATATTCTTGATCAGAAGGAGCTTAATATGAGGCAACGCCGTTGGTTGGAGTTACTCAGCGACTATGATTGTGAAATCAAGTATCACCCGGGAAAAGCCAATGTTGTGGCCGATGCTCTTAGTCGGAAAGAGAGGCCTAAACCTTTAAGAGTTCGATCATTGGGAATGACGATTATTTCTCCTTGACCATCGAAAATCCACGAAGCACAAGTCGAAGCACTTAAGAGGAGAAACCACCAAGTGAAAAGCTTTATGGTATGCCCGAAAGCGCAAATGGTTTTGTAAAGAGAGTAGATGGAGTATTATGTTTCAAGGATAGAATGTGGGTTCCATTGTATGGCGGAATACGAGAATTGATTATGCATGAGTCGCATAAGTCAAAGTATTCTATTCATCCAGGATCGGATAAGATGTATCAAGATCTTAAGAAGCTTTATTGGTAGCCGAACATGAAAGCGAGATTGCCACGACGTTAGCAAATGTCTTACCTGCGCTAAGGTAAAAGTTGAATATCGAAGCCTTCGTGTTTACTCCAACAACCGAAATTCCTCAATGGAAATGGGAACGCATTACAATGGACTTTGTTACGAAACTTCCTAAGACATCTGGAGGTTACGACGCTATTTGGGTAATTGTTGATCGCCTTACCAAATCAGCCCATTTCATACCGATTAGAGAGACTTATTCCATGGAGCAACTCACTAGACTTTATGTCAAGGAAATAGTCTCGAGGCACGGAGCACCAATTTCTATCATTTCCGACAGAGATAGTCGATTCACTTCAAACTTTTGGAATGCATTGCAAGATTCATTCGAACCGATTAGAGATGAGCACAGGATATCACCCACAAACCGACGGTCAAAGTGAAAGGACCATTCAAACGTTAGAAGACATGCTAAGGGCATGTGTGATTGATTTTGGAAATGGTTGGGCTAACCATTTGCCATTGATTGAATTCTCGTACAACAATAGTTATCACACCAGTATCAAGATGGCACCATTTGAGACACTCTATGGTCGTAGTGCCGATCACCGCTTGTTGGGCCGAGGTAGGAGACGCACAACTTCATCGGGTCCGTAAATGGTACGGAAACCACGGAAAAGATTGTTCAAATTCGTGATAGACTCGTGAACCGCAAGGAGTCGACAGAAAAGTTATGCGGATGTTAGACGCAAGGATTTGGAATTTCAAGTAAGTGACAAAGTTATGTTGAAAGTATCGCCTTGGAAGGGCGTGGTACGATTTGGAAAGCGGAAGTTAAACCCGAGATACATTGGACCATTCAAGATTTTGAGCAGAGTTGGTCCGGTAGCATATCGTCTTGATCTTCCGCCGTAACTCAGTCATGTGCACAACACGCTTCACGCTTCAAACTTGAAGAAGTGTCTTTCGGACGAATCGCTCGTTATTCCATTGGACGAAGTTCAGCTTGACGACAAACTCAACTTTGTGGAGGAACCTCAGAGAAATCATGGACCGCGAGGTCAAGCAGTTGAAACAGAGTCGTATTCCTATTGTGAAAGTTCGTTGGAATTCTCGACGAGGTCCTGAGTTTACTTGGGAAAGGGAAGACCAGATGCACGCAAGTATCCTCATCTTTTCACCGACACCGTTAGACCTAACAACGATTGAATTCGTGGACTGAATTCCTTTTGGATGGGCGAATGTGACAACCCGTACTTTCGTGTCATTTCGACACAATTCATGTCTCATTATTTCAACATTTATAGTAAACTTGGTTTACGTGTTTCAAATTCGCGAACCTGGAGGTTTAGCGGCGAATTCATGATCATAACATCACGTACATTTCATATGGACTAAGATTAGTCTACATTCCATGGACATCATTTGCATCTCATTAGTACATTCATGACATTTCATTTCACTTTATACGCGTAATTTTTATATTTAATAATCTTTATCGCGTGAGTTATTATTTTAACATTTAATCCGTTACTTTCAAAAATGATCCCGATGTATTTTAAACTTACATTTAGTTTATAAAAACTATATTTTTAGTTTTCCTAGTGTTTCAAATTTATTTGGTAAATAAATCGTTAAAGTTTAATTATTACGTCGCTTTTCTTAAAAATTATACGGTAATTATTTTATCACTCAAATCTTACAAGGAATGTATTTTTACAATTTTTATAAAATCATTATACTCTATTTTGATCTATTTAAAATTTACTTGTACCAAAAAGTTACATTTTACTTATACTTTATGTCAAAAATTACACAAGTACACAATTATATACATTTAAAAAAAAAAAAAAAAAAAAGTAAAATATCCAAATTCCTCCCCCCTTGGCCACCAAGGGGAGGGGTGACATTAATATGAGAATGGTTCTTGATTGTTTAAATGTTTACTCAACTTAAAAGTCTTACACTTCATTCTCATTTCATTCATGCACCTAAATATTCAAAGTTGATAAAACTCTTTCTCTCCTTGTTTTTCTTCTTCAAAACCGGTCACAACATCAAGAGATCAAAGGGGATCAAAATTTTCAAGTTCAAGTGTATAAACAATCTAGTATATACTCTATATAAGGTTTTGAAATAAAAACCAAGAGTATTTAGGTTAATCCTTGTTACTTTCACCTCTTCATTATCACTAGTAAGCATGTTTTTATCATTTTCATATTTCCTTTTCATTTTCATATGTTTCTTTTCATTTTGGAGATATTATGCATGATATGTGATTTATACCATTTATTTCATGATTTTAGAGTATATATATATATATGGTCATCCTATAATTATCCCCTTGGTATTGGTTGGTCTTGATGGTGATTAGGAACCCATGACACCCTAAGAAGGTGTATGGTAGGATTAGATTAGTTTTGGAGTTGATTTGAAGGGATTAGAATAGGTTTTGTCCGAGGAAAACTATTTTCGATAAGTATATTTTGTGTTCTGTCCTTGTTTTGCTTTTCTGGAAAATCCGACAGTAGGCACGACATTTTGGCCTTGATTTTTAGAAAATATACTTTAAAACGAATCCGTGGCCGCTTGAACGGATAAAACGGACTTATAACGAAAAAGTTATGGATTTTACAAGTTTGACGACGAAATATATTATTTTCTGAAATTTCAGCATACTATATTTATTTTGTCCGAGTCAAAAACGAGCCTTAAGCTTCACAAATTATTTCGACTTGTCAAAAATATATTAGTTTACTTCGATACGAAGCTAAGGACATATTAAACGTAGAAAACGGATTTGAAACGACAAAGATATGCACTTTTTCATAAACTTGCCGTAACTAATTTTCTGCACACAATTAGCCAAAAACCACCATCTTTAACCCTTATTATCTTTATGTTCGAGACCTTTTGGACGAAAACTCCTGAACTGAAACTTTTAGATATCGATACAAACTTTCCAAAACCGTCGATTTCGTTCTCTAACGATCGACGCATTAATCGTTTTACGACTAGTTTTCCAAAGCTATTTTTGTTAATTTCAAGAAATTTCCGTCGACATTGTTTTGCGACGAAAAGTGAAAATTTCTCTAAAAATCATTATAAAACCATTGTAGGATGACATTTTGACGTAAAAACATGTAAAGTCATTTTTGAAGGGTCAAGACGTCAAAAGAGTATTTTTCGACGTCGAGTAATATTTTCAAAACTCGTAAATGGTATAAATAACATATCAAGTGCATGCATAACATTACATTGCAACTCATGACATATCATATCATTGATAATAGGTCCCGGTTAACGCATCACATTAAACCTCGGTGTACTCACATTTGCCATTATTCCAGTTTACCAAGTGAGTTTTCATAGCCCCGTTTTACATGCTTTCGATTATTTTCAAACCCACGGGGGAGAATACATTGCACTACATTTTTCTTTGTACGATACCAAGTATGTTAAATTCATTACATTGCTTAAGTTACCGCATTTGCCAATTTGAAAGTCCCCATTACTTGAACATGAACCGTTAATCTTTGGAGCGAGGATGAGTGGATAGATCTATCGAGGGTGACGCCTCCATCCGGGTTGGTGAATCCCAACCATGAAAACGGATGCATTTCATTTGATCACATTACGGAGTTGTCTGGCAAACACTCGCAGGGCATACATGATTGATTAGTCTAGTTTCGGGGTCATGGGCTTAGAGCAATTGTAACATTATTTTTTTTCGTGACTTGATGGTCATGCATGATAGATACTTGTGTAGTCGTATAAAACATTTACATAAACCTATGATTTCTCACCAACATTATTGTTGACCGTTTTTAGCAATGTATTTTCATGTAACTGAGGCATTATCATCATGACATGGTTTAGGGACCTACATTTTGAGTCGCGGCGTCGACTTACATTATGTACATTATGGCACTTTATTTCAAAACATCGTTTGGATTTGTATTATATTTGTATTTCCGCAAACTTTGTAAACCTTTTGGGACCGATGTTGTACTCTGAATGTTTTTATGAAATATCCAACGATGTGTTTTTAAACGACACTTTAGGTCGTTCAATATAACTGTAATTGTGGTGCTATGACAGATCAATCCCCAGAATTCCATTCCGCTGCAAAACAGTAAATTGGGGTGTGACAAATACATTCCTTGTAAAATTTGAGTGATAAAATAATTATCGTCGCAGCTTTTTAATAAAACGTCGTAATAATATAATTTCAACGATTTATATACAAAATAAATTTAAAACACTAGGTAAACTCAAAATATAGTTTTTACAACTAAATGTAAGTATAAAAATATATCGGGATCATTTTTGAAAGTATCGGATTAGATGTTCAAAATAATAACTCACGCGATAACGCTATTTAATATAAAATTTACGCGTTAAATGTGAAATGAAATGTCATGAATGAACTAATATGATACAAATGATGCTAATGAAATGTAGACTAAACTTAGTCCATATGAAATGTTCGTGATGATATGATCATGAATCTGCCGCTAAACCTTTAAGGTTACGTGAATTTGGAACACGCAAAGCTATTTTACGATAAATGATGAAATTGTGAAGCATGAATTGTTTTGAGAAATGACCAAAAATTGAGAATTGTGACATTCTTCCCATGTCAGAGGAATCACGCCCTCGTGATTCAATCGATGATACTATGATTCGAACCTCGACAAGGGTTCTAAAAGTTTATGCTTGTGTATGGTCTATATGATTATGTCAATGCTCATGCATATGAGTTACCCGTCCCACAAGATACGCCTCGTGCTATCGTGAGCAATTCCCATCCTAAATACATGCTTTCTTATGATTAGGCTCGATGAGACAAGCTTTCCCATTCTCAAGCAAAATTTTTAAAAGACTTTTTGGTAACCGATTTTTGCTTAATCCCACAACTCATCAAACAAGAACTGTCATACGATTAGGCTAAATCGGTTTAGCTAACAACTTGTTTCTAGCTCGATCTTTGCAACTCATCAAACAAGATCTGTCACTCGGATCAAACTGGAAACAAGTGGTTTGAAGAAAATCTTTTGTAAATTTGGCTTGATTACTTTAATTGCTTACACATATGAGACTACTACTCCCTTCATTGCATGATTCTTCCCGAATTAGACATAGGTGATCAGGCTATGTATAATTTAGGAGTAACTATGCAATGCTTGAACTAATCGACTCATATGATGTTTGGTGTTGAGTCATAAGTCCGCATGTATAAAGAATGTGCACTTATAATGATATGATGAGATGCTATGATGATGTGGTTATAGTCTAGGGTCAATGATGCAACCTAGTTCTCTATAACCGATGCTCTGATACCAAGCTGTCACACCCCAAATTACGGTTTTGCAAAATGAATGGAATACCTTGGGGAGGACCTGTCATAGCATCAAAGTTACAGTATATCGAATCGACCTAAAGTGTCGTTTAGAAAATACATCGTTTGATTAAGTAAAATAATCAGAGTTTACAATATGTAGGTCCCAAATGAAAATCAATGTATTCGGAAATAGGTTTGATACAAGCCAAACGATGTTTTTAAAGTGTATAAATCCCATGTGAGACGCGTCGTCACCACGACTCTATGATGTGTCCATATGCATGCCATGAAGTGAATGCCTTAGATACCCGAGATAAAACATGCTAAAAAGTGTCAACACAAAGGTTGGTGAGTTCATAGAGTTTGTGATGAAATGTAAAGCTTTTCAAAAATTGTTTATGCAAAGAAAGGCATTGTAAATCCACTCAGCCCAAGTTCCGCCCATACAAAACTTGCAACTGGTGTTTACAACCCATTGCCAAAATATAGAATTGTCAATCTTGTTTGTAAGTAGGACATAGGTGCATACGATATATACATGTACTTAATGCAAAGAATCACAGCCAAATGAACCTCTTGACAAGTCTAAATTGTTTGTACTGTTTCATTGAATAACGGATTATATTCACCCCTGTGTCACGCCATCAAGGACCCAAGGGTGGGGGCGTCACCGATAGTACTATCAATACCTCTCCGCCGCTCCGCAGAGTTAACCAGCTAAAGTTTGTATGTTGATGCATAATTGAAAACTAGTTTAGCACATTAAGGCACATATCGCAATAAACCACACATAATGTCCAAAGTGTATAAGAAGTATATTGTAACACAATTGTATAAATGGTTTGAGTATTCGCAAGAGTGAAACAAGTATTTAAGCATGTATCTCCCCCAAATAGTTTGTAGAATTTAAACGAGTACAATGGGGTATGAACTCACAAAGAGTATGTAAAAGTTTAGAGTACTTGTGAAAGTAAATGAAAATAGTTTGAGCATGTATCTCCCCCAAAAGTAATATAAAAACAATTGAAAGTGGGGCTATAGAACTCATAGTAATATGTCAAAGTTTAGAATATTTGTGATAGTGAAAGTAAGTAGTTGAGCATGTATCTCCCCCAAAGAGTTTGTAAGACAAATACGTAATAGAAAGTGGGGCTATGAAACTCACGATGTAATCGCAAACGTTTAGAGTATTTGTGAAAGTAAATGAAAATAGTTTGCGCATGTATCTCCCCCAAAGAGTTTGTAAGACAAATAAGTAATAGAAAGTGGGGCTACGAACTCACCTAGTGTGATTGGTATGCTAACAAAATGAAGTGCAAGAAAATGAGGCTCGAAAACTATCCGCGACCTAAAATGAATGATATGATACTTAATGAATTATGATGTAATGTTGTGCATGCATTTCGTATGTTATTTATACCACTTGTGAATTTTGAAAATAATACTCTTCGTCGAAAAATACACTTTTGACGTCTTGACCATCCAAAAATCACTTTACAATTATTTACGTCAAAATGTCATCCTACAACGGTTTTATAATGATTTATAGTGAAATTTATCACTTTTCGTCGTAAAACAATGTCGTCGGAAATTTCTTGAAAGTGACAAAATGGCTCCGAAAAACTAGTCGTAAAATGGTGTACGTCGATCGTTAGAAAACGAACTCGACGGTTTTGGAAAGTTTGTATCAAAATCTAGAAGTTTCAGTTCAGGAGTTTTCGTCATAGAGGTCTCGAACATAAAGATAATAAGGGTTAAAGATGGTGATTTTGGCTAAAATGTTGTTTAAAAAAAATGAGTTTCGGCAAAGTTTAAGCAATCGTAATTAATTTATTACAACTCCGCTATACAAACGGTTGGTCGTTTTGAAAAATATGCTTGGTGATCTCGATTTTATTAGAAGACATTTCGTTCCAAAAAGTTCCACATCATAGTTAAAAACAGTCTCCAACATGGTCGTTTCAGCTATCGTAACACTTGTCTCGTAAAATAATATAGTTTTTCAGAAAATAATAGTTACGCCAATTTTATGAAAACGTGCATATCTTTGTCGTTTCAAATCCGTTTTCACGATAATACGTCCTTAGCTTCGTATCGAATTATACTAATATATTTTTGATAAGTCGAAATAATTTGTGAAGCTTAAGGCTCGCTTTTGACTCGCATACAAACCAAAAACACTTTGCTGAAATTTCAGAAAAATATATATTTCGTTGTCAAACTTGTAAAATTCATAACTTCTTCGTTATAACTCCGTTTTAATCCGTTCAAGCGGCCACGGATTCGTTTTAAAGTATATTTTCTAAATATCAAGGCCAAAAATTCGTGCCTACTGTCGGATTTTCCAGAAATTCAAAACAAGATCAGACCACTTTTTATACTTGTCGAAAATAGTTTTTCTCGTACTAAACCTATTCCAATCCCTTCAAATCAACTCCAAAGCTAATCTAATCCTACCATACACCTTCTTAGGGTGTCATGGGTTCCTAATCATCATCAAGACCAAAATATAACAAGGGAATAATTATAGGATGACTTTTATATATATAACTCTAAGAATCAAAGTAAAAATGGTATAAATACACATAAGTCTTGCATGTTTTTGCTCAAAATGATGAGATGAGTATGAAATGAATATGTAAGATGAAAAATAACATGAGATGCTTACAAGTGATATGATGAGGTGATTAGAACCAAGGTTAGCCTAAACACTCTAGGTTTTTATTTCAAAACCTAAACAAGAGTGTGATCTAGATTGTGCTAAACTTAAAAATGGAAAAACTTGATGATCTCTTCTTGGACCTTATGCTTGACCGGTTTTGAAGGATGAAAAGAAGAGAGAAGAAAAATTTAGCTAGTCTTGAATTATTAGTGTGAATGAATGAATGAAATGTATAAGTTTGTATATAAATCTTTCTAGGTAAGAAAATCTATCAAACCATTAAATGCAACCCATAGGGCCGGTTTTTAGGGGAGGGTTGTTTCTCAAATATATATATTTTTTTTTACTTCTTTACTTGTATATAATTTGTCAAAAATAAATGTGTAAGTAAATGTATGTAGTTAATAATACTTGTAAGGTAAATGGTAACTTTTAGGTAAAAGAGATTTTTAATAGATCAAAGTAGAATGTAATGAGATCATAAAAATTGTAAAAGTACATTCCTTGTAAAATTTGAGTGATAAAATAATTATCGTGCAGTTTTTAATAAAAACGTCGTAATAATATAATTTCAACGATTTATATACAAAATAAATTTAAAACACTAGGTAAACTCAAAATATAGTTTTTACAACTAAATGTAAGTATAAAAATATATCGGGATCATTTTTGAAAGTATCGGATTAGATGTTCAAAATTTACGCGTTAAATGTGAAATGAAATGTCATGAATGAACTAATATGATACAAATGATGCTAATGAAATGTAGACTAAACTTAGTCCATATGAAATGTTCGTGATGATATGATCATGAATCTGCCGCTAAACCTTTAAGGTTACGCGAATTTGGAACACGCAAAGCTATTTTACGATAAATGATGAAATTGTGAAGCATGAATTGTTTTGAGAAATGACCAAAATTGAGAATTGTGACATTCTTCCCATGTCAGAGGAATCACGTCCTCGTGATTCAATCAATGATACTATGATTCAACCCTCGACAAGGGTTCTAAAAGTTTATGCTTGTGTATGGTCTATATGATTATGTCAATGCTCATGCATATGAGTTACCCGTCCCACAAGATACGCCTCGTGCTATCGCGTGAGCAATTCCCATCCTAAATACATGCTTTCTTATGATTAGGCTCGATGAGACAAGCTTTCCATTCTCAAGCAAAATTTTTAAAAGACTTTTGGTAACCATTTTGCTTAATCCCACAACTCATCAAACAAGAACTGCGTCATAACTGATTAGGCTAAATCGGTTTAGGTAACGACTTGTTTCTAGCTCGATCTTTGTAACTCATCAAACAAGAACTGTCACTCGGATCAAAC
Source organism: Chrysanthemum makinoi (assembly GCA_910596185.1). Taxonomy (NCBI): domain Eukaryota; kingdom Viridiplantae; phylum Streptophyta; class Magnoliopsida; order Asterales; family Asteraceae; genus Chrysanthemum; species Chrysanthemum makinoi. Next base: position 2,694,655 of record OU343216.1, on the reverse strand, counting down.
TGGAAACAAGTGGTTTGAAGAAAATCCTTTGAAAATTTGGCTTGATTACGGAATTGCTTACACATATGAGACTACTACTCCCTTCATTGCATGATTCTTCCTGAATTAGACATAGGTGATCAGGCTATGTATAATTTAAGAGTAACTATGCAATGCTTGAACTAATCGACTCATATGATGTTTGGTGTTGAGTCATAAGTCCGCATGTATAAAGAATGTGCACTTATAATGATATGATGAGATGCTATGATGATGTGGTTATAGTCTAGGGTCAATGATGCAACCTAGTTCGCTATAACCGATGCTCGATACCAACTGTCACACCCCCAAATTACGTGGTTTTGCTGAATGGAATACCTTGGGGAGGCCTGTCATAGCATCAAAGTTACAGTTATATCGAACGACCTAAAGTGTCGTTTAGAAAATACATCGTTTGATTAAGTAAAATAATCAGAGTTTACAATATGTAGGTCCCAAATGAAAATCAATGTATTCGGAAATAGGTTTGATACAAGCCAAACGATGTTTTTAAAGTGTATAAATCCCATGTGAGACGCGTCGTCACCACGACTCTATGATGTGTCCATATGCATGCCATGAAGTGAATGCCTTAGATACCTGAGATAAAACATGCTAAAAAGTGTCAACACAAAGGTTGGTGAGTCCATAGAGTTTGTGATGAAATGTAAAGCCTTTCAAAAATTGTTTATGCAGCAAAGGCATTGTAAATCCACTCGCCCAAGTTCCATACAAAACTTGCAACCTGTGTGTTTACAACCCATTGCAAAAATATAGAATTGTCAATCTTGTTTGTAAGTAGGACATAGGTGCATACGATATATACATGAACTTAATGCAAAGAATCACATGTACCTAACTGAACCTCTTGACAAGTCTAAATTGTTTGTACTGTTTCATTGAATACCAGATTATATTCACCCCGTGTCACGCCATCAAGGACCCAAGGGTGGGGGCCACCGATAGTACTATCAATACCTCTCCGCCGCTCCCGCAGAGTTAACCGCCGCTGCTAAAGTTTGTATGTTGATGCATAATTGAAAACTAGTTTAGCACATTAAGGCACATATCGCAATAAACCACACATAATGTCCAAAGTGTATAAGAAGTATATTGTAACACAATTGTATAAATGGTTTGAGTATTCGCAAGAGTGAAACAAGTATTTAAGCATGTATCTCCCCCAAATAGTTTGTAAGAATTTAAACGAGTACAGGTGGGGTATGAACTCACAGTAGTATGTAAAAGTTTAGAGTACTTGTGAAAGTAAATGAAAATAGTTTGAGCATGTATCTCCCCCAAAAGTAATATAAAAACAATTGAAAGTGGGGCTATAGAACTCATAGTAATATGTCAAAGTTTAGAATATTTGTGATAGTGAAAGTAAGTAGTTGAGCATGTATCTCCCCCAAAGAGTTTGTAAGACAAATACGTAATAGAAAGTGGGGCTATGAAACTCACGGTAATCAGTAAACGTTTAGAGTATTTGTGAAAGTAAATGAAAATAGTTTGCGCATGTATCTCCCCCAAAGAGTTTGTAAGACAAATAAGTAATAGAAAGTGGGGCTACGAACTCACCTGGTGTGATTGGTATGCTAACAAAATGAAGTGCAAGAAAATGAGGCTCGGAAACTATCCGCGACCTAAAATGAATGATATGATACTTAATGAATTATGATGTAATGTTGTGCATGCATTTCGTATGTTATTTATACCACTTGTGAATTTTGAAAAATAATACTCTTCGTCGAAAAAATACACTTTTGACGTCTTGACTATCCAAAAATCACTTTACAATTATTTACGTCAAAATGTCATCCTACAACGGTTTTATAATGATTTATAGTGAAATTTATCACTTTTCGTCAGAAACAATGTCGTCGGAAATTTCTTGAAAGTGACAAAATGGCTCCGAAAAACTAGTCGTAAAATGGTGTACGTCGATCGTTAGAAAACGAACTCGACGGTTTTGGAAAGTTTGTATCAAAATCTAGAAGTTTCAGTTCAGGAGTTTTCGTCATAGAGGTCTCGAACATAAAGATAATAAGGGTTAAAGATGGTGATTTTGGCTAAAATGTTGTTTAAAAAAAATGAGTTTCGGCAAAGTTTAAGCAATCGTAATTAATTTATTACAACTCCGCTATACAAACGGTTGGTCGTTTTGAAAAATATGCTTGGTGATCTCGATTTTATTAGAAGACATTTCGTTCCAAAAAGTTCCACATCATAGTTAAAAACAGTCTCCAACATGGTCGTTTCAGCTATCGTAACACTTGTCTCGTAAAAATAATATAGTTTTTCTAAAATAATAGTTACGGCAAGTTTATGAAAACGTGCATATCTTTGTCGTTTCAAACCGTTTTTACGTATAATACGTCCTTAGCTTCGTATCGAATTATACTAATATATTTTTGATAAGTCGAAATAATTTGTGAAGCTTAAGGCTCGCTTTTGACTCGTACAAACCAAAAACACTTTGCTGAAATTTCAGAAAAATATATATTTCGTTGTCAAACTTGTAAAATTCATAACTTCTTCGTTATAACTCCGTTTTAATCCGTTCAAGCGGCCACGGATTCGTTTTAAAGTATATTTTCTAAATATCAAGGCCAAAAATTCGTGCCTACTGTCGGATTTTCCAGAAATTCAAAACAAGATCAGACCACTTTTTATACTTGTCGAAAATAGTTTTTCTCGTACTAAACCTATTCCAATCCCTTCAAATCAACTCCAAAGCTAATCTAATCCTACCATACACCTTCTTAGGGTGTCATGGGTTCCTAATCATCATCAAGACCAAAATATAACAAGGGAATAATTATAGGATGACTTTTATATATATAACTCTAAGAATCAAAGTAAAATGGTATAACTAACATAAGTCTTGCATGTTTTTGCTCAAAATGATGAGATGAGTATGAAATGAATATGTAAGATGAAAAATAACATGAGATGCTTACAAGTGATATGATGAGGTGATTAGAACCAAGGTTAGCCTAAACACTCTAGGTTTTTATTTCAAAACCTAAACAAGAGTGTGATCTAGATTGTGCTAAACTTAAAAATGGAAAAACTTGATGATCTCTTCTTGGACCTTATGCTTGACCGGTTTTGAAGGATGAAAAGAAGAGAGAAGAAAAATTTAGCTAGTCTTGAATTATTAGTGTGATTGAATGAATGAAATGTATAAGTTTGTATATAAATCTTTCTAGGTAAGAAAACCTATCAAACCATTAAATGCAACCCATAGGGCCGGTTTTTAGGGGAGGGTTGTTTCTCAAATATATATATATTTTTTTTTACTTCTTTACTTGTATATAATTTGTCAAAAATAAATGTGTAAGTAAATGTATGTAGTTAATAATACTTGTAAGGTAAATGGTAACTTTTAGGGAAAAATGATTTTTAATAGATCAAAGTAGAATGTAATGAGATCATAAAAATTGTAAAAGTACATTCCTTGTAAAATTTGAGTGATAAAATAATTATCGTGCAGTTTTTAATAAAAACGTCGTAATAATATAATTTCAACGATTTATATACAAAATAAATTTAAAACACTAGGTAAACTCAAAATATAGTTTTTACAACTAAATGTAAGTATAAAAATATATCGGGATCATTTTTGAAAGTATCGGATTAGATGTTCAAAATAATAACTCACGCGATAACGTTTATTTAATATAAAATTTACGCGTTAAATGTGAAATGAAATGTCATGAATGAACTAATATGATACAAATGATGCTAATGAATTGTAGACTAAACTTAGTCCATATGAAATGTTCGTGATGATATGATCATGAATCTGCCGCTAAACCTTTAAGGTTACGCGAATTTGGAACACGCAAAGCTATTTTACGATAAATGATGAAATTGTGAAGCATGAATTGTTTTGAGAAATGACCAAAAATTGAGAATTGTGACATATTTACTTAGGTTTTATTACTCCCTAGTTATCTCGAATTGTCACGTCCTTATTCTTAACGCGTTGTGTCTCTATGGTCGTAGGGTATGCGTTTATCCGTAACTCTTTGAAGCTACCAAAGGTTAATGACTACAAAATCTCTAGGATTCATAAACTTAACACTAAGGTATTCTTTGGATGTTTAGCCTACAATAACTCTAGGTGATTATAAACTAAGGTTCAACAAAGATTAATCAAGCATTAATAACACAACGAATGACCTATCGCAATACTAGGTCAATCACAATTAAGATAAGAGACAACCAATCAATATTCAATAACTAGGTTTCATATTACCTAAGAAAACACACAAGTAAATTAGCCGGACATGGAGAACATGCAAGCATACACACAATCAATTGAAGACATAATTGAATTAATGAAATAAAACACTTATCTTGATGTAAGATAGGGTATGGAACCCTAAAATACTGTACAAGACAGCCTTGGTTCAGTTTAAGTTTTTACTCCACAAAACTACTTCTCTAAAAACTAAAAAATTCGGATTCTATATATAGTGTTACAAACTGCGACGGCGTCACTCTTTAATTGTGAGGCCGTCGGGGTCGCCGTCATTAAGTTTTCGTCTTGGCCACGTTATCATTGTGACGGACTCACCTTATGCCTGTGATGTCGTCGCCTTCAGTCTCTGATGCCGTCTGGATCAAATCTAGGCCGTCTGAGCTGCGACGCCGTACTCTTTTAAAACCTGATGCCGTCACTTGAAAATGTCAATTTGCTCTCTGATTCGTCACAAAACATGTTTCGACGATGTCGCAAATAGAACCTGACGCCGTCCCCTTCAGTTCCAGCAGCTTGAGTGTCTCGATTCTTGACTTTGGCCACTTTCTTCGTATATTCGCGCCTTTTCGTCCAAATAAGTGTCATTCCAGCAATTTGCCTTCAAGAGACCTAAAAAGTGAAAAGGAGCAAAATTAAGTTGTAATGGATACAAAAGTAATCAATTAAGGGCTTAAATGACCCCTCAAAAATGTACCTTTTAAATCCTTATCTGCATCTTGTTCCTCTTTACAATTACATTCAACAACACGCACAATTGATTCATCAAAGAAAATATTTGGCACTATACAACTTTGGATTTTCCATGAATGCTCTATGTAAAAAAGTGGTTTATTATCAGCAAGATCTAGCCCATATCCATATGTATTTGGTTTAAAAGTGAAATTTTTTATTTTTGTGATTGACTCACCATGTTTATACACAACATTATAAAACTCTTTGATTTTGTTTTGAAAATCGACAATTTCATCGAGATAGAGATCAATTCGCGTCCTTGAAGTTTGTTTGAAATCTGAAAAATCATTTTAACACGAAGACAACTCAAACTTGGCTTTTTGAATTTCCGAAGTAAGAATGTCAACGTGTTGTTTGTGTTCAATTTTTTGTTGATCTATTTCAGAAATCAAATAATTTTTATAAGCGACTAGTTCTCGTACCTGTCTTTCTAAATCTTGTTCTTTTAGATATGACTTTTGAAAAGCGACTTCAAAACTGTGTTCACGTTTTTCTTTTGTTTCAAAATTTTCAAGATGTTTCTTATAGCATTCAAGATCCCTAGTCAATTGTGAAACTTTTTCACGAAGATTTCCATTAATCTCATTTCACTTTTCAACTTGAGATTGGGTGGTCATATGTAAGGTCATGAGCTCTGGATCTGGATTAGATGAAGGTTCAACTTGTTCAACGTGAGTATCAACATATTCATTAGTGGGATCATCAAATGTAACCACGAGGTCACCTTGATCATCAAATGTAACCATAGGGTCAACTTGATCATCAAATGTAACTATGGGATCAACTTGATTATCATCTTGATGAGATGTGGATGGGTCATTTTGAACACTTTGTTCCTTGTCGGATGTAGATGCAGGCGGAGATATCAGATCATGTATAAGACATATATTAGGATCCAGTACCTGAGACAAGCCATCAGTATCATAAACTGGGCCTGTATCACTCATGTGAAGTTCTTGCATGTTTGCCATTAACATTACAGCTGCGTTAGCTTGCAAGTCCTCCATATCATCATCGGATTATGCATTGTCCATGAAGCTTTGTTCCTTGTCTATAACAGTTCCACCAGCTTTATCTTTAAGAGCCAAGAGTAAAGCTTCTTTGTGATAAGCACTTCCTCTGGTTCTCGGTTTTGGACATGCATTAGCCAAATGACCCTTCTCATTGTAGTTATAGCATCTAAGACCCGTATTCCCATTCTGAACAACCCCTTGCTCAGCAATCTGAACCCTTTGCTGAGGAGCAGCCATGTTATTCCTTCCAGAAGCATTATAACCAAGTCCACTACCTATGTAGCTGCCATTTCCCATTGGACATCCATTGTTTCTGTTTTGAACTTTAACCCTTCCATTATGAACAATAGCCTGATTCCTTGTATTAGATAAGGTACGAAGACGATTGTTGGATTTGTTTGCAAACCTCCTGAAGGCATGACCAATAAGTGCAAATCCTTGATTCAACGTATTGAATGCATCTTCATCATCATTTTGTGTTTCACTGTAGAGTGCTGAGTCTGAGTTGTTGTTGTATAGAACCAGTTGAGTATCAGTTGATTGCTTTGACGGATCATATGGAGTGATCTGGGCGGATGGTGTCTGCTGAGTAAAGACTTGTTGCTGCTGTAGGGATTGAGGAAATTGTGGTGCACAAGACTGAGCAATCAAAGCAAGTGAATTAGCATTAGGTAAAGGTGCATAAATTCCATAGAGAGCTCGATCTTTGTCCACTTCCTTCTGATGGTGCTTCAGATAATCATACAACAACCCGTATTTTGCATTATGAAGATTCTTAGCTTGACGGATGAACGTGAGATACTTCCCCCAATCCGGACCGAGAAAACTTAGAAAATTTGTGTTGATTGCAATTCTGGGTAAGATTATGTTTTGTCTATCCAAATCTATGATGATGTTTGTGAACCGATGATAGTATGACTATAATGACTCCCCTAGATAATTCATGAACATTTCATAAGCTAGGTAAAGTTTTGATTCCATGTCTTCCAGATTGAGTTTAGTTCCTTCCATTAAGAGGAAAAAATGTTCCCACATGTCTTTTGCAGTCTTTTGAGCATCAACACTGCGAAGAACCGGATTAGGCAATCCCAGAAGAATATATTCCATTGCAAGCTCATCAGCTTCTTGGTGAAGAATCTGTTTTGCAGTGAGTTGAGACTGAAGAACAGTTGTGGTAGTGTCATCCCTTGGTGGATTAGCCGTTAGATCACCGGGAATTGTTACAGTTGGCATTTGAAAAGGACCTTCAAGAATGACCTTCTTCAAATATTTTTCATGTAGTTTCTTGAGATCACAAAACCTAAAGAACCGACTGACCTATTGGAAATATTTTCCTGGAGTGAGCTTTGGAGGTCTATCAAGAGATCCAGCTTCATTAATGGATTGCTGGCTGCTGATAGCCTCACACATCTTTACAAACCAATGAGGTTCATTCTGTGTCATAGTTGATGCATGCATGGCATACTTGGCTGGGAAGTGATATTGAAAGTAGTTTGCATATTGAGGTTATTGTGGAGGGATTTTTTGAGGGAATTATTGTTGTTGTGATTGTGAATATTGATGTAGGAGATAATTTCCATGCTGTTGTGGTTTTTGCTGAAATTGTGGTTGAGGATTGTTGTTGGTGCTGAGGATATTCATGAGGAAAGTAGTTAGAATATGGTGGTTGAGACATCTTGAAACTTGTGTTGATGATGGATCTTTGTAGATGAATGAAACATGATTTGTTGTTGAAAGTGTGCTTGTTCGTAAAACTCCTTAGTCGTAAAGGTGATGTAGCTTACTCGTAAACTCCTTAGTCATAAACCTCCTCTTACGCGTAATAATATCTTACTCGTAAACTTTGTGGTTTAAACGTACTCTTATTCATAAACTCAAGACTTATTCGTAAAGAACCTTACTCGTAAGAGAATGTCTTATTCGTAAAGTGATACTCGTAAGTTTTGACCTTTTATCATAAGAATCGGTTAAAAACCAAAATCTTTCAAACTTTTCCAAGTTAGAAAGATATGTCGATGTGTTTCACAAGCTTATCGAAGCAAGGGAAACACTGAGTCACAAATAACTTTGAAGATTCTAAAGAAGATTCCTTATTCATAAGATTTCTTATTCGTAAACTCTTGCCTTGTTCGTAAAGCTTAGTCGTAAGATTAGGGTCTTCTTATTTAAAAGAATAGTGTTGGGATACAGAAAGTTAAAGTACCGAAGAGTTAAAGTGCTGAAGATTAACAAAGTACTGCAGAAAGACAAAGTACTGCAAGAAGTCAAAGTACTGCTAAGTAAAAGTCAAAGTACTGCTTATTCATCGAAGTAATGCAAAGATTAAAGTCGGTTGTAATTAATTAAAGATAGAAAGTAATGTTTATCTAGAACTTTCTATGTATTGTTTACTTGACGTAAAAGGATAAGAATTGTAAACCGTTTAGGGTTATCCTTGAGCCTATAAAAGGACCCCTAGATTGGTATTATATATGTGTTTTAGAATCCAAAAGTACGATCAATATTTGAGTTTTAGAGAGTTCGATATTTAGTGTTTTAGAGTTATTAATAAAGTTATATTCTTCTTAGCTTTGTTAAGTAAATTCCGCACACTTGATAAAGATGACTCAGTGTTTCATTGTTAATAGCTTAGGATTTATCCGAAGTTATTAAACCCTTAACAAGCTATTTAAGTTAGTTTTGTTAGAGTACATCGATCCAACAAGTGGTATCAGAGCTTGTGTGGAAACTCTGACTAAGAAGAAATAGTTTAAACCTAGTTAAACAACAAAACCCTAAAGATGTCGACTGAAGCTGTTCCACCCCCCTCCATCACCTTCTTAAGGAGTCCAATCATTAAGAATGGCGAATACGATCTATGGAGCATGAAGACGAGACAAAGATATTGCAATCACAGACCATGCATTGTGGAATGTGATTGTCAATGGAAATGAAGTAGTTCCAGAACCTATAGAAGTTCCTGGACAACCTAAACCACCCAAACTGATCTTACAAAGCAGAACACTAAGGAATCAAGAGAACGCTCTCAACATATCGTTGTTCTGCTATTCGGATGGACACCTACTCAAATTTCATGATGCTAAAGATGCCAATCAACTCGGGGCCGCTTTCTCAAAACTAGATTTGGAGGTAATGATGCTTCCAAGAAGATGCACAAAAATCTGTTGAAGCAGCAATTTGAAACCTTCTTGTTGGAGAAAGAAAGCCTTGATCTTTGCCTATGACAGATTCAAAATCTTCTCAAGTATCTTTGGAGCTATACAAAGCAGAGGTCTCAGTTGAAGATGCTAATTTAAAGTTCTTAAGAAGTTTTCCATCGACATGGCATGTGATTGCTACTATGATCAGAGGACAACCTGGATTGGACACCATGGATTTTGATGATCTCTATAATCATCCGAAGGTGTATGAGCATGAGATGAATGGCCAAACAAGCTCAAAGTCTCACAATATTGCTTTTGTGTCATCTGAAAAGAGGGGCAGTACTTCTACTAAAAGTACTGCTTCTCCCCCTCAAAGTAATGTTGCTCAAAGTACTGTTGTCTACACCACTCCTACTTTTGCTCAGCAACCCACACCATCTAATACCATCCACTCAGATGAAGTTGTGTGCTCCTTCTTTACACAGCAAGCTACTTTGCCTATTACCTATGAAGAAGTTCTCTCACAGATTGAAGAGGATGCACTTGAAGAAATTGATATCAGGTGGCAAGTTGCTATGATCTCTGCTAGGATCAAGAAGTTTATGAAGAAGACTAGAAGAGGCATAGACTTTAAACCAAAACAGGGAATCACTTTTGACAAATCCAAAATTGAATGCTTCAATTGTCAAAAGACTGGACATTTTGCAAGGGAATGAAATTCCTATTACAGAAACAAAAGCTTTGGTTGCTCGAGAGAATCTATCAGAGGTTGACTGGAGTGCTGAGTTTGATGATGAACCAGTAACCTACTGTATGGTAGCTGTGGAAGATTCAGTGGAAGAATTTGACTAGAGCATAGCTTTTGATGAGGAACCTGGACATGCTGCTATGGAGTCTAAAGATGGTTTTGGAAGTTTTGACTGGAGCATGGAGAGTGAAGATGATCCTGTTCTACTTGCTATGATGGATACTTCACCAAGTTCACCTATCTGAGGTATGTTCCAATTGTCATGACTTTTATCAAAAGTACTTGAATAGTTATGGTGAATGAGATAAATGTATAAAGGCTAGGTCGGAGGTAGCAGGTAATCAAATAACTTTAGAGTCAATGGAAGCCAAAATTATAACACATGAAAATAATGAAATGGTTTGAAAAGTATGAACAACGAGTTATCAGTTGAAATTAAGTGAATGGAAGTTAAACTGTAAGATCTCTGAAATTGAGAAATTAACTAAGGAGAGAGATGAATTACTAGAAAAGTTTAATGCTTGGGGACAATCAGGTCTTTCTCATGTCACTTATGTTGAAAAACAGAGAAGAGCTTATATTAAAACTGGCCTAGGTTTTGGTATGGATTTTAATAACATAGAAAACCCACCTAGTGATCAGAATGAATGTGACTTTGAGGATATAACCACTAGTGATGATGAACTCATTAATTATGTAGACACATCTAGTAATGAGGAATCAGTTAGTGACACACCTCCTGAGTTTAAGAAAGATATTGCCTATCATGCGGTCCTCATCCCATCTGGTAGTCATCAACCTCCTAGGCCTGATGTTTCTCGTTTTGGATTAGATAGCTTAGAGTTTAGGAAGAAACTTAAAGGTCAATCTAGGTCTGAAATCTCAAAACAAACTGTTGAAACACTTAAAGTAGATGATGTTCAAAGCCAAGCAGTACTTTCACCCCAAAGTCTTGTTACACCTCAAAAGTACACTTTCGGTGGTACCTTTAAGAAAACCTTTTCAACAGACTGCTAAACCTTTTTGGGATAATTTTAGTCAAAATAGTTTTCATCATTCACCTAGAAGACAGGATAGGTTTGGTCATACACATAGAAGAAGAAAATTTGGAATTACAGATCAAAAACTTTGTTTTTTTGTTTTAGTCCTACTCATTTGATTAAGGACTGTAACTTACATTCAGAGTACTTAAGTAACTAAGAACAGAACAAACAACCAAAAATCAAAGGAGACTAGACCAGCTTGGAATCCTTCACATAGGGTTAACCATAGAAACTTCTCACCAGACTATAGGTACCCTCACCAGAGAAGACCCTTTTCAAAACCTCAAGTACCTTCAAATACTTTCCAAGGTCTTGCTAAGCCAAGACCAAGACTTTCTCAAAGTACCGCTTTCACCAAACACCTCTTGGAATAGGAACCCTAGGAGATCTAACTACTATCAATCTTAAAGGCGTTACAACTCCAAGAAGGTATTTAGATCTAGAGACTTTTCACCAGAAGTTAAAACTCAATGGGTTAAGAAAGAAAGTACTAAAGATGAACAAACAGTAGTTTCAACAAGTACTGTTGAAACAATGATTTTTGATGCAGATGATTTTTTTGAAAATAAAAAGGAGGTTTTTGTTGAAAAAGAAACTCTTGCTGAAAATCCACCACAAGTTTTGAAACAAAAGATAATGCTTGATTCGTCTACAAAATGTGAAGATTACATACTCAAGGAATTTGAGTATGTTACTCACAAGGGAACACAAGTCAGAATGGCTTGGGTTCCTAAAAGACACTAATTTATCTATCTTTGTGCAGCAACCCAGAAGAGGAGCTTAAAGATCATCTTATTGTGGATAGTGGTTGCTCTGGAAGCATGATATGAGACAAGGAGATTCACGATTTTAGGCCATATTGTGGAGGAAGTGTTGCATTTGGGAATGATGCTAGTGGTGGTAGAATTAGTGGAAAAGGAAATATCAAGACAGGAAGCATATATTTTGAGAATGTTAGATATGTGAAGGAGCTTAAGTTAAACCTTTTGTCTCTCAAATCTGTGACAAAAAGCATCCTGTGTTATTCACTGACATAGAATGCCTCATACTTTCACCTGATTTCAAACTTGATGATGATAACTTGGTAATACTCAAAGTACCAAGAACCAATGATGTGTACAGTTTGGATATGAAGAGTCCTCACTCTTCTGAAAGAGCTACATGTTTAGTAGCAAAGGCATCACTTGAAGAAGCACATCAGTGGCATAGAAGATTGGGCCATGTGAATTATAAGAATATCAACAAATTGGTCAAAGGAAATTTAGTTAGAGTTTTACCTTCAAAGACTTACAAGAATGATCACTCATGTTTAGCATGTAAGAAGGGTAAACAACATAAAGCTTCTTGAAAGAAGCTTGAGGAAAGGACTGTTAGAGGACCATTGGAGCTGTTACATATGGATCTATTTGGTCCTGTATCTGTTACATGTTTGAACAAGAAGAATCGCTTAGTAGTGACATATGATTGCAGATAGATTCAGTGGGTATTTTTCTTGGGATTTAAGGATGATACTTTTGATGCTATTCATGATCTTATAATAGCACTTGAAAACCAACTGAGACTGAAAGTTAGAGGAATTAGATGTGACAATGGGCCGAATTCAATAACAAGCTAATGGATGAATTTTGTGCTAACAAAGGAATCAAGATGGAGTTCGATATTGCGAACACCAAGCAGAATGGTGTTGCAGAGAGAAAGAATAGGACTTTGATAGAAGCAGCCAGAACAATGCTTGCAGACTCACACTTACCTATTTAATAATGGGCGGAACCTATAAGTAATGCTTGCTATGTACTTAACAGAGTATCAGTCACCAAACCACAGATGAAGACACCTTATGAGTTGCTGATGGGAAACAAACCCAATATTCGTTTTATGAAGCCTTTTGGTTGCCCTCTCACTATTCTTAATACAATTGATAATTTTGGTAAGTTTGATGGCAAGTCAGAAGAAGGTTATTGTTGGGAATAATCCGTTACCACGGATAGTTGTGGTTTACACTGCTTTGATTAACACTAGCAGTGGAAACGTATTCCCACTGCAAGTTCTTCATTACCACTGCTATCAGTTTATGATTAGGTTAAACGCATCTAGATAAGTATAGAATAGATCTTGTGTATATTCTATTATGTTAGCTTTATACTTATCTTGTAAAGGACTCCTTGTTGTATAAAAGGAGATCCTAGGTCATTGTCTTAGGAAGGTATCATATTACAATATTATCTACAAAAGCTTCAAGGTGTAACCCTAGTGATAAGTTAAGATCACTCGTATTATTCATTAATAATATTGGATCTTGAGTTTTGTGTTAACTTGTGTTTATTCTCATACATCATACAATTCGTCTTCTAAGTATTAGTTAAGTAAATTCCGCTTGCTTGATAATATCATACAAAATATCATTGACACAAGTAAAGTGTCCAAGATTATTCAAGTGGTATCGAGCAGTGTTCCCGATATTTTGTTTTAGAAGATCCTAGAAATTAGCTTGACTCACTCACTCAATTCAATGGAGATGGAAAACAACCAATCAAACTCTTCTTCTACACCTAGACTCCCTAAGCTTAAGCTTAATGAGTTTGAGATGTGGAGGATACTGATTGAGCAATACTTCCTCATACAGGACTATGCTCTATGGAAGATTATTCAACTTGGTGATTCTTTCAAATCTGTAACCACTACTTCAAAAGTTGGTGACATAGATGTTGTGAAAGTTTTTGTGCCTGAATCAAATGCCGAAAAAGCTCAAAAGAAGAATGATCTTAAAGCTAGAAGTGTCTGTGATGACTCTTCCTAGAGACCAGATTATTGCATTCAGCAAATTCAAGACTTCTAAAGAACTGTTTGAAGAGATTTGCTCAGTGTTTGGTGGTAATGATGCTACAAAGAAGACTCAGAAGACATTGTTAAAGCAAAGTTATGAAAACTTCTCCGCTTCAAGCAATGACTCACTTGATAGCATTTTTACCAAACTTCAGAAGATTGTTACACAGCTAACTGTGTTTGGCATTGAGGTAGAAAAGGAAGACCTCAATTTGAAGTTTCTAAGAAGTTTGCCTTCAGAGTTTCAAACCAATGTTACTGTCTAGGAAAACAAAAAAGACATAGAAACAATGAAGCTCAATGATCTTTACAACAACTTCAAACTTATTGAGCAAAGGTTGAAGAAGGCAGGGAAACTTGGTACAAGCTCTAGTAGCATGGCATTGTTGTCAAATTCTGTTGACAGTGATGATTCTGAAGATGAAAGTGATGATGATATTTCCAATGTAGGTTCTAAAGTTTCCACTGGTAATGTTAATGTTACCACTTCAGGTTCAAAGAAGAAGGTTGCTAGTATTGGAGATCCTACCTTTTATGCTTTTATCTCCACAAAAGTTGATGGCTCTGTCTTAATTCATGAAGACATAGAGCAAATTGATGAAGATGACTTGGAGGAGATGGATATAAAATGGCAGATAGCTCTTCTTAGCATGAGGGCTAAGAAATTCTAAAAGAAGACTTGCAAGCCTATCCACATTAATGGTGATGATACTGCAGGCTTTGATAAGAAGAAAGTGGAGTGCTTTAACTGCCACAAGTTTGGACATTTTGCTAGAGAATGTAGAAGACCAAAGACCAAGAACAACAGGTCTACTTGGTACTAGCAAAAGAAGGGACCAAGCGTGGAAGAACCAAAGGCAATGTTGGCTATTGATGGTGTGACCTATGATTGGAGTTTCATGGCTGATGAACAAGAGGAAGAACATTCAGATCTTGCTCTTGTTGCTCTTGAATTTGATCTCATGGCTTTCTCTGATTTTGAGGTACAAAACTTTGATAGTTGTTCTAAAACATGTAGGCTGCTAAGAAGTTGAAAGACTTAATGATTTATACTCTAATGAAAGGCAAGAACTATATCACGCTAATTATCTGTGGCTAATCTTAGGAGAGCTATGGCAGTATTAGAAAAGCAAATAGAGCACTATCAGGAAAATGAGTCAAATTATAATGATGATATGATTCTTCTTAGGAGAGAGGTAGAACATAAAACTGCTGTGAATGAAGCATACCTAAAGGAGCTTGAAAAACTCCAAAAGAAAATTGAAAATGTCAATTTAACTGTAGACACATGTTATCATCAGTCTAAGTCAATTGATAAAATTTGGAATGCTCAAATATATAATAAAGCTAAGTCTGGTATGGGTTATAATATTGCGCCTCCACCACTAAGGGGTGTTCCATCACCTCCATGTATAGATTTAGCTCATACAGGTTTAGAAGACTTTAAGGAACTTGAAAGAGAGTATGGTCCTTTAAAGGACACAGTGGTGAAGAGTGAGGAAGAGAGTAAGCTTGATAATGATGTTTTTGAGAGTGCTATTGACTCATCAGTTGTTGATGAGAATGTTAAAAAGAATGTAGAGACTACTATCCCAAAAGTTGTTAATACTGTTACAAAGGAACCTAGGAAACCAGTTAATAAACCTAGACCAACTGTAAAGTATGCTGAGATGTATAGGAACAAGCCTACAGCTCCTAGGGGTAACCAGAGGAGTTGGAATCATGTTAAATCTCAACAACTAGGTAGTGATTTTGTTATGAACAATAAGGCATGCGATATCTGTGGTAGTTTTGATCATTTACATGCTTATTGTGACTATCATGTTGGGAGAAGGGAAGTCTATAGGTATAAAAGGGTGGAGTCTAACAGGTATCAACATAATGTACACCCTAATTCTAATTGCAAAATGGTCCTAAGAGCAGTTCAACTTAGAAGTGGCCTCAAAACACTTGCCACTGCAAAAATTGTTAACACTGCTCACCCTAAGTCACCTGTTAAAAGTGCAAACTCCAAAACAAGTTTTACAAAATCTGCACAAACAAGAAAAAGAACCTTTCAAGCTAAAAAGGTTAATAATAACCAACAGTGGGTACCTAAAAAGAAACCAGCAGTTACCACTGCTCATTCAAAAGTTACCACTACAAGGGTTTTAAATAAGAAAAGGGGGGACATGGGCAATCTTTGTGAAGGCCTCATCACGTTGGGAATGGAAACCTAAAAGAAGTACCTCTACAACCAATCCCAATGGTGTATCAATGACCTTTGATATATTTAACTATATTGATACGAGGCGATCCAAGTCAATCATGGCTTAGGTCCCCAAAAGAAACTAACTCTTTACTCTTATGTGCAGGAACATCTAAGGACAAAAAGGTCGATCAAGGATATACTGAGATAGTGGGTGTTCAAGGCACATGACTAGCAACAAGTCCTATCTTTCTGATTTTGAGCATTATGATGGACAGTATGCCAGTTTTGATAATGAAGTTAGTAGAACAAGATGTGTGATGCAGGAACACTTAAGATAAAGGAAAACATGGATTATTATTATTATTACAAAACTGCACTGAGAGTTCAGTAAAACTACATCCATGAAGTACAGAGTACAAACATCACTACATCAACTGAAAACAACTACCAAAAACCTACCCCAAACACATGTTTCCTAACCTATCCCCTTCCTAACCCATCATCAATCATTTATGGCTTCTTGGGAAAGCCCCAGCTTGGCATCACCTTAGGAGCACCACGCATGTTAATCCAGTCATACACCCTAGGGCTTGCTAAACCCATTACCACTATACCTGTAGGTGGTGAGGATGATGAAGGAACTACTGATGGTGGTGCTGATAGAAATGGTAGAGAAGGTGATGATTGCAGTTCTTCAGGAGGAGCTACTGCTGCAAGAGGAGGAACACTCAGGACTCTTCCACAGGTCTCATCATCTGTAACATATGGAGACACATAGGAGCTGATCTCTGAGCTATCTTCTTTGATTGTTGCATCCTGAGGCTCTGGTTGTAGTGATGAAGGTCCTGCAGAAAAAGGATTTGAAAGAGCATGTGAATGCCTTCTCTTCCTGGATACAATCTTCTCATACTCTTCTTTTTCTACTCTCCCAGGGTTTTTCAAAACAAAGTCATCCCATGAACTATCAGATGAACTGCTAGAAGAAAGATTGATTGGACTTGATTGACTCATGGTGTTGTTGAAAAAATGATCTTTGAGAGTGAAAGTTTTGGAGTATGTGATTTGAGTGGTTTGTGGTGAATGATCTGTTTAATATATATTAAGGTGGATTCAAGGAGTTAATGAGGGGAAGGTGCAAGTAGTTGAGGAGTAAATTGGAGTCCTGTATTCTTGGAAAATGTATCAATGCTTAAGTGTTGACTTTATTGAGTATAGCCACTGCTATGCTTAATTCTTTCAATATATTAACCATTGCCAACGCAATAGTGATTCCAGTGTTTGGTTCATGTTAGTAAATTGCAGTTTGAAGGATTTTTGTTTACAATAGTTACTCTCTGGTAAATCGATGCTCAAGGTTGTTTAGATCCTATCTAAGCTATCCACTGATGATTCTGTTTTACAGTGGGAACTATATTGCAACCAGTGGTAACGTGCTTTCAGTGGAAAAAGGAAAAACAAAGGAACTTCATTACTAACACATAATTCATTACAACCAAAAATACACCTAGTCAAAACACAAAAAAAATTGAAACCTAGTACATCCTATACCTATCTTCAGCTATTCCATTGGCCTCTCGCCCTTGCCCACATAGTCATGTTTATTCTTGGGCTCTTTCTCTTGTTCTCAAAAGTGGATTGCATTCTTGGACATGGAAGCCCAAGAATATGTGGAGGAGGTCTTGGTAGCATTGCAGGCCTTGTTGGAACGGATATCTGCTTCATATTGGAGATAGTTGTTTCCAGTGCTATTGAAAGAGCTTTTGGCAACTCTTTAGCAATAGAATAGGTTTCATCGTTTGCATCATCATCATCCGATGAATCGAATAGAACTCAAGAGATTTTGCAGGCTTAGATGCGCTTTCATTTAGCAGGTTTCTTTGGTATATCTTTTGGATGAAGAGCCCCTGGTGGGATGTATCCACACCATCGATGCTTCAAGATGATTGATTCAATTACATACTCTTCTTCTGAGTCAGAAGATATGTTGATAGTATTGAAGGGATTGCTCATGCTTATGGTTTTTGAGGATATTGTGTTTTAATGAAAATTGATGAAGTTTATCTTAATCCAAGCCTCCTTATATAGACAAAGTCGGTTGAAGGGTTATTTAATGAAGATATTTACCTTTTTCGTATTTTGGTAGGTCAAGGAGTAAATATAGATATTATTGAGTTGACTTTGGAAGATATTTTGCTTGGGTAATGGTTTGGTTAAAGGTAACTTTGGTTTATATCAAGTTGGTTATTCTCATCTTTTACTAATATGTATATCAAGTTTTGATGAGAAGTTGGAGTTAAAAGGTGTATATCTGAGATACACAACAAATGGTTATTGATTCACCATGTCTAATACACATAAGAATCAACTAGTCTAGAGCAAACGGCTAATGTTAAAGACTTGACAAATCGGTTTATGGTTGGTAGTTTACCAAAAACTATATGGTTATCAACTCACCATATTCTTTATGATTAAGAGTTGGCTAGTCCATAGCAAATGGCTCATGGTAAAGACATATCAAATCCGTTGATAGCTGATAGTTTGCTAAAAACTATAATGGAGCAGTATTGTTTTCTAATGATTTTATTTTCCACGCTCTTTGAAATTTTTGTGAAAAATTACCAGTGCTAGTTCACAGTTTCCACTGACAGTGTTATTTTACCACTACTGTTCTAGCCGTTACAATTGATTATGTCAGTAGTTTATTTTTTACTAGCCGTTGAAAGTAACCACTGATAGTTATATATATAGGGTTAATATTTTAAGTAAATTATCTTCTTTCTATATTTTAACTACTTTCTAAAGATAATTTTACTTTCGCATCAATTCTAAACCCTAACCCTATATATCTTTTTCTCTCAATTGGCTAGTCATTACTTCAATTCTTACTGACATAATAATATTTTTCATCAAAAGTTTCTATGGCTTCTTTGAAATTTGCAGATGAGCACAACCTAGTGGCCTACCTACAAAAATCTAACGAGAAGAGTGGCCTTGTTTTTCATCATATTGTGGACTTTCTTCATACCACTCATATAAGGTATGCATTGCTTTTAAAACCCACAATCTATATCTCTCAAATTAATCAGTTTTGGACTTCTGCTCAGTCCATAACACTTGAGATTGGAGATACACATGAAACAGTTGATGCTCTATGAGCCACTGTAGATGGGGTAACTATTGATGTTACTGTGGCATCCTTGAGGAGAGTACTTCACTTGGATGATCTCAATGGTGTCATCACATTACCTATGTCTGAAATTCATGATGCTTTATCATCCATGGGGTATGATACCACTGACAAAAAGGCTACTTTCAAAAAGAGTGGTTTTTGTCCCCACTGGAGATTTTTGATTCATACTTTGTTACATTGCCTTAGTCCTAAGAAAACATCTTATGAGCAATTTAGTTCAACCATGGCTTATCCTTTGGTTTGTCTAGTCACTGATAAGATTTTCAACTGGTCCAACTATATTTTTACTAGTATGAAAGGCAATGTACAGAGTAAAACCAAATTTTTAATGTATCCAAGGTTTGTGCAAGCAGTGCTAAATGAGTTTCAACTGCAACCTCATACTAACTTGTTTATCAAATCAGTTGCCTAAAGCCTAAAGTTTTTCAAAATTTGAATAAAGATGGCAATATGATTTTTACACCTCTCCTACCCCAAATGCTTGCTAAAATTTCATCTGAACAAAACACACCCATAATTAATGTTCCCAACATTGATTATACCCCACCAGTTTCAAGAACCTATGGGAGAAGGTCTAAACAGGCAACTCCTCTCATGACAACACCGCAAGTTTCTAAACCTTATGGTCTAGGAACAAGCAGTGGTGGTTCTAGACTTCCACCTAGTCCTACTATGGAGGAGTCTGGACCTTTGCCCTATGATTCACCTCTCCCAACAGGTAACACAGTTGGAAGTGTTGAGGGCAGTGGCAACCAATTGGAATTGATGGTTTTGTGTACCAAATTAGCAAAGCAAGTTGAGTCTCTACAAAAGGGCTTGGCTACTGTCAAGAACCAGCATGCCAA
The DNA here is from genome assembly GCA_910596185.1 of Chrysanthemum makinoi. Taxonomy (NCBI): domain Eukaryota; kingdom Viridiplantae; phylum Streptophyta; class Magnoliopsida; order Asterales; family Asteraceae; genus Chrysanthemum; species Chrysanthemum makinoi. The sequence goes on along the minus strand of OU343216.1, from coordinate 2,674,639 downwards.
GGATGTTCAATTATTAAAGACAGAGATTCAGACTTTAAAGGAAGAGATGCAGAGGTTGAAAAAGCACAAGAAGATGCAAAGATGGTGATTTCATCTTCATCCTCACCTTCTGATGGTGATTCACTTGATCATGATTTGGGAAATTCTTCCAAACAGGGGAGGAAAACAGGTTCGACACTAGGGAGGACAATTGATTTTGAAGATGAAGGAGATACAAGTAATGGAGCAAAGGAAGCTGAAACTCATGGAGAGCAACTTGAAGATCAAGACATTTTTCAAACGGCAAATCGATTTTACCATCGATTTACTTTCCACTGCGAGCCAACTTTTGCCACAAGTGAAGAATTTGATAAATTGAAGACGCATAAAGGTAAAGCAGTTATGGAAGATGTACAATCAATCTGAAACTAAGATTTCAAAGAAAAGACGAGTTCAGATTGATCTTGATAGAGAACTTGCTAAGAAGATAGCAGAAGATCAAATTGCTGAGAAAGTTGCTGAGAAGAAAAGATTGAAAGAAATGGAAGTTCTAAGCTTTTTTGAAGCTAAAAGATTGGATAGAATGGAAGATACTGAAGATTCAATTTCCACTGTTCAACCTACAATTATGAAAGATAAAGCTCCAGAGTTTAGTTATGTTCCTACTGAAGAAGATATTCAGTTTCGTGGCTAATAATCCGAAATCAAGAAAAGGAAATTGACCTTGTTGCTGATGCATCCTTAACTGAGGAACAAAGAACTGCTCAGTTAAAGGATTTTATTCAAATGAAGAACAATCAAGCGCTTGAAAATGTGATTCATTCAGTCAAAAAGGTTCAGAAGAAACCAAGACAACCAACCAAGGCACAAATACTTGCATATATGAAGAATTATTGTTGTCATGTTGGTAACTAGAAAATGCATCAATTTAAAGGAATGTCTGATGATCAAGTTGAAAAGGCTTACTACATAACTGTAAAACAAGATAAATCTTTTATTCCAATGGGTTCTGAAGAAGAAGAAAGAAGGATTCCTAGATTGAAGAGAAAGGCTAAAGTAAGTGATTCTCAAACTGTTAAGAAGACTAAGGTTGATGAAGATCATACAAAGTCTACTGAGAAGAAGATTCATACTGAGAAGTTCACTAAAGAACAAATGACTGGAATGATTGTGATTGAAGACAAAGATTTTTATCCAGAACCACTGCAAATTCGACATCCTCTTATTGATTGGAAAGTTTACACTGCTAGCAATTTTGCTTCAACATGGAAGATTACAAGGCTGGGAGGTGAAACTTCATCATTCATGACATTTGAAGATCTTATTAAAGCTTTTGACAGAGATAACTTTAATACACTACGGAAATTAGTTCAAGAAAGGTTTAATGCTCAAGATCTCAAAGATGCAAAGGAGATGCAGTTGTGGGTAAATCTTAGAAGGCTTTTTGAACCAAATGATGATGATGACTATTGGAAAACCTTATTCACATGTATTGGTACTAAATGGTTTTATTATGATTCATGTGAAGTTCATCATGTCTCTACAGCTAATGGAGAAGACTTTTTCATGCTTGCTGAGAAAGAATATCCACTCAAAGCTGGAGCTCTTACAAGAATGTTAAGTTTACACATAAGAGTCTACGAAGACAATGAGAAGGTCAGAGCATTGTTACAAAGGCTTCAACATCAGTGTTCAAGAGCTATACAAAAGTTAAGAGAAAAGAAGTGAAGTGTTTGATTGAATTCCCCAAATCCTTGAAGTTAATGTTTATTGAAGAAACTTATTGATTTGCAGAGAAATCATAAGTTTAGGGAGGATTGTTGGGAATAATCCGTTACCACGGATAGTTGTAGTTTACACTGCTTTGATTAACACTAGCAGTGGAAACGTATTCCCACCGCAAGTTCTTCATTACCACTGCTATCATTTTATGATAAGGTTAAAGCGTCTAGATAAGTATAGAATAGATCTTGTGTATATTCTATTATGTTAGCTTTATACTTATCTTGTAAAGGACTCCTTGTTGTATAAAAGGAGATCCTAGGTCATTGTCTTAGGAAGGTATCATATTACAATATTATCTACGAAAGCTTCAAGGTGTAACCCTAGTGATAAGTTAAGATCACTCGTATTATTCATTAATAATATTGGAGCTTGAGTTTTGTGTTAACTTGTGTTTATTCTCATACATCATACAATTCGTCTTCTAAGTATTACTTAACTAAATTCCGCTTGCTTGATAATATCATACAAAATATCATTGACACAAGTAAAGTGTCCAAGATCCATCAGTTATTTATTGGGCTACTGCACCAACAGCAAGGGATTTAGAGTGTACAATAGAGTCACCAAGAAGGTTCAAGATTGTCTTCATGTTGAGTTTTTAGAAGATCAAGAAAATCAAAAGGGAAAAGGTCCTGATTGGATGTTTGGTCTTGAAGTTTTGACTCCTTCAATGAATTATGTTCCTGTTAGAGAAGAGAATCAACTTGTACACAATGGAGAAGAGATACAGTATGTTGTTCATGGAGTCCATATTAGACCGGATCTTTGTTCATGATGAAGAACCTAAAACTGCTGGAGAGAGAGAAAAGTACTGATGAGCCAAAATCCTCATTGACTGCTGAGGATCAATCTATTCAAGATGAACTTAATCAGATGCTACTTCAAGATGTCTTAGCACATTCTTATACTGATGATCAAAGAAGAGCTTATAAAGAAGCAAAGAAAAAAGAACAAGATCTGCAGAGTACTCTCACAAGTACTTTGGACAAGTTTTTGACCAAAGTACTTCGTTACGACAAAGACTTTGGATGATTTGGATGATCCTACCATGCCTGGACTAGAAGATACTGATGATGAGTTTGAAGATGAAGGTATTTTCTCAGATTCCAATGAAGATGCTGATTTCACTAATTTGGATGATACTTATGGAGTTCCACAGTCTCCAAACTTAAGAATTCATAAGAATCATCCTATTGATCAAATGATTTGTCCTTCTACTTCTGGAGTGATGACTAGACACAGAGCTAAGAGTTTTTCTAAACCTCATAATGCTTTACTTAGCTTTGTCTATAAACAAAACAGACTGAATCATAAGGACCATCAAACATGTTTGTTTACTTGTTTTATCTCTCAAGCAGAACCCAAGAATATTGCTCAAGCATTGACTAAAGAGAGTTGGGTTGAAGCTATGCAAGAAGAACTGCTACAATTCTGACTTCAAGAAGTTTGGGTATTATGTGATCTTCCTGATGTTAAGAAGGTCATTGGTGCAAGATGGGTGTTCAGAGTCAAGAGAGATGAAAGAGGGAATGTTATCAAAAACAAAGCAAGGTTAGTTGCACAAGGATACAGACAAGAAGAAGGAGTTGATTATGATGAAGTGTTTGCTCCTATAGCAAGGATTGAAGCAATTTGAATTTTCCTTTCTTTTGCATCTTATATTGGATTTCAGGTTTATCAAATGGATGTCAAGAGTGCCTTTTTATATGGCAAGATTACAGAGGAAGTATATGTCAAACAACCTCCTGGTTTTGAAGATCCTAAACATCCATACAAAGTATACAAAGTTGTCAAAGCTCTGTATGGCTTACATCAAGCAGCTAGAGCTTGGTATGAAAGGCTCTCTACCTTTTTATTGCAACATTGTTATAGGAGAGGAGCTATTGATAAGACCTTGTTTATCAAGAGAGATAAGAAGGATATCATGCTAGTTCAAGTGTATGTAGATGATATCATCTTTGGAGCTATCAAATAATCTATGGTCAAGGAGTTTGAGAAGCTGATGCAGAATGAATTTCAAATGAGTTCAATGGGTGAGTTAACTTTCTTTTTGGGACTTCAAGTTAAGGAGTCATAAGTCAAGACAAGTATATAACTGACATAATTAAGAAGTTCAATTTTGATGAAATGAAGCCTGTTACTACACCTATTAAATCTATCAACTCCTTGGGCAAGGATGAAGATGGACAACCAATTGAAGTCAAGTTATACAGATCCATGATTGGCTGTCTTATGTATCTTACTGCATCAAGGCCTGATATCATGTTTGCTATTTGTTTATGTGCAAGATATCAAGTCTCACCCAAGGTCTCTCACATGAATGAAGTGAAGAGAATTTTTTGTTATTTGAAACAACAACCTAAGTTGGGGTTGTGGTATCCAAAGGATTCACCTTTTCACTTGGAAGCTTTTTCAGATAGTGATTATGCATGTGACAACAATGACAGAAGATCAACCACAGGTGGATGCCAATATCTTGGAAGACGATTAGTTTCATGGCAGTGTAAGAAGCAAACAATTGCAGCAACATCATCAACCGAAGCAGAATATGTGGCTGCTGCAAGTTGTTGTGGACAAGTGTTGTGGATGCAGAATCAACTCTTGGATTATGGGTTCAATTTCAAGAATACTCCTATCAATATTGATAATGAGAGTACCATTTTCATTGTGAAGAATCCAGTTTATCATTCCAAGACAAAACATATTCAGATTAGGCACCACTTCATCAGAGATTGTTATGAGCATAGGCTCATTAATGTTATCAAATTGCATACGGATGATAATGTAGCTGATTTACTCACCAAAGGATTTGATGTTTCAAGATTTACTCACTTGGTGGGGAGTATCGGCATGATCAATTACTGAGCTACATTTAAGGGGAGGACTATTTTGTGTAAGTATAGTCCTATGCATTGCTTGAGGGGAGGATATTCATGTTTATTTGTTGTATATGCTATTGTAAGGAAGAGAATGGAAAGTACTGCTTGGAAAGTACTGCACACGTGGAAAGTACTGTTTGTCTTATCGAAGTACTGTTCCAACGGTAATATTGAAGAAACTACTACTAACGGTAACTTTGTTATTAATGGCTGTGATTTTTTAAATCTCACCTACAAATAACTGCTCTCTAAATTTCCCTCTCATATTACTACCTTATAATCTTTTCCTTATTTCTCTCTCTCTCTCGCCCATATTATTCGTCATATCACTTTCTGTGTAAACATATCATCAATGGAAAATCCGAATACCGTTTCTAAACATAACATGGTGGCGAATTTAGACAAGACTGAAGCAAATGTAATCTTTCATGATATCATTGATTTTCTCACTGGGTCACCGATTAGTTATGCGCTTTTAGTGGAACCAGATGTTATTGAGCAATGGATTCAACAATTTTGGGATACTGCTAGGGTTCATATGGAGAATGATGAATCATATATTCAAGCTACAGTTGCTGGGAGAACTGTAAAGGTTACTGAAGCCTCAATTCGTGAAGATCTAGTATTTGATGATGAAGAAGGGCATTCGTTTTGATAAGCAACTGATTTGGGATACTTTTAGGGACATTGGATATGAAGGGTCCTTAACTGAACAAACATTCACGAAACCCTTATTTTGTCCTCACTGGAAGTTTTTGGTTCATGTATTGCTTCATTGCATTAGTGCTAAAAGTACATCATGGGAGCAATTTGGGTCTAACATAGCATCTGCTATAGTGGGATTGGCTACTGATCATATTTTAAACTTTTCAAGGCTAATTCTAGATGGGATGCTTTCACACATCACTCATGGTTCAAAATGGTTGATGTATCAAAATGGTTGATGTATCCACGGTTTACCTGTTGTGGTACAACAAGCCAAGATTTTCACTTTCATGGCTAGGAAGAGTGATTTATTCACAGAAAGGGACACTCCATTAACTACTTCTATGATGGATATTGTTCAGGCTATTAGAGATGAGGCTACAGAAGGTGATGACACTGAAGGTACTGCCACAGGTACTGCTTCTCAAAGTCTTTGCATCACAAGTACGCATCTCGCGTCTTTTGCATCATAGCGTCGCATCACAAGGTACTTTTGCAGTAATGAAGTTCAAGATGATGTTGAAGTTTCACCTTCACCATCTCCACAAATATCTTCACGATTCTCAACCAGAAGAACATTCACCATTAGAGGAGCTGATCCGCTACTATACCCCTGAAGGTTGAAATGATAATATATAATGGATAATTATGTTCGACAGGGAGTTAGTCGAGAAGAAACAAGAATCTCAAGCTTAGCGGTTCAAGAAGTTGCAGCTTAAGTTTAGAAGACTTAAGATTTTTGTCTGGCCTTTGGTTCAATATCATCATCTATGGGTCAAGTGTCAAAGGAAGCAAGGCAAGCCTGTTAGGAAATTTCAGAAGAAAACAAAAGGCAAGAAGGTTCAACAACAATCATCTTCATTCCAATTGGGGAGGAATTTAGAAGAAAAGAATTTGAAAGAAGATGTTGTTAAGGAGAATGAACCTCCATATACTGAAGAACAGGTTATTGAATGTACTGAGGAAGAAATCAAAGTTCAAGGTACTGAGGAGCAAGTTATTGATGTTCAAGTTCAAAGTGCGATGATCAATGCTGTACTGCGATCAAAGTATCTTGCTTTTCCTGAACTTAGACAAGGGTTAATTTTACCAAGGTTGATAGATTTTGAAGAAGAAGTTGGTCCTTCAAGCTGCTTTTAACTGAAGAGAAGATGGTCCTTCAACTGTCATACCGAAAAAGGAAGCCGATACACCCAAACCTATACATACAGAAGTGATGATGAAACCATCGATTTGCATGATTTATCAAGGCCAAGGGGTGTTAACATTCAGTGAGTGCAAGAAGAAGAACAACCAAGAGCTTGAACTGTATTGATCCAAAGGATAAAGGAAAGGTATGTTGGTAAAGCAAAGAAGAAAAGAAACCTACATTAGCAGATAAAGAAGGTATTGCTCAAATTGCTATGATGAGAAACTAGAAAGGTCAAAGCTGAACCGAATCTTGAGGTTGCTAATGAAGAAGAAGCTATTAATGAAGAAGTAGCTAGGAAATTAAAAGAAGAATTGAATGCGAATTTCTTCATACCATCACCACTTCCTATTTCTTCTACCAAGAAGACCAAATCTTGCTAAGGAAAGGAATGCAATGATGGCTTATTTGAAAGGAAGAGGATATGTTGGATTGAACAATCTGAATTATGTTAATATGAAAGAGTTATATGAAGCTGTTCGAGAAGAATATAAGAGACAAGTTGCTAATATTCAAGATTTTAAAGATGATGATGCTTACAAAGAAGAAGAAAGAAAAGGAAGCTTAAAAAGAAAAGAATAATAGCTGAGTTAAAGATCAAGTCATCAAAAGAAAGTTGAGTTAAGGTCTGATACTAATGATGAGCTAAGGAATTACTTAAGAGTAATAGATTTTGAGTATTCTAAAGATGATGTTGAATTGAAGATGAAGATCTCAATAACTACTTTTGAAGTTGTTGAGTCAAAAGATGGGAATTATCTGATGTTTCACAAAGAAGATGAAAGTTTCAAGGTGTTCAATATGCTATGGGATTTATTGCATATAATTGATAGAGTGGATTTATTCCATTTATATCATGTGGTAAAAGAATATTATGAACAAAATCCATCAGGAAAAGATTTGGTTTAGTCTTGCTTGGAGATCTCATAGCTGTTTGGGAAACTCAAGAAACAAGTAGCTGAGATGGAAAACCAAGAAGATTAGGAGATTAGTAGCTGGAGATTCTTTGAAGAATCAACATCTTCTAGAGCTAGAAGATAGGACAATGATTCACATGTTAGCTGATAGAAGATATCCTCTTACATCAGATCTTATGAGGAGGATGTTGGAGCATGGAATGGAAGTTGAAGAGGATAATGAAATAGCACGCAAATCAGTCATCAAGCTTTTATCAGATGGACTACAATTGCTGATGATGATGAATAACTGGTATGAATCTTAATTGATTAAATTTTGATATACCAAGACTTTATTCAAAAGTACTGCTGATCAAACAGTACTTTAATCAAAATCTTGCAGGTTTTAAACGATTCTGATTTGAAAAACATTTGTTAAGTAATAAATGTTTTGAAACAAAGGTTAAAAGAAATAAATGGTTTTTGAGATGGTAAGACCAATAGGTTATCAATCCACCATGGTTACAAAAGGATTGGCTAATCCATGAGCAAATGGCTCTGGTAAAGATATCTCAAATCCGTTGTATAGTTGACAACTTGCTAATAAGTTGTATGGTAATCAACTCACCATATCAGTAATGTGAAGAGTTGGCTAGCCCACAAGAAAATGGCTTGTGGTAAAGGATGTGGAAAAACCATTATATGGTAATTAGTTCACCATGATGAAAGAACTAACTAGTCCAAAAGGGTACAACTTTTGGTAAAGACAACTCAAATCTGTTAATAGCTGATGATTTGCTAAAAATCATATGGTTATCATTGTACCATGATCTTACACATCAAAACATTTGGCTACTCTAGAGTTAATGGCTTTGGTAAAGAGACATTAAATCCATTAAAATTTTCAATGATTCACCTCTCACAAGAGTTTACACACCTGGAAGTGATGAGAATAGACTGAAACTTAACTGAATTAATGTATAAATTGTCTTATGTTCTTTGAAAAGATGGAGCTTGTGAATGTTGTGAATAGAAATAAGATTGTTGATTGATCTTGAAAAGAATGATACAAATAAAGACTACTTTGATGATGATATAAGCAGAGAATCTACAAAGATAAAATTTGAAGATAAAGTCACAATTCCTCTTTGAAGACAAAGATGTTAAAGCTAAATCTACAAAGGAACTTGAAATCAAACAAGTAGAATTCAAGTTAGGGGATGATTGTTGGGATACAGAAAGTTTAAAGTACTAAAAGTTAAAGTGCTGAAGAGCAACAAAGTACTGCAGAAAGACAAAGTACTGCAAGAAGTCAAAGTACTGCTAAGGCAAAGTCAAAGTACTGCTTATTCATCGAGGTACTGCAAAGATTAAAGTCGGTTGTAATTGATTAAAGATAGAAAGTAATGTTTATCTAAAAATTTCTATGTATTGTTTACTTGACGTATGATAGGTCACTAGTTTTACAACACAAGTTATATAGAAAGGAGATGAGGCGATTGAACAAGTATCAAACACACACACACACAATAAAGTATATGGTTAGGCGTAAGGCATATGTGAAAGAAAAGAACTTGAACAACCAACCCTCCAGTGAGGGTTATTACATGGTTTATATAGGCAAGGAGCTAGGGCAACACTCCCTCTCCTTCCCTATTCCTTATTCGGCTTGGGGCTAAAGCTTATGGGCCTTCTACATAAGCTTGACCTTAAACAAACATAAAGGCCATAATAAAGCTACCTATTACATATGAAATATAAATACTTGAAATACTGTTTTGGAGTGATTCCAACAATCTCCCCTCCAGTATATATGAATGTAAGCGGTGAAAGCGTTGATGTAATAGTAATAGCTTGACGTTCTTCGACATCTCTTCTTTCTGTGAGAAGAATTGCCTTGATTCGAACAATCTCCCAGTGTAGAGATAGTTATCTTTGAACATTATGCTTTGACGTCATCTTTAACTTTGTTCTTTGATCATTGTTCTTTGTGGTGAAAGTAATAGTATGTTGTTGTTGCGCTCCGTCCAGTTCGCTTCACGCTCTCCAGGTTCTCCACGTCATTCTTCAACATGCTCACACGCTTTGACGTTGGAAATCAATCTACGATGAAGTTTTGTAAGTCTTTGACTTTGTAGATTCTTTGATTGATGAAGAATCATTACACTGTTGTGTTGCATTGAGATAGAACTTCCATTAGTGATGATGTTGGCGTGAACATGAGAAGAATCAACACGATCATCCCGCTCCAGAGCTTCCATAAGAAGAAAAACATTTCAAACGGTTAGTAATAAGCGGTTTCCGGCACTTACAAGTTTGAATTTCGAGAGTGTCAACAAAGCATAGTGTGAGCACAACTCTAATTCTTACAAAGGCCGCTTCAACTGGAGTCCCACAAGTGAGATAACGCTGATGTACCAAAGTACATCTGATTCGGAATGAGTCAGGTACGAAGCATCACCTCTGACGTAGACGTTTGAGACACACTCGCGTAATCCACGGGGAGTTACCGAAGTGTTGCTTCATGGTCGTTTGATGTTGACCTGGCGAGTTTCCATTCAATCAATCGAGGATCCGTGATGTGAACCTCTCATAAATGTTCTCGCATTGCTAAGATCGTGAAGGACTCTGTCACACCCCAAATTACACTTTTGCAACGGAATGGAATTCACTGGGATTGGACTGCATAGCATCCAATCAGTTGAAGATATTGAATCCGACCTAAAGTGTCGTTTGGAAAATGCATCGTTTGATTTAATAAAACAATCAGAGTTTACAAAGATAGGTCCCAAATGAAAATCAACTTGTGCGGAAATAAGTTGTTACAATTCAAACGATGTTTTAAAGTATGTAAAACACAAGTGAGACGCGTCCTGCACCACGACTCCATGATGTGTCCAAATGCATGCCATGAAGTGTATACCTTAGATACGAGATAAAACATGCTAAAAGTGTCAACACAAAGGTTGAGTGAGTTCATAGAGTTTGAGTTGAAATGTAAATCCTTTAAAAATCGTTTATGCAAAGAAAGGCATTGTAAATCATTGAAATGTAAAGACTTTCAAAATCGTTTATGTAGCAAAGGCATTGTAAATCCACTCTTCCAAGTCCATACAAAACTTGCAATTTGTTGTTCACAACCCTGACTGCCGAGAATGTGTAGTTTATGTTCCAAACATATGATGTCCAATGAATTCACATAATAATGCATAACTCAATGTATCGAAATCGTTTATGTAGCAAAGGCATTGTAAATCCACGCGCCCAAGTTCATGCCCATACAAAACTTTAATGAAACACGGTGTTCACAACCCAATCTAGGAATGTATGTAGTTTATGTTCCAAACATATGAGTGTGGTTCAAATCGTTCCAAGACCGTTAGTCCATGAATATACCAAGACCGTTAGCTCAATGAATATACCAAGACCGTTAGACCAATGAATTTACCAAGTCCGTTAGCTCAATGAATATACCAAGTCCGTTAGCCCATGATTATAATATGGAAGTTCTAAGTGTGGCAAAACTGTTACTACGATGACTAAGCATTCGTTCGCTAAACATGTAATTTGCAAATGATCATGAATGTAATAAAATAGTCGAGCATGTATCTCCCCCAAAACAGTTATGAAAGCATTAAAACAAGAAAAGTGGGGCTATGGAACTCACTTGGTAAACTGGAATAATGGCAAAAGTGAGTACACCGAGGTATAATGTAATCGTTAACGGGACCTATTATCAATGATATGATATGTCATGAATCGCAATGTAATGTTATGCATGCATTCCGTATGTTATTTATACCATTTACGAGTTTTGAAAATATTACACATCGTCGAAAAATACTCTTTTGACGTCTTGACCAATCAAAAATCACTTTACATATTTTTACGTCAAAATGTCATCCTACAATGGTTTTATAATGATTTTTGGTGAAATTTACACTTTTCGTCACAAAACAATGTCGTCGGAAATATCATGAAATTAACAAAAATGGCTCCGGAAAAATAGTCTTAAAACGGTGTACTGCCGACCGTTAGAGAAACGAACTTCGACGGTTTTGGAAAGTTTGTATCGATATCTAAAAGTTTCAGTTCAGGAGTTTTAAGTTCAAAGGTCTGATCATAAAGATATTAAGGGTTAAAGATGGTGGTTTTGGCTAATTGAGTGCAAAAATTAGTTACGCAAGTTTATGAAAAAGTGCATATCTTTGTCGCTTCAAATCCGTTTTCTCGTTTTATACGCGTCCTTAGCTCGTGATCGGTAAACTAATATATTTTTGAGAAGTCGAAATAATTTGTGAAGCTTAAGGCTCGTTTTTGACCCGAACAAGATAAATATATGTTGCTGAAATTTCAGAAAAACTATTTATTTCGTCGCCAAACTTGTAAAATCCATAACTTCTTCGTTATAAGTCCGTTTTCATCCGTTCAAAAGGCCACGGATTCGTTTTAAAGTATATTTTCTAAATATCAAGGCTAAAATATCGTGCCTACTGTCGGATTTTCCAGAAAATCAAAACAAGGACAGAACACTTTTTATATAGTTATCGAAAATAGTTTTTCTCGGACAAAACCTATTCTAATCCCTTCAAATCAACTCCAAAACTAGTCTAATCCTACCATACACCTTCTTAGGGTGTCATGGGTTCCTAATCACCATCAAGACCAAAGAATACCATGGGAATATTTATAGGATGACCAAATATATATATATAACTTAAAAATCATGAAATAAATGGTATAAATCACATAACATGCATATAAGCTCCAAAAATGAAAAGAAACATATGAAAATGATAAGGAAACAAGAAAATGATAAAAACAAGCTTACAAGTGATAGTGATGAGGTGAAAGTAACAAGGATTAAGCCTAAATACTCTTGGTTTTTATTTCAAAACCATATAAAGAGTGTTATTCTAGATTGATTTATGCTTGAACTTGAAAAAAATGATGATCCTTTGAGAGACACCAAATATGGCGGTTTGTTGATGAGAAACAAGAGAGGAAAAAGCTTCTTGCTTACTTGAATTATTGTTGGAAATGAATGAAGTGTGAAGTAAACAAGTTGGAGTACAATTATATACAATCAAAGAAAAATGTGCCAAAACAATTAAATGCATACATCCCCCTAGAACGGTTTTGGGGATTGTGTTTGTAAAATACATATTTTTTTTATCTATTGTATACATAAAGGTGTAAGTAAAATGACATAAGTAAATGTAACTTGTAGAATTGTATATACACTAATGTATTTAAGGTAGTTTTAGGTAAAAGAAATTTTTAAATAGATCAAAGTAAAGTATAATGAGATTATAAAAATTGTAAAAATACATTCTTTGTGAAATTTGAGTGATAAAATAATTATCGTATAGTTTTTAAGAAAAATGACGTAATAATTAAACTTTAACGATTAATATACCAAATAAATTTGAAACACTAGGAAAACTAAAAATATAGTTTTATAAACTAAATGTAAGTTTAAAAATACCTCGGGATCATTTTTGAAAGTAATGGATTAAATATACAAAATAATAACTCACGCGATAAAGATTATTAAATATAAAAAATTACGCGTATAAAGTGAAATGAACTGTCATGAATGAACTAATGAGATGCACATGATGTCAATGAAATGTAGACTAATTATAGTCCATATGAAATAATATGTATGATGTCATGATCATGAATTCCTAAACCTCAAGGTTACGCTAATTTGAAACAAAGTAAACCAAGTTTACTATAAAGCGTTGAAATAATGAGATGTGATTGTAGAAATGACACGAAATGCGGATTGTCACATTCGCCCATCCAAAAGGAATTCATCCAATTCTGAATTCAGTCATTACGTGTTGGTTCTCACGGGTTTAGGGTTTGATGTGGCAAACTTTCCCATTCGAAACAAAATCCTCAAAAGACTTTTGGTAACCGATTTTTGCTTAATCCCACAACTCATCAAAACAAGAACGTCATATGCGATTAGGCAATCGGTTTAGGTAACAACTTGTTTCTAGCTCGATCTTTGCAACTCATCAAACAAGAACTGCCACGCGGATCAAACTGGAAACAAGTGGTTTGAAGAAAATCTTTTGAAAATTTGGCTCGATTCCGGAATTGCTTACACATATAAGCCTACTACTCCCTTCATCGCATGATTCTTCCTGAATTAGACATAGGTGATCAAGCTATGTATAATTTAGGAGTAACTATGCAATGCTTGGACTAATCGACTCATATGTTATTTGGTGTTGGGTCAACCGATTGATAAAATTGTGATGAACATCGAGGAGAGAAGACATGGAGAAGTGTCGTTAAAATGATAGTTAAAGTAAAAAAAAAAAAGAATTGAAATCTCTAAATAAATGATAACAAATCGGAAAGGAAGGAAAATAAAGTACGATAGATTAGAATATTTTACAACGAGTGGTTTAGCAAAAGTAGTACATCTTAAGTTATAAAGATTCGGATGCGATGAAAAACATAAACTTATCACGACATAGTACATAGAGAAATAAGGATTAGTTTCCGAACTTCTTTCTTCAAACGTTGTTGAAATCCTTTTGAGTTTCTCCTCCTTCTAACATGTATACTTTCTCAAGAGCACCTTCAACTTGTTGATCTCGGTTTTGGGGACATTGGCTCAGATAGTGTCCTTGTTCCCCATCCGCATCGAAACACTATAGTCTTGCCTCACAATCCCGGCATGGTGTCCTAGTTTTTGACACTTGTAGCACTTGCAGACAAAGACCGTGTGATGATACTTACATCGATTACATAATGGGTAGGTTCGGCATAACCTCACGCCTTCTATTGGTCGACAACATAAACCATTGCGATCTCTTGCCCTCCTAAATTATGTTGTTTGATGATGGTTATGTATTACCGGTTTTAGTCGTTGTTATGGTAACTCCTTGGTCATTTTCCCATTTTCTTTTGTTGTTGATTTGGTTATCGTTGTTGTTGCGTTTTGGTTGTTGTTGTGAGTTGATGCGGTTGTTGGTATTGTTGTTTTGGTTAATGTTGGTGTATTTACCCCTCTTCACCACTTGTGCCATCAACCGAGTCACTCGAATAGCTTCCTCAATTGTTTGTGGATCAAATGAAGTCACATCTCCTTGAATGACCTCGGGAAGTCCTCCAATAAAAGCCTCTAGCAATTTTTCATTATCCGATACCATTGATGGGCATAGCAGCTAATTCTAAATCTCCGGAATGTATGTGTCAATGCTCGTACCCAATGGTTACCAATTCATAGAACTCGTCTCCAACTTTTTGATTTACGTTAGAGGACAAAACTTCTTAGTCACCAAGCCCTTGAATTCTTCCCATAAGTTTAAAAGCATTCTCCATACCAATCGGTTGAGCATATGAATTCCACCAAGACAATGCTCCATCAAGTAAAGTACTGGTAACAAATTTGACCTTACTATCATCGGACGGTTACAAGCAAAAACACGGATTCCAACTTTTCAAACCATCGCACCATTGCGTAGCTCCTTCCGTCCTCTAAACTTGGTGGGTTAGCGCACTTTTGAAATCTTTATGCGAACATTTCTTAACCCCTGATCCTCCGCGTATTTACCGATGCGGACGGTAGTCTAGCGGCCGAAAGAAGTGGCCTCAAAGCAATGCAGATACCAGCTTCCCTTTCAACTCTTAGAGCATTTGCAATGCTATCATTTACTAACTTCCGAATAGCGCTTGTCATTTCAAGCAGTAGCTTTCTTCCGGTGCCATATCTTCTCCAAAACAAGAGAAAATGTGAGGCGTAGCAAAATCGATGTTAATAATAAGCGTTCTAAAGAGATGTGATAAGAGACGATAAGTTTGAAGTTATTTTTTTTTTTATTTATTTATTTTTTTTTTTTTTTTTTAAATAATCGGCCAGTTATCAAGAAAAGATGGGTTATGAGATGTTGTAAATGCTTCAAATGTATGGTGGTTTAGTGACTTAGTGTGTGAATAACGTGTAACTCGTCATGTTAGTGGTGAAACAAAGGAGTGAGAGTGACTTCGCCCTATATAAAGATTCATCTCGGCATTCGACGTTATCGGTGACAAATCACCGATGATATAAAATTGTGATAGGGAATGACAAGGAATTCTCCACGTTAGAGTATGAGGAAAGATAATGGGATGGGAATTTAAAGGCATCCATGTGACAATCGATGTGAAATGAAAGTGAATAACTCGAAAAATGTACGTATAAACCGCATGTAAAGTGAACATGCACTTGTGATGAAATGATGAGATGCTATGATAATGTAGTTATAGTCTAGGGTCAACGATGTAACCTAGTTCTCTATCAAGCTTCGATGCCAATCCACAATGCACCTAAATTACTGCTTTGTACGGAATGGAATTCACGGGGATTGACGTCATAGCATCACAATCACAGTTATATTGAGCGACCTAAAGTGTCGTTTGGAAAATACATCGTTTGATTTAATAAAACAATCAGAGTTTACAAAGATAGGTCCCAAATGAAAATCAACTTGTGCGGAAATAAGTTGTTACAATTCATACGATGTTTTAAAGTAGTAAAACCCAGTGAGAGGCGTCGTCACCACGACTCCATGATGTGTCCAAATGCATGCCATGAAGTGTATACCTTAGATACCTGAGATAAAACATGCTAAAAAGTCAACACAAAGGTTATTGAGTGGAGTTCATAGAGTTTGAGTTGAAATGTAAATCCTTTCAAAATCGTTTATCGGCAGGAAAGGCATTGTAAATCATTGAAATGTAAAGACTTTCAAAATGGTTTATTGGCAAGGCATTGTAAATCCACTCAGTTCCAAGTCCCGCCCATACAAAACTTTGCAACCTGTGGTTACAACCCATTGCCGAATGTGTGTAGTTTATGTTCCAAACATATGATGTCCAATGAATTCACATAATAATGCATGGCTCAATGTATCGAAATGGTTTATGTAGCAAGGCATTGTAAAATCCATCTCAGTTCAAGTTCTAGCCCATACAAAACTTGCAACGTGTGTTCACAACCTTCTTGGGAATGTATGTAGTTTATGTTCCAAACATATGAGTGTGGTTCAAATCGTTCCAAGACCGTTAGTCCATGAATATACCAAGACATTTAGCTCAATGAATATACACAAGAGTTTAGACCAATGAATTTACCAAATTAGTTAGCTCAATGAATATACCAAGTCCGTTAGCCCATGATTATAATATGGAAGTTCTAAGTATGGCAAAAGCTGTTATACTCGCATGACTAAGCATTCGCCTGTTGACTAAACATGTAATTTGCAAATGATCATGAATGTAATAAAATAGTCGAGCATGTATCTCCCCAAAAGCGCTTATTATGAAAGCATTAAAACAAGAAAAGTGGGGCTATGGAACCTCACTTGGTAAAGCTGGAATAATGGCAAAAGTGAGTACACCGAGGTATAATGTATGCGTTAAGGGACCTATTATCAATGATATGATATGTCATGAATCGCAATGTAATGTTATGCATGCATTCCGTATGTTATTTATACCATTTACGAGTTTTGAAAATATTACACATCGTCGAAAAATACTCTTTTGACGTCTTGACCAATCAAAAATCACTTTACATGTATTTCGTCAAATGTCATCCTACAATGGTTTATAATGATTTTTGGTGAAATTTACACTTTAAGTCACAAAACAATGTCGCCGGAAATATCATGAAATTAACAAAATGGCTCCGGAAAAATAGTCTTAAACGGTGTCGTCGACCGTTAGAGAACGAACTTCGACGGTTTTGGAAAGTTTGTATCGATATCTAAAAGTTTCAGTTCAGGAGTTTTCGTCCAAAAGGTCTCGATCATAAAGATATTAAGGGTTAAAGATGGTGGTTTTTGGCTAATTGAGTGCAGAAAATTAGTTACGGCAAGTTTATGAAAAAGTGCATATCTTTGTCGTTTCAAATCCGTTTTCTACGTTTTATACGTCCTTAGCTTCGTATCGAAGTAAACTAATATATTTTTGAGAAGTCGAAATAATTTGTGAAGCTTAAGGCTCGTTTGTGACCCGAACAAGATAAATATATGTTGCTGAAATTTGAAAACTATTTATTTACGTCGCCAAACTTGTAAAATCCATAACTTCTTCGTTATAAGTCCGTTTTCATCCGTTCAAAAGGCCACGGATTCGTTTTAAAGTATATTTTCTAAATATCAAGGCTAAAATATCGTGCCTACTGTCGGATTTTCCAGAAAATCAAAACAAGGACAGAACACTTTTTATATAGTTATCGAAAATAGTTTTTCTCGGACAAAACCTATTCTAATCCCTTCAAATCAACTCCAAAACTAGTCTAATCCTACCATACACCTTCTTAGGGTGTCATGGGTTCCTAATCACCATCAAGACCAAAGAATACCATGGGAATATTTATAGGATGACCAAATATATATATATAACTTAAAAATCATGAAATAAATGGTATAAATCACATAACATGCATATAAGCTCCAAAAATGAAAAGAAACATATGAAAATGATAAGGAAACAAGAAAATGATAAAAACAAGCTTACAAGTGATAGTGATGAGGTGAAAGTAACAAGGATTAAGCCTAAATACTCTTGGTTTTTATTTCAAAACCATATAAAGAGTGTTATTCTAGATTGATTTATGCTTGAACTTGAAAAAAATGATGATCCCTTTGAAGACACCAATATGGGCGGTTTTGTTGATGAGAAACAAGAGAGGAAAAAGCTTCTTGCTTACTTGAATTATGTGTTGAAATGAATGAAGTGTGAAGTAAACAAGTTGGAGTACAATTATATACAATCAAAGAAAAATGTACCAAACAATTAAATGCATACATCCCCCAGAACGGTTTTGGGGGATTGTGTTTGTAAAATACATATTTTTTTTTTATCTATTGTATACATAAAGGTGTAAGTAAAATGACATAAGTAAATGTAACTTGTAGAATTGTATATACACTAATGTATTTAAGGTAGTTTTAGGTAAAAGAAATTTTTAAATAGATCAAAGTAAAGTATAATGAGATTATAAAAATTGTAAAATACATTCCTTGTGAAATTTGAGTGATAAAATAATTATCGAGTAGTTTTTAAGAAAAGTGGCGTAATAATTAAACTTTAACGATTAATATACCAAATAAATTTGAAACACTAGGAAAACTAAAAATATAGTTTTTATAAACTAAAAGTAAGTTTAAAATACCTAGGATCATTTTTGAAAGTAATGGATTAAATATACAAAATAATAACTCCACGATAAAGATTATTAAATATAAAAAATTACGCGTATAAAGTGAAATGGCGTATGAATGAACTAATGAGATGCACATGATGTCAATGAAATGTAGACTAATCATAGTCCATATGAAATATACGTGATGTCATGATCATGAATTAGCCGCTAAACCCAAGGTTACGCTGACGAAACAAGTAAACCAAGTTTACTATAAGCGTTGAAATAATGAGATGTGAGAACCGTCGAAATGACACGAGAATGCGGTTGTCCTTTCGATATGAACCACTGGTGATCTTATTACTTGATCATCAAGTGATTAAATGTCAAGTGTTCCTAAGAGATCTTTTGATGAATCTCGTGGCTCTAGACTCAATAGTGCGTTTGGTTTTCTGGCGGAGACTAGGAGAGGGTCTCCTTCTTCAATACCAGTAATCTCTAGGAGAAAGCCGATAGTTTACGTAGGGTTCCATGTGAGAATGAAACAAGCTTGTTGAGAAAACTTGAGTGGATAAGAAGGTTTGAGTGCATCGTCCTTTGGCCACTGGTCCATGGCGACTTTTAATCTTCAATCACCGTCACGCTAAGTGACAACCAGAAACATATAAATTGAACGATTAATGTTCCGCCTAAGTTGAATAATCTGGAGGTCTGTTTCTTTTCACCCTTTACTTTACATTTCTTTTTGATTCTTCAACTCCTTCTTTCTCCGATTCTCATTTTCTCCTTTTATAATCATTCTAAGGACTTAACACTAACTAATGGTAGTGTCCTTGGGTAGATCCCTCGACTCTGGCAAGGGATCATAGAACGATTATTCCTAACCTTAGTCACCTTATAACTCCATGACTAACCTATGTTTGCCATTAAAACCATTGTATGATAAAATATCTCTCAAAGGGTTTGTTAATGAAAAACATGTTTGAACCATTGTGAGAGATGATGTTATGCATAAATACTCCCCTCGCATGTGCTTTTGTTTTAATGGTTAAATGCACATGAGGAAAGAGCGCTTTTTGAATTGATCCCACTGAAGATAGACAATCCCCTCTAGACTGGCACAGTTCGTTGCATAGTTAAAGAGTTACATTGTCAGCTTTTAGGTGACAACTAGCTCTAATACCTACCTTGAAGGTGTAGACAAACCTTGGAAGGTTGTCAAACCCGTCAGAGTTCATGTCTATCAAAAGTTTCTCGAATGGTACATTCTACTCGAACAAGTCCTTCGAGACGCGTTACATCACCAGCAAACTAGCTTGAAATTATTACCCGTCCAGGACAAGTCTTTTCGAGTTACTAACAGTTAAGCATTGTCAATTAGTTGGTTAAGTCCAACACACATTGATTCATTTGCATTTTGTACAACATATTTCTTATCACATATTTTCTCCCCCTCAAAATGGCATATTAAAGTGTTATTTTTGAAACGTTTGAGAATAAATATGACCATTTCGGAGTGTTGGGGAAGAATGACCAGCGAGAACAATTTTGAACAAAGTTTTGAATCAAGTACTCCCCTCAACGAGTGATATAAACGGTTGAGGTTTTGAAAATCATAAGGAAAGTACTTGTTCTTTTGAGCAAAACCTTGAAAAGTGAAAGGTTTGATAGGTTTTACTCAAAAGTAAGAAGCTTTCGCTAATTTTATAAGGATTGTGCATCCAACCCTGCCTAACAGTGGTCCTTTATTGACAATTACGGGTTGTCACACTGCTGGAATGTGTGCACAACCATCATACATCCAAAATTTATGAAGGAAACAATTCAAGGCGGGGTAAGGAAGTCAAAGTGATGTTCCCGAGGAGCTTGGGGCGTTGAAAGCCGGTGATGTTTCTCACGGTCGACCACCAACATAGCTCTCAATCGCTCGAACTGATCCCTTCCCGAATAACTGTTCATCAATCATGGTGATGATCCTTCACATCCCTCCTTTCCCGAGAATTCCGAAATACGCAGATGACTTTCAGTATCCAACTTCTTCAACCCTGACGCTTTAATCCATCCCTAACCAGCCTTCAAAGTATGATCCCCGCCTCGAAGATCACTACACGCCATTAAGCAGCTTTCTTTGAAGTTCACTCAGTAAACAACTCCAAAGGTTTGCCTGAGCCGTTATATTGAGTAGCCGATTGAGATCGGGAAGAGTAAGCCGAGGATGGAGGTTGACACGGCCCCGATAAGATTCAATGTACCATCCGGATATCTTCAACACGTTTTGATCAATGAGCGCCTAATGAAGATGAGAACCGACTTTGATAAATTCACGTTGAACTTCAATGAGAATTGTCTCATAATGACTCAGACTTTGGCAAGGTACATGTCTTCGATGTCGTTGAGGACAAGTTCTCAAGTCAGCCTCGGAGAATCCATAGTCTGTTCATCTTGTGGTTTTGACTATGATATTCTTTAAGAATGAGTAGTCCCTGGAACGAGATCAATGTGTTGATAGCCCGATGTCGCTTAGAACTATACCTTTGCATGTTGAGACTTACGAACGGCGAAAACGTAATTAGGTCTTGATTGAAGCCAATGATGAATCCCATTAATGCATCTTGGTCATATGCTTGCGTTTATTGAGAAAACAAGTGATTTACGTTCCTCGATAGCTATGCGGTTTGAGTAAATAGCGGCAGGAATGGAAGAAGAGTCAATGATGTAGCGTATTTTCGCGAACCATAAGCTACGTGTAAAGAAAATCAGGTCTGTTAAAAGTATCGGAAGAATCCGTGGTTAGATCTATTTGGCCAATGGTCGGTAGAGGTTGGTCAATGATTGTAGTATGGAGGTTGTCCCTTTGTGTGAAGTCAATGTTTGCTTCCAGTTG
>OU343216.1:2634481-2653067 GCA_910596185.1 Chrysanthemum makinoi | reverse complement strand
GCAAATTTCAGTAACGTAAAATAAACGAAAAAAGACGGAAAAACGTGAAAAAAATGATTTTTTTGTCTTTTTTCGAAAGTATATCAAAGTGCCCGTCTATAAAAAGATAATTAAATTCTCGTCGTGACGGTGTAAATATTTTCGCTTAATGATAAACGGTTTAAGAGATATTTAAATTATAAAAAATGAATGAAATAATAAAATGCTTTTAAATCTCACCATTGATTTCTTTTTTAGATGCATGGTGGAGATGAGTTCCTTGGTATGTGAGAAAAGTTTGATATGTAAAATAACTCTCCTCATATTTATAACATGTATTTGAAATTGGGTCAAAATAGGTGTTTTTAACACCCGCTTACCGCTTTACGCTTCCGCATACCAAATTTAAGTACCACATTTATGTATTATATAATTAAGATTCGTTAAATTTAGATTTTTAGTTTAGTAGTTTTCACGAAGCAAATTGATACAGCGTATATGACAGAACCTGTACGGCGTATCCAATGTTAAAAAAAAAAAAAATCAATGTAAGATTACGGGCGTTTCAAGTTGGTATCAGAGCGTTGGTTTGAGGGATTTAAGTATCCGTCGTTAGTAGGAGGGTGCCTAGACTTAAACCATAGCTCTGTATTGATCATAGAACATGTAGACTTTCTTATATGCTATATAGAATTGATTAGAACCATGTTTATGTATGATTAGTAACCATGTTTTTCCCATGTTTAGTTAAGCTTAGCATGTATATAATTGTCATATCCAGTAGAACGCGTGTAGGAATGCCTTATTAGTACGATGCAGATGTAGCCACTAAGAGTATCATGTTAGAATTAGTTATAGTTTGCCTTACGATACTATGATTAGAAGCGTATAGATAATAGCCGATTACCATGAGATGTCATGAACATGAACGTTATAGTATGATCAGTACAAAAATAGTTTAGTGGACTACCATAATAGTATATATTATATTAGATAGGTCGTATTAGTTTTGTAACTTGGGGTAGATTATAATAGCAATGAGTTCATGGTTATATGATGTGATTATTATGGCCTTTGATCAACGTAATAATATTTACATGATATGACATGAAGTTATTGCGATTATAAGATGTCCCGGGAAGCTTACTAGAATGGTTATGTGTTAAATGTTTATATGTTTAGCAAATTAGAACACTTTGAGAGTAGAAATTCATGATTAGATATGCCTTAGTAATAGGATTATAAAAGTAGTCAGAGTAGATCAGAAATCAGTGTAGTATAAGTATATTATGTCATGACCAATAGTGATATAGTCATACAGTAAGTGAAACATGATTAGAATGCATGAAGTTAAATGAATTATTAGACTATGTTTATTACCCAATATGTATTAAGAATTAGAAATCACGAGTAGAAATATTTAGGCAGTTAAATATCATAAATAAAACAAAAGGAGCTATGAATAACATTAGAACTTTAGATCTAGAATGTCATGTTAATTGTGCAGAATGTCAGAAATATATATAGCATGTATAGTACGCTATGATTAGCAGCCTTGTTATCGCATCAGTATGCGATTAGAATCAGAATGCATAAATAGAAATACAATGATAACAACATATTAATATGATAGCATAACAGATTAACATGAAAACACAACATGATGTTAGACATGTTGTTTTAGTTATGCTTCGAGGTAGAATATGATAGCAATAAAGACATGTTTATGTGATGCAAGTATTATGACGTCTGGCCAACGTGATAATAGTTACATCATTGATAAGGATTTAAAAGGTACCTTTTTGAGGGGTCATTTAAGCCCTTAATTGATCACTTTTGTATCTGTTACTACTTAATTTCGTTCCTTTTCACTTTTTAGGTCTCTTGAAGGTAAATTGCTGGAATGACACTTATTCGGACGAAAAGGCGCGAATATACGAAGAAAATGGCCAAAGTCAAGAATCAAGACACTCAAGTTGCTGAATTGAAAGGGGCGGCGTCAGTTCTATTTGTGACAACCGTCGAAGATGTTTTGTGACGACTCAGTAGCCAAATTGCTTATTTACAAGTGGCGGCATCGGGTTCTAAAAAGAGTATGCCACGTCCACCCAGACGGCCTAGATTTGATGATCAGAACGGCGCCGACTGAGGCGAGAGCGGCGTACATTGTGCATAAGGTGACGCCGTCACAATGATAACGTGGCCAAGACAAAAACTTAATGAGGGCGATGTTAGGTCACTAGATTTACAACACAAGCTTAATAGAAAGAAATAGAGAGGCTGTTGAACAATAAACCAAACACACACACAATAGACTCGACCGGTTATGCGTAGATGTGAGTGAAAGAAATAAATTGAACAACCAACCCTCAAGTGAGGGTTATACAAGAGTATTTATAGGAAGGAAGCTAGGGCAACACTCCTAGTTCCCATCCTTTTCTTTATTGGGCTAGACCTAGGCTTATGGGCCTTCTACATAAGCCTAAGGATAAAAACAAACATAAAGGCCATAATTAAGCTAACTATTACATGTGAATCACTAACACTTGATTAAGGCTTAGGAGTGATTCCAACAATCTCCCCCTAAGCGTTAGTGATGAATGAATGTAAACGGTGAAGGAGCATATGTAATTAGTAGCTTTGACGTCTTCTGACATTCTTCTTTCTTGTGAGAAGATTTGCCTTGATTCGAACAATCTCTCCAAAGGTAGAGAAATTGTCTTCTTTGAACAGTTCGCTTTGGCGTCATCTTTGTCTTTGTTCTTTGATCATTGTTCTGTGTGATGGTTGTGATAGTATGTTGTTGTTGTCGCATCAAGTGCGCTCTCAGTCCGCTTCATCACTGATGTGTCTCCATGTCATTCTTCAACACGCTCATACTTTTGGCGTTGAATTTCAGACTTGATGAAGTTCTTTAAGTCTTTAACTTTGTAGATTCTTTGGTTGACGAAGAATCATTCTAACTTTTATGTTGCTTTTAGTTAGAACTTCCATTAGTGATGATGTTGGCATGAGCATGTGAAGAATCTGCACGATTAGTCCGCTCGAGCTTCCATAAGAAGTAAACATAAGAAAGGTTAGTAATAAGCGGATTCCGGCACTTACAAGTTCGAACTCCGAGAGTGTTAACAGCATAGTGTGAAAACACAACTCTAATTCTCACAAAGGCCGTTCTGAACCGGAGTCCCACAAGTGAGATAAGCGATGTCTGAAGTACATCTACGGTTCGAATGAGTCAGGTACACCGAAGCATCACCCTCGACGGTAGACCGTTTTGAGAGCACTGCGTAATCCACGGGGAGTTACCGGCGACTTCGCCGCTGTGGCGTATGATGTTGACCACTGGCGGTTTCCATTCAATCACTAAGGATCACGGATGTGGACCTCTCATAAATGTTCTCGACACATTGCTAAGATCTGTGAAGGACTCGATAACGTACCACTGATGTTCTTATTGTTGAGCATCAAGTGATGAAATGTCAAGTGTACCTAAGAGATCTTTTGATGATCTCGTGGCTCTAGACTCAATAGTGCGTTTTGGTTTTCTGCTACGGAGACTAGGGAGAGGGTCTCCTTCTTCAATACCAGACTCTCTAAGAGAAAGTGATAGTTTACGTAGGGTTCCTGTGAGAATGAAACAAGCTTCTGTTGAGAGAAACTTGAGTGGCTAAAAGGTTTAGTGCATGCGTCACTGGGTCCATGACGACTTTTAATCTTCAATACCGATGTCATCTAGTGACAACCAGTAGCATATGAATTGAACCCGATGTCCGCCCTAAGTTGAATAATCTGGAGGGCTATTTCTTTTCACCCTTTTCTTTTTTCTTTTTAATTCTTCAACTCCTTCTTTCTCCGATTCTCATTTTCTCCTTTTTATAATCATACCTAAGGACTTCTAAATTCTAACTATTGGTAGTGTCCTTGGGTAGATCCCTCCGGCTCTGGCGGATCATAAGACGATTATTCCTAACCTTAATCACCTTATAACTCCATTGCCATAAAACCATTTTTCAAGAAAATCTCTCAAAGGGTTTGCAAATGAAAACATGTTTGAACCCTTGTGAGAGTTTTATCTTTTAGCGAAATACTCCCTCCACATGTGCTTAACGTTTTGACAGAATCTGCACAAGTGAGGAAAGAGCGCGACTTTGAATTGATCGACTCAAGATAGACAATCCCTTGCGAGACACGATTACGTTGTATAGTTAAAGAGATACATTGTCAGCTTTTAGGTGACAAATAGCTCTAATAACTATCTTGAAGGTGTGGACAACCCCGAAAGATTGTCAAACCCGTCAAAGTTCATGTCTATCAAGAGTTTCTCGAATGGTACATTCTACTTGGACAAGTCCTTTGCGAGACACGTTTACATCACTAGCGAACTAGCTTGAAATTATTACCCGTCCCGGACAAGTCTTTTCGAGTTACTAAAAGTTAAGATGTCGTCCAATTAGGTAGGTTGAAGTCTTTTAACACGAGTTCATATAGCAAAACACAACATATTTCTTATCACGTATTTTCTCCCCTCAAAAATGGCATATAAATGTTATTTTTGAAGAAATGTTGAGAATAAATATGACCATTTTGAGTTTTGTGGGAAGATGACCACTGAGAACAATTTGTGAACAAAGATTTTTTGTCAAATACTCCCCCTCAACGAGTGATATAAACGGTTGAGGTTTTGAAAATCATAAGGGATAGTACTTGTTCTTTTGGAGCGAACCTTGAAAAGTGAAAGGTTTGATAGGTTTTACTCAAAAGTAAGAAGCTTTCGCTCCTTATCTAAGGATTGTGGCAACAAGCGTACCACATGGTCCTTTCTTGACAAGTACGGGTTGTACACTGTTATGTGTGCACAAGCCATTGACATAATAAATCATGCATCCAAGTTATAATGAAGAAGCAGTTCAAAGGGGTACCAGGTAGTCCGAGAGATGTTGCCGGGAGTGTGAATCGGGCGTTGAAAGCGGTGATGTTAATCTCGGTCGACCCAACATAGCTTTCCAATCTTCGGCCGATCCTTCGATACAACCGTTCATCAATCATCGTGATGATCCTCTTCACATCCCTTCGATCCAGAGAATTCCATCGCTTAGGAGACCCATCTTCGATGTATATCCTTCAACCGATAAGCCAATCCGTCCCTAACCATCTTCAAAGTGTGATCCCCAAACTTGTGAAGATCTCTACACGCCATTAAGTAATTTTTTTGAAGTTCACGGTAAACAACGCCGAATGGTTTCTTGATGAGTGTATATTGAGAGCTGGTTGATGTCGGGAAGATCAAGCTGCGGTGGAGTGAAGTTGACACAGTGTCCGATAAGATTCTATCGCAAGTGGAGATCTTCTACACGTTCTTTGATAACTATGCGTCGATGAAGATGAGAGACCGACTTGATGAATTCACGTTGTACTTCAGTGATTGAGAATTGTCTCATACGACCACGTACTTTGGCAAGGTACATGTCTTCGATTTCGTTGATAGACAAAGTCTCAAAGTCAGCTTCAGAGAATGCATAATCCCTTTCGTCTTGCCTTTTGACCACTGATCGGCCCCGAACCGTCAAGTTTTCTCACACAAGCTAGCCACTTGTGAATGGCTAACCGTAAGAAACTTAAAACAGTTCAAACACCAATGCAATGAAGATCAGGAGAGTATAGTGTTTCCCCAGGTCGTTAAGTCCCAACGAAGCTGCGAGAATAAAACGATAGTGATGATCGAGAGAATTTGAACGGGAAGGAGATATGATTGATTATAACTAAAGAAAAAGTTTATAAATTACAGGGGCTTAAATGCAAATTAAAGAAAATTAAAAAGATAAATTATATTAAATAAACGCTATCACTATTTGCAAAATGATGTTTTTGATTTTTTTTTATAAAACAAAATAACTTAAATAAACTATTTTAATTAAAACGAAAACTTAAATTATCTAAAAACGTGACTTAAAATGAAAACGCACGTTAAGTATAAAAATTATGCGAGTGCGCAAGTAAAACGTAAAATTTGTGAAATAAAAGTCCTACGAGTGTAAAAACAATTTTCTTACTTACTATATGACAAAAGAAAATTTTAGGAAAAAGCGGAATATTTTTTTATTAGTTTTATTTTATTTTCTACGAATTAAAAACGATTTTATACCAATTAAATCATTAAAAATACTAAAACATTTTTAAAAAATATGAAACTTTTACAGAAAATGCTTGAGATACTACTGAGTCTAGGAAAAATCAAAACCTACACTAGTGCTTAATGAAATAAAATTTGTTTAAAATTTTAAATAAGCTAACTAGCATAAAACTACAAGGTACCTTAAATATTAAACGTTGCAAACTAAACCAATAAAGACCCAAGGGCTATGGTTCAGTGTGTTGGTGTTGAGGCGTGGATGTGAGGGACTGACGGGTTGAATCCCGTGCGCACCTTTCACAATTTTTTTTGGATTTTTCTTTTACAAACCAATTAAGCACAAGAAAATAAGCAATTATTAAAACTACAACTTTTATTGAAAAACACTAATAAGCTCTGAATTAGCTTAAAATTCCAACAGTGGGCAAAAAAAAGGAATAAGAACAAATTTTTAAGATAAGTGGTTAATAAGCTATCCAATAAGCAAAAGGAAACTAAAAAGAAGCTAAGTAGCTTATAATAAACTAATGCTACAACTGAGAAAGCTAAATGAATTAGAAATAAGCTCTAAACAAACTCAAATAAGCATAAGCTTATCAGGGAAGAGGCGTTTTTAGAAAAAGGGGTCAAAAGAAGCTAAGTGAAAAGCACTTAATAAGCTGATTAGGGGTGAACTACTATTTTTCTAATTTAGTTAAGCAGTTAAACTTTAATATCCCAAAGGCTTAAGTCCTAAATCCTAATGATAAGATCACAGTGAAATTGTAAAGTTTATTCAAAAACCGCTTCTAGGAAATTTTGACTTTTTAAATAATGAACCAGTTTGACTTTGATGAACTATTAATGATCCTAGATGATCTAATTTGATGTATTAAGCTACTATAAGACTTATTTAGGCTATATAAACAACTTTTACACTAGTATGCATGATTATGAAATATAAATTTCTACGTTATGAATATAGGGACGAGAATCAAGATGATTTTGACTTTAAGGGTGCACACTTGAGATTTAATGACTAAAATGGTTATATTACAACTAAAGAGGACCAGAGCAATGTGTTTTAACCAATAAACAATCCTCAAACACAGATACTCAGCTTGTGCCAAACACTAGTTCATGTTACTTAGATGCAAACTTTAATTAACAAAATACTTAGCAAGTGTGAATTACTTCCTAATCTAACTATAGCTAAGTAAGATGAGTTTAACTGCAATGATTTAAGCTAACAGTTAGTACTAACTCAGTGAGAACAATGGTATGCAGACTTGAGCACAAATTTACATAAAGTGAATGAAGGCTACTAGCCCAACTACTAAAGCTGCACAAATGGTTAAATACCACTCCTAATAAGCTTATTCCACCACCACATCTAGTCCAGGTCAAGGGTTTGACCATACCCCCTTCAGTTGACTTTTGTTGACCGAATTTCAAATTTGCTTTAAACTGAGAATTAGGCTTACTAAAAGCTATAATGAGCTTAAATAAGCTTCTTTGATCTTAAAAATAAGCTATTTGAGGCTAGGACATAAGAGCATGAAATTGGATTTTTCAACAGTTAACACAAGAACATGAATTTTAGCTAAACTTTGAAATTAATGCTTAAAAGCAGATTACAATGATAAAATAACTTGAGTTTAGATCATAGAAACAAAAGATTACATTTTAAAACTTAAACTACAACATTTATACTAAAAACGACATAGATGAAATTTTAAAACTAACTACTGCCTCTCTCTAGCTTTTCTTCCTTCTCTTTTATACCCAAAAGCTTCCCGGTCCTCCTCGAGTGAATCCCACTTGGTTCTAGGACCATTGGATGTCTTGAGTGCATTTTGGCCATTGGATTGGTTTTGGCGGGAAAAATGGTTTTTGGCCACAAGTCTTCTGAATTTGCAACTAGGGGGGGTGATGGGTAGGTGTGATGATTATGGGGTGAGAGTTGCAGGGATAAGGTCTGAGGGGTGATGGGAGAGTGTAGAGTTGCAGGCAAGTGGTTGGGGAAAAGGGATAAGGCAGGGATAAGAGGGTTTGACTGTTTTGACCAGGGTCCAAAAGGGAGGTCAAGATGGTATGGCAGGGGTCAAAAGGTGTAATGGCAGGGGTCAAGTGTAATGGCAGGGGTCCAAATATTGCAAAAAGGCTCATGGTTTAGTTTAATATCATAAGGACTTGTTTTGCAATTCTCCAATTCTTGAAGGACCATTTATGCCAATATTCCAAAGTTGTCACAAGGACCAAAAAACGCCAAACTTCAATAGTACAAGGACTAAAATAGAAATTTTCAAACTTCCAAGGACTATTTTTGACATTTTCAAAACTTGAGGGACTAAAGTTGTAATTTTGTAATTTTTGATTTTAAGGACCAATTTTGACAACTCATGAATCCCTAAGGACTTGAAATGATATTTTTCTTTATTTAGATTTACAGGACTGTTTTTGACAACTTTGAAACTTGGGGACTAAAGCGCCAATTATGCAAACTTGATACGTTTTTCATCCGATTTTGATATTTTTGCATTTAAAACACATAAAACACTTATTTGTGATATTTTTATCATTTTGATGCATTTCTGAGTGTTTTCAGATATTTTTGCAGTTTAAATGTAAAAAAATGATGAGTATTTAGACACTCATCAATCCCCCACACTAAGATATTGCTAGTCCCTAGCAATGTTTTGAGAAAAATTAATGGATTTCATCTCTTTACCAAAAGCCATTACTTCTGGAGTAGCCAAATGTTTCGGTTCAAGTAAGAACCTTGGTACACCGATAACCAAATGATTTTGAGCAAATCACCAACTTTCAACGGTTTTGATTTGTCTTTACCGGTTGTTTCGACTAGCCAACTCTTAGATAATATATACTATCTTTGGTGAGTCGATTACCAATTATGGTTTTTCCACTGCCTTTACCACAAGCCATAAACTTGCGGGCTAGCCAACTCTTCACTTTTAAGGATATGGTGAGTTGAATACCATACAATTTTGGGCAAATTGCAAGCCGTAAACAGATTTGAGATATCTTACCAAGAGCCGTTTGCTCCTGGATTAGCCAATCCTTATGTGGGTTAGACATGGTGGGCTGATTACCATTTGTTGTGTTTAGTACATAGTACTTCCACTAAAAAAAATTTAAAATTTGGCCATTTTGGGGAAAAGGGACTAAAAGGGTAAATTTATGATCAAATTCCCGAATTTCCACACTTAGAAATGAATATTGTCCTCAATATTCAAAGTACCGTTATGCAAACTTAGAACGTAAAAAGATAACATTACTAGCTAAGTGTAGAAACACAACAATTATTCTCTTTTTAATATTTACAATTTTCATTCATTTTTTTAGATCTATATATAACATGTGCATCTCCCCACACTAGGTGGTACACACGGTGAAAACCCATGTTTAACTATGTTTTTGATTACCGAAGTCGCTAGCTTGACTCGACCCCGAATTCATTGGTTCATGGGGAAGCAAAATGGAAGAAACAATCTTCATCGGACTTTCATTCAAGATGTTTGTATAAACATTTGAAGCACGCGAAAGTTTCACACCGATGAGATATATTGAGACAGACCCGCTCACAAATGGTACATGGAAATGCCGGGTCAAAGATAATGTCTTCATTCCGGGAGTGAAGAACAGAGAAATGGGATGAATATATAAGAAAAGAAAGAAAATCATGATAAAAATCATGACTAACTCTTCATCCTCAATAGGAGAATTCATATTTTCATGAATCTCATCGTTAGCTCGCTTGATCAAGACATATTATGGGTGTGTCTAGATCAAAGTGGAAGTTATCATACTCCGGCGGAGATATGATATGAGTGAGTTCACCTGCGAACTCCTCGTGAAGAGAATCAATCACAAGTCAAATCTGTAATTGCCTTGTAGACTCATCATATCCTCAATGAGTATCAAAGAGTGGATTCTAAATTAGGTGAATTCAGATTCGAATTCAAATAGAGGATTGGTGAGAGTAGTTTTGAATTCTTCAGGAACAAAGTGATTAATATTCTCTATTGGACCGGGTAGAAGTGAGTGAACGATCATTATCAAGGAGACTTTCAGTCTCTCCCAGATCGCCTTTGAAATCAAAGAGACTATCATTACTTTCCGATGAAAGTGGATTGATGTGAGTGAGTTCATCGGTGAACTCCTCAAGAAGATGATTAGCATCAAACTGTGGGAGTGATGCCTCAACATACTCGATGTTTCCATAAGAAGTACAATCGTCGCTAACATCGGAGAAAGTTTCAAAATGATCTTTTGAACACTCAAGAGGGAAAAGAGAATCACACATATGATCGAAGTTCCCCTGAGACTCTCGGGATTGGGACAAGGTTCTCAACACTAGACCTTATGAATTCGTCCGATTCCTTCGGAACAGTGTCAAGATGCTCGTCCCCCATGTTCGAGAGTGAGTGAGCTTGGTGTGATAGCTTGTTTGAGATGGAATCTCAACTGCTGATATCAACTACTGAGGGAGTTGAGAAATAATATTCTTAAAAGAAATACTCTCCTCGTCATCATCATACATAGCTGCCTTAAGAAGTTGGGAACGCCTTAGAGCTGCTTGCTCTAGGACTAATAATTCTTCCCTAGATTTGCGAGCCTCTCGTTCTTCGGCTAGCAATTCTCCCATGGTTTTCTCACCACTCACTTGATTCTTAAAGTTTTGAATCATATCCTCAAGTGTTTTCATTGCGGTTTCAAAATCTTGGGAAATTTCTTTAGGCAACGGCTCAGATTTGAACCGTATGGTTTGTGGAGGTTGGAAGTTGTCAAACCGTGAGAGTCATGATTGTTACAAGGAAATGGATTCCTATTTGACAATCGAGTGAAGTGGGGACCTCCACAGTACTACAACATAAAACTGCTGAGTCAGACGGTGAATTATATGGATATTGGTCATAACCAAAGTTCTAAGCATCACCGAAAACCTGTTCATAGACAAACGTGTTTCCGGATTGACACTCAAATCCTTGGTGAGAACCTCCACAAAATTCCAGCCAGTTATGTTGGTTATATGAAGATAAGTCGGGCTGTGGTGGGTAATTGGAAAAGTTTGAGGGGTCGTTAAATGGATTAGGATTATAATCAAATGAATTCCTCGAACCACAAAACAAACAACTCCCGTTACGAATATCATTACCACACCGTATACACACATACACCAACGGCAGGGTGAACCAAAAAGAGGCTCACCACAACCGACACAAGGAATAAACGATTTTATTTGAGAGTTATGAGAAGGAATCGGTTTATTCAAAGAATCAACAAAACCAACATGGTGATCTGAATGACTATTAAGTCTCAAAGAACATTTTGAAAAATTCGGAGGTGGGACAAGTGGTGTGCTCTGAGAGCTAGCAATTTCCACCACTTCCGTTATGGTCTCCGGTTCTGGTTCTTGAGAAACGTGAAGATTAGGCAAGTCATTTTTGCTAGTCACCGGTCTAAATTCTGCATGTTTGCTTTTAACCGTAAATCGTGAAAGTTTAGGATCAATTTTAGACGGCTTAGGAGCAATTGAGGGTTAGATCTTTGGATAACCGTAGGTTGGACGTATTTAGCACTTCCATTATTAGAGGGAAGTACCTGGTCCTTTGTCACCCCGGTTTCTCGTTCCATTTCCCTACGCTGAATTAATGGATCATCACGAACAACACGAATTCTTGACATTTTGATAAGGTCGAAGTTTTCAACTTCGTCCCGAATTCGTCGCGGTCGAGATTCCATGAGAAGAAGTTAGAATCAAATGGATAGAGGGTAAAGGGATAAAGAATCAAAAAGGGTAAGAGGGTAAAGAGGAATATTTTTGGTATTTTTGAAAAACATGATGTAAAGACAAAGAATGAAAATCTTTTTGGGTTTTGATTTTAAGATGTTTTTGGATTTTGGATTTTATAAGAAAATATAAACATATATAGATGGTATGAACAATGAGTTAATATTCAAATCACTAATCTGCTAAACGTAAGATAATTAGCAAGCCCGGCAGCAGGCCAAAATTTGATCGGTCCCGAACCGTCAAGTTTTCTCACACAAGCTAGCCACTTGTGAATGGCTAACCGTAAAAAACTTAAAACAGTTCAGACACCAATGCAATGAAGATCGGGAGAGTATAGTGTTTCCCCAGGTCGTTAAGTCCCAACGAACATGCGAGAATAATCAAGCGTATAGTGATCGAGAGAATTTGAACGGGAAGGAGATATGATTGATTATAACTAAAGAAAAAGTTTATAAATTACAGGGGCTTAAATGCAAATTAAAGAAAATTTAAAAGATAAATTATATTAAATAAACGCTATCACTATTTGCAAAATGATGTTTTTGATTTTTTTTTTATAAAACAAAGTAACTTAAATAAACTATTTTAATTAAAACGAAAACTTAAATTATCTAAAAACGTGACTTAAAATGAAAACGCACGTTATATAAAATTCACGCAGAAATGCAAGTAAAAACGTAAAATTTGTGAAATAAAAGTCCTACGAGTGTAAAAACAATTTTCTTACTTACTATATGACAAGAGAAAATTTTAGGAAAAGCGGAATATTTTTTGAGTTTTATTTTATTTTCTACAATTAAAAGCGATTTTATACCAATTAAATCATTAAAAATACTAAAACATTTTTAAAAAATCTGAAACTTTTATAGAAAATGCTTGAGATACCACTGAGTCTAGGGAAAATCAAAAACTACACTAGTGCTTAATGAAATAAGCTGTTAAAAAGCGAAATAAGCTAACTAGCATAAAACTACAAGGTACCTTAAATATTAAACGTTGCAAACTAAAATCAATAAAGACCCAAGTAGCAATGGTTACAGTGTGTTATGTTGAGGCGTGGGACTGTGAGGGGTCCGACCGTTCGAATCCCAGGCAACCTTTTTGCAATATATATATATATATATATATATATATATATATATATATATATATATATATATATATATATATATATATATATATATATATATATATATATATATATATATATATATATATATATATATATATATTTTTTTGATTTTTCTTTTACAAACCAATTAAGCACAAGAAAATAAGCAATTATTAAAACTACAACTTTTATTGAAAAACACTAATAAGCTCTGAATTAGTCTTAAAATTCCAACAATGGGCAAAAAAAAGGAATAAGAACAAAATTTTAAGATAAGTGGTTAATAAGCTATCCAATAAGCAAAAGGAAACTAAAAAGAAGCTAAGTAGCTTATAATAAACTAATGCTACAACTGAGAAAGCTAAATGAATTAGAAATAAGCTCTAAACAAACTCAAATAAGCACAAGCTTATCATGGGCACGTTTTTTAGAAAGAGGGTCAAAAGAAGCTAAGTGAAAAGCACTTAATAAGCTGATTAGGGGTGAACTACTATTTTTCTAATTTAGTTAAGCAGTTAAACTTTAATATCCCAAAGGCTTAAGTCCTAAATCCTAATGATAAGATCACAATGAAATTGTAAAGTTTATTCAAAAACTGCTTCTAGGAAATTTTGACTTTTTAAATAATGAACCAGTTTGACTTTGATGAACTATTAATGATCCTAGATGATCTAATTTGATGTATTAAGCTACTATAAGACTTATTTAGGCTATATAAACAACTTTTACACTAGTATGCATGATTATGAAATATAAATTTCTAACAGATTATGAATATAGACGAGAATCAAGATGATTTTGACTTTAAGGGTGCACACTTGAGATTTAATGACTAAAATGGTTATATTACAACTAAAGAGGACCCAGAGCAAATGGTTTTAACCAATAAACAATCC
Organism: Chrysanthemum makinoi; assembly: GCA_910596185.1. NCBI lineage: Eukaryota > Viridiplantae > Streptophyta > Magnoliopsida > Asterales > Asteraceae > Chrysanthemum > Chrysanthemum makinoi. Next base: position 2,639,154 of record OU343216.1, on the reverse strand, counting down.
TCAAACACGATACTCAGGCTTGTGCCAAACACTAGTTCATGTAACTTAGATGCAAACTTTAATTAACAAAATACTTAGCAAGTGTGAATTACTTCCTAATCTAACTATAGCTAAGTAAGATGAGTTTAACTGCAATGATTTAAGCTAACAGTTAGTACTAACTCAGTGAGAACAATGGTATGCAGACTTGAGCACAAATTTACATAAAGTGAATGAAGGGGCTTACGCAGTCCGGCTACTAAAGCCCTGCACAAATGGTTAAATACCACTCCCAATATGCTTATTCCACCACCACATCTAGTCCAGGTCAAGGGTTTGACCATACCACCATTGACTTTTGTTGACCGAATTTCAAATTTGCTTTAAACTGAGAATTAGGCTTACTAAAAGCTATAATGAGCTTAAATAAGCTTGTTTGATCTTAAAAATAAGCTATTTGAGGCTAGGACATAAGAGCATGAAATTGGATTTTTCAACAGTTAACACAAGAACATGAATTTTAGCTAAACTTTGAAATTAATGCTTAAAAGCATATTACAATGATAAAATAACTTGAGTTTAGATCATAGAAACAAAAGATTACATTTTAAAACTTAAACTAAAACATTTATACTAAAAACGACATAGATGAAATTTTAAAACTAACTACTGCCTCTCTCTAGCTTTTCTTCCTCTTTATACCCAAAAGCTCCACGTGTCCTCTGAGTGAATCCCACTTGGTTCTAGGACCATTGGATGTCTTGAGTGCATTTTGGCCATTGGATTGGTTTTATGGAAAATGGTTTTGGCCGGGGCTTCGAATTTGCAACTAGGGGGTGATGGGTAGGTGTGATGATTATGGTGTGAGAGTTGCAGGATAAGTGGTGGGGTGATGGAGAGTGTAGAGTTCAGCAAGTGGTTGGGGGGAAGGGATAAAGGCGGGATAAGAGGGGTTTGACTGGTTTTGACCGGGGGTCAAAAGGGAGGTCAAGATGGTATGAGGGGTCAAAAGGTGTAATATGGGGGTCAAGTGTAATGGCAGGGGTCCAAATATTGCAAAAGGGGTCATGGTTTAGTTTAATATCATAAGGACTTATTTTGCAATTCTCCAATTCTTGAGGACCATTTACGCCAATATTCCAAAGTTGTCACAAGGACCAAAACTGCCAAACTTCAATAGTACAAGGACTAAAATAGAAATTTTCAAACTTCCAAGGACTATTTTTGACATTTTCAAAACTTGAGGGACTAAAGTTGTAATTTTGCAAATTTTGATTTTAAGGACCAATTTTGACAACTCATGAATCCCTAAGGACTTGAAATGATATTTTTCTTTATTTAGATTTACCAGGGACTGTTTTTGACAACTTTTGAAACCACGGGGACTAAAACTGCCAATTATGCAAACTTGATACGTTTTTCACCAGATTTTGATATTTTGCATTTAAAACACATAAAACACTTATTTGTGATATTTTTATCATTTTGATGCATTTCTGTGTGTTTTCAGATGTTTTTGCAGTTTAAATGGTACAAAAATGATGAGTATTTAGACACTCATCAACCACAATCTTCTTGAGAAAAGTGTAGTCCCATTTGGACGAAAGATCAACGTGTTTGATAGCAACGATACTTTTAGGACTGAACACTTCATGTTGAGATTTACGAACATGGCGCCTTAGTAGATTCTTCGGCTTCTACTTCAATGGTGAATCCCATACATTGAATTTTGTACTCTTCCACTTGGTTGGAGAACAAGTGGTTGATCTTTCCTCGATGGCTATGCGTTAGAGTAAATCACTGGAATGGAAGTGTCAAAGATGTAGCGATTGGTTACTACCATGTAAGAAATTCAAGTCTTTGTTGAAGAAATATCGGAATGGAATTCTAGGCTCATTAGGTTGGCCAATTGTTGGTAGAGGTTTAGACCAGTTGGTGTAATATGGAGGGTTGTCCCTGGTAAAGTCGATGTTTGCTTCCAATGAGTTATTAGACATAGCTCGAGCAATGTTTTCAAGGTGATATTCGACCTCGATGGCACTTTCGAGCTATCTTTTAACAGTTGAAAAGTTTCATTCTTGATTCACTGCAACTCAGATTTCGCCATCTTCTTTACTCGAATTCTTGCGATCTTAGCATGCTCCAAATGTAATACCGTCTACCAGATCTTGACCTTCAGCAGGGTAGGGAGTGGAATTAACAAGTGTAGGAAACCATTCAAATTCCCTTTGGTTATCGTCATCTAGCCATGATAGGACGTCCGCCTTGGGCTCTCTTCTTCTCGTTTCTTAGGCCTAGATGAGGGTTCTGGTTTCTGTACTTTGTCGGGAGAGGCGGGTTATTGTTGGGGCTCATGGTGTTCTTCATCGTCACCACCGCATAACTCAAAGTGGTCACCGGTTCTGGAGTCCGGTGTCTCGCAATCCTGAGGTTTATCTGCAGAAGAGGGAGGAGGGGATCTTTGTTGAGCAGGAGTCCTTTGTGGTGGAGGTTGCATTGAGTACTGAATGGAAGATGATTCACCAGCTTCTTTTGCGTGTTTAGGGCTCCTTATCCTTATCTTGATCTTTGTCTTCGTCATATCTTGAACGTTTAGGCCTTACAGCTTCTCCTGAATGATGACTTGAGTTGGTATTCCAACAATGCTTCAAACAACTTATACTGCGGGAGGCAAACGTTGCAAGAGCCGTTTGACATTTGGCTACTAGCCGGTTCACCATTCATCATCCGAGAAGATTGTAGTTTCAACTGGATTGATGCTCAAATTCATCGAGTTATTTCATGGCTTGTTTAAATGTAAGAGATTCGATAAAGTTGTCTGGTATACATCTCCTTCACGCCGTGAACGACTCCATAAGGAACTTATGAGAGTATCCTTTGATTATTTCATCCATGCTCCCTTGAAGATCATCCTTCATAAGCTTCTTTACATACTCCCTTTCAACTTTCATCTTGTCATTCTCATCATGAAGATACGTTATCTGATCAGCGAGGAAATTCAACTTTCGGTAGAGAATATCTTTTCTTTCTTACTCGCTTTGACAGCCTTTAACGATTCGATTCTTAGATTGAGAGATCCAAGATGGAGTTGGCTTCTTTACTGATTTTGATGATGATTTGGTTGATTTCTTTGATGGTGGTGGTGAAGAGAGAGAATCTGATGATGATGAGATGTGAGGAGACTCCGGTCCTTTGTGGCTCGTAAGTTTCTTCCTTTGATCGCAGTGACTATCTAGAAGAAACTTATCATACCTCAATATCTTCTTCATTTCCGACTTAGCTTGTTCATCAGCTTTGGCTTTGGCCGCAGCTCTTCATCACTTTACCTTCTCTTCTAACTTCTCAGATTCTGGTTCTTCATGAGTGTCCTCCACACGTGTTTGTTGTTGTACCAAAGTGGTGGCACCAGATTCCTTATCGGGTTGATTAACCGCATCGTGACCTCGTGAAGGTTGAGCTCCACCACTGACTCCGCCACCCATTTGTTCTTAGCAAATTGTTGTGCGACGTTGAAGCTCTCAAGGAATTTGAACTTCTTCCTGTATGATTTATCCATTTGCTCTTCATCTGAGCTTGAGTTTTCATATGGCACAAGTATGGAGTCTTTTCCTGATCGCCTAGAGGACTAGGAGGTTTAGATACCGTTGTAGTTTCATCTTCAGCAGTTTCAGAGTAGAAAGTCTCTTCATCTGATTCAGTACCCTCCGATTCCTCGTCCATTATCTTTCTTTGCGGTTCAGGCTTAGGATACGGGAATAGGAACAAATTCCTTGGCGGAACTGCCCTCTCGTGGAGGATTCCTCTTGGGGAACATCCTCGACTCTCAGTGCTTGCAGCACTTCCTCCACTTCCTCTTCTGGTTTTCCTTATAGGTGTACCAGAAGACTTCTCATCGAGATGACCAACTTTGCCTTCTTTTACCGCTACCAGATACCTTTTGTATGTCTCAAGCTTTTTGATTTCATTAGTCAAGGTGATCGTGCAACACAAAGACCCTATTTCTTTGTTGATCGATTCCTTGATTCTGACTGATAGGGTAGGCTCAGTCAACATATCGTGATTGTCGGGTCATTGAGCCTCTTGGGAATATCAGGATGAAGTCCAAGTGCTCTCTCGATCAACAGCTTTTGTGTATCCGACATAGGGAATCTTTGAGCCAAGTTTTGAGAAACGACATCATGTCTTCCCATATCGAGCTTCACCTTGATGTCCTTTTGTTGATTAATGACCAAAAGATTTGTAGTTCCATGAGCTTGGGATGCTCATAACCACTATCACGACCAGAGACAGATTTGGTAATGATGATGTAGAGGGTTCTCCACGATTGAGGAATGTTCTTAAGCTCTACATGAGAGTGCTTAGTAGTATTATTCTGAAGCTTCATCATAGCCAATATCTAATCAAAATTTCAGAACTGCCTCTTCAAGAGGTGTGGCATAGAAGTCAGTTGGTTCGATGTCAGAATTAGAAGAACAGTCCGTAGATCCGCATGTGTGATGGTGATTTGTTTGTGATTGAGCGTCACCACACCGCACTTTGACCTTTGATCCTTTGCATTGAATTCGTGATTGTTGAATATGTAGATCTCCGGAACAAAGATAAGCAGAATGTGAGAGCATTCCGTAGGATGATTCTTAAGAACATCCACAGCAATCAAGCAGGAAGATTCTGAGCATGTGAGGGTTTCAAAGTCA
>OU343216.1:2611979-2634381 GCA_910596185.1 Chrysanthemum makinoi | reverse complement strand
ATTCTTACCTAATTATTATATTTTTAACTTTTAAATTTTTTTGTGTACTTTCTGTAAATATCAAGGTTCAACGTATAAATAAACTAAAACTTTAAGAGACTTTATAGTTGATATGAAAAGATATAAGAACATGAATGAGTGAACCTATACAAGTTACAAAGCATATAGCAAAAATATTTGTATTGTATTTGATTGTAAACAGAAATTTATGCATCTAGCAAAAATGTATATGTACCAAGAGAGAATAACCTTGATTCTGGAAGAGATTTCCACTCATGTGGACAGCTGTTTTGGTAGGAAAACATTGTCGCTGAAACCACTGCATTTCTTTCTCCAATACCATCGAATGACAGCAACTGTTATACAGAAAAATAAAACTAGTTAGACTCAGTGTTATGATGTGTAAATGCATGTGCGATTTTGAATTATCCCTAATAAAACTGAGATTTGAGAATGAACGGATTACCACTTTGTCTTGTTCAAGGAGGATTCCTTTTGAGAATGTCTTGTAAAGTTCCTCTTTCTTGATGGTAGTACAATCTTCAGGGCACTTTGACATCCGGATTATTTCTTTATAGTCTTTAGGCAATTTCGGTTCCCATATCTCAAAATCCTTCTATACATTAGTTAAACAGTTAATAAGCTCATATTTCATATAATCATATTTCTACTGTTAAAGAAACAACTAAAGACCTTCTACTAAAACATAGACAACACATTTTTTTCTAGATCATGTAAACTAGCCTTGTTGTCCTTTCATTTTGACATATGATTATTTTTTTGTTTTGAGTGATACAAAAAAGTCCTTATTAAGAAATATGTTTATTTATCATGTTTTATGGTTCAACATAACTTGTTTGAACAACAGAAGTGTAAAACTTATTTTAATATCCATGTATAGAATTATAGACCTTTATATGAAACGGATGGTAGCATAATTTGAAATAACTATAAAACTTACTTGGAATTCCAATGCTTTCTTAAGTTGTATTATCACTTCAGCTGCCGTTGGCCGTCTTTCTCTCCTGTGATGTAAGCATTGAAGGGCAATCCTTGCAAATGTAGTATATGACTGTGGCACAATTTGTTCTTTGATACCATCGAACACTAACTTATCAAGTTTTCCTACATGATAGTGGTGTTTAGCCACAAAGGGTAAATAAAGATACTCATCATCGATTTTTTCGGATGATGGTTTCCCACACAATATGTCAAATAAAACCGCCCGGTGAGAATATATCAGACTCTTTAGTTAAGAAGCCTGTTTTCGAGTGTAAGGGGTCACGATAGCCAATTGTGCCTGTAACATTGTCGACGACATAGTCTACATTCTGATTTGTTGGGCATACTAAGGAAAGCCCAAAACCGGTAATTTTTGCTTTCCAGTCATCAAATAGTAGAATGTTGCTGCTGCAAATGTCCCTATGTATTACCATTTCTGGACTTGAATCAGTTCCATGAAGGAACTTCAACCCAATTGCAATATCGATGCATATTTTAAGCCGCATGACCCATGTAAGACTATCATCACTCAAGTATTTATCAAGACTTCCTCTGGATGCATACTTATATACAATAATTTTCTCATCCTCTTCATCACAGTAGCCTACAAGACCAATGACATTTTCGTGTTTATACTCCATAAGGATGTCCAACTCTGCCATAAATTTAGCTGCTGCCAGCTCTACCAAAACTTCAGCCTCTCCTTGACTAGACTTCTTATCCAACCGCTTTGCAACAATGATGTTATCTCCATGAGTACTGTGAGTATTTCCCTTGTATACATTCCCAGAATCTCCATGTCCAATGATATTGTCTTGACTAAAGCCATTCGTGGCAAACTTTATTTCTTCAAGTGACAATTTGAGGTTGTCCTTGTGGTTCTCCTGAGAATTATTGGACAGTCAGTGTCCAAGTTCATGCCAATGTTATGGTTGTAATCAAAGTTAAATTACTAGCACAAGCACATCATAAAGTTAAATAAACAGTAAGATCGTAATTTGAGTAAAAGTTTGAGAAAACGTTGTTTACACAAAGTATAATGTATGAAATGTCACATATTACTATCAAGATAATGAAGAAATTAAAAAGTTTTCTTTTAAAATATGGACTTACCTGGGAGTCTAATGCTTTTTTGAGTTCGTTGATGACAACTTCTATTGTTGGACGTTGCGCTTGATTTTCTGCCACACATCGAAATGCGATTTCTGATAATATGTCCAAAGACTCTTTATCGGGTCCTTTGCTTAAAGAAAAGACATGTTCATCGGTCTCCTCCTTTATCTTGGGATCAACAATTTCCATTAGTGTCCCCTTCTCATAATGATGCCGTGCAATGGGTGCAACCCCGTTCCCATCAATGTCGGTGAAAATACGATCGTAGGCCAACCTCCCCATCAACATCTCAAACAATACTACTCCAAAAGAGTAAATATCTGATTTTTTATTTAATCTTCCAAACTTCTGATACTCTGGGTCCAGATACATATTTGTACCTGCAATCGTATTGACATTGAGAGTGCTGGCCTCTTGATCTGCTGGGTGGAATTTGGAGAGCCCAAAATCAGCAATTTTTGCCTTCCAATTATCTCCCAATAGAATATTCGCGCTCTTGATGTCACGGTGTATTATCTTTTGTTTGTCCTGATCCGTGTTGCTGTGAATGTATTTCAAGCCACGTGCAATATCAAGACATATTTTTATACGTTGCACCCAAGTAAGATTAGTCATTGTATCACTGTTTCCCAAATAGTTTTCAAGACTTCCTTTCGATGCATGCTCATAAATCAGGATCATTGCACCGTTACCTTCATAACAAAAACCAAGAAGAGAGATTATATTCTCATGCTTACAACTAGTCAGAGTTTCAATTTCTGAAATGAACCCTTTTTCTCCTTCTTGATTGTGAATGCGCTTTATAGCTCACGTGGCTTCGTTTTCTCGGAAAATCACATTTGTTCACACCTTCGATGGACAAGGAATTACTGCAATCAAAATGTTCAAGAACAGACTTTGTACACTTTACGAATCCGCTGACCCGATGCAATATGCGTCGTCAAAATTCTTGGTAGCCTCGTTTATAAGATCTAGTCGAATCTTTAAGTGTTCAAAGTTCTTCTCCTGCAACATTATGGAGTCATGCATCACCTCACTAATGTTAGTAAGGATCGGAGGGAAATAAAAAAAGTTTTTAATTGATTGTTTTCAGGTTAAATTACCTTCAAGCGATTGAATAATGATGTACGGTCAACTGGATTTTCACGTTTCAACTGATGTTCCAAAGCCTTCTCAAGTCTTTTGACAACTCGATCTATATGTGGGCGCTTTGCCCGTTCCTCTTGTATGCGATAATGTGCTTGTCGTTGAGAAGATTTTGAATGCTTCGGGGTCCATCTGTTCTCGTAAATGTGGATCAATCATATTATCTAAATGAGATTTGGCGATTGACTTAATAACCCCTCTCCCAACTCTTCATCTGGAAGAACTGCACTCCTTCCACATAAGACTTGAATAATACAACCCGAATGAATACACATCGACTTGTGGGTTACCAGCGGTCGTTCTATATTTTGGGTCAGTACGCATTCTTAAGAATATCACGAGTAAGAAGAAGTCGAGTGCCTCTGGCGATTATGTTTTCATGGAATATCTAAAACCAAATAACTTTGGTTCCCATTTGTCATCTAGTAAAATTTTTGAGCTCTTGATGCTGCAATGTATAACACTAAAATCGCGTCCAACATCGTAATGGATGTAACTCAGTGCATTTGCAACGCCCAGACATATCTTTAACCTTTGCATCCATGTGAGGGTCTCGTCTCCTAGATATTTGTTGAGACTTCCGTTGGCCTCCTTCTTGTATACGATAATCTTCCTGACCTCATCATCACAAAAACCAATAGCAGACACTAGATTCGTATGATTGAGACTAGAAAGCATTGACTTCTCCATCCTAAACTTTTTGCTCTCATCTTTTACATATTTAGGATAGATCCCCCATGCAACAATACCGATGAACTGTCCCGAATGCAGCATACGGCCTTGGTAAACCCATGCAGCTGTTTTTTCTCTGATCATATTATATTCTCAGAAGCAAAGTTGTTGGTTGCGGATTTTATATCTTCAAAGCTGAAGTGAGAAAGGTATTTTAGGGAAGGCATTGTCTTTTTGCTGGAATTGGATTCAACGCCTGTGGATGTGAAGTGACTCACTGATCCCTATATGTACCAAAGAAGACAACATTATGAAGTGTGCAAATCTTCAGGGTGGTTAATCATTCATTTTTAACACTTATCAAAGAGGGGATCTTTTGTATTATTCTGAAGAATAGTTCGATTTTGCAAAAAATTGTTGGCAAATGTGATTTCGGTCAACATTAAAAAGATTTTGCATGTGATTTAAGACAAATATACTAGTTTAGGGAAGTGACATGTGAATGGATTGTATTTATTTGTACTCAAAATATTACAGTAAATGGAAAAGACATATATATCCTTGTCTAGTAGTACCCATTTTTTGTTTTGGTTTCTTTTTGGACCTCAAAATTTCCGATATATTTTTTAGAAGTACCCAACAACGTTGACAACCGTTTCCAGTCACTGTTTAATAAGAATAAAATATAACTTTGAGCTTCTTTGTTGACTCCACCCTGTGCGTTCTTATTATTAACAAAACTTTGAAGCTCAAAATTGCATTATAAAGTATCATCACCTAACAGTTTATAACTTAGACCTTCTTTGTTGACTCGCATCTTTCTTTATCCATTCTCTTGTTTTGACATTTTTTTTTTTCTTTTTTTATTTTTTTAAGATTTCAGCGGCTTACAACAAGAGCTAAAAAGAATATTTATTACCTTCTCATGACGGGATGATGTCTCTCCAACTTCGGCCACAACTGATGAGTGTTCCTTTAACATCAATGGCAACAAATACAGCAATAAGTAAATAAATGTTCTCGTAGAGTATTATAGAACAGTTATTGTGCTAGAAAGATAAAGAGAAAAAAACATCTTACAGCATTTTCACATTCCAATTGAAGTTCCAACGTTTTCTCAAGTCTTGTGACAATCTGATCCATATTTGGGCGTTGCGATTGTTCTTCACTCAAGCACTCATACGCTGTTTCCGCGAAAATGTTCAATGATCGCGGATCCATTTTTTTCCATAATTTTGGATCAATTATATCATCGAGTATTTTCTCTCTATAATGAAAAATTGCCACCGGAGCCAAATACTTATTATCCTGATCGTTAATTACTGATTTCCTACCACAAAGTAGTTCAAACAATACCACTCCAAAGGAGTAGATATCTGACTTGTGGTTCACACTCTTAGTCTTTTCAGATGCTTTAATCTTCATGGAATGCTGGAATTCAGATAACTTGGGTTCCAAGTCATCATTTAACAGAATTGTGTAACTGCTAATGTTCCGGTGTATAACGCTAAAATCACGTGGCTCGTCATAGTGAATGTAACTCAATGCATGCGCAACACCCACAGATACCTCCAATCTTTTCACCCATGTCAACAACATCGGTTTATTAAGATAGTTTATGAGCCTTTCCCTGAACACATCCTTGTAAATGATGGTCTCTGCACCAACTTCATTACAAAACCCAATAACAGAAACCAGATTCTTATGCTTGAGACTAGACAACATCGAAATCTCCGTCCAAAACTGTTGTTCTTTTTCATCCCATTCTTTGTTAATTAGCCTCTGAATTGTGATATCAATCAACTCACCACACCAAGAGAGTTGTCCCTCGTATATCTCTCCAATTCCACCTTTGATATAGTCGACATTTTCTTCATAACGCCAAGAGAGAGATCCCCTGGTGGCGGACAAAAAATCTTCAATGGGGATTCTCAGGTGAGCAAGGTCGTTGGGACAAGAGTGAATCTATCACAGAAACAAAGTTTGGGTTACAAATTAAGAGCAAGTGATGGACGGAGATTTCGATGTTGTCTAGTGAATCACATAACTTTTAATGTCGAAAATCACATAACTTTTAATGTCGGTTTGAAAACCTTAACATTTGATGTTGTCTAGTGAATCACATTAAAAGTTATGTGGTTTTCAAACAACATCGAAATCTCCGTCCAAAAGGATGTGATCAGAACAAATTCAATTAATATACAAATTAAGAGCAAGTGATGCATCATGCATATATGAAACCTTAATATTTTTATCCGTATCTTTGTTTGATCATTAAGAAAATCACATAACTTTTAATGTCAGTTTGAAAACCTTAACATTTTTCTAGAAATGATTTTATCCTTAATATTGTTTAAACATTTGATTAAATCACTTAATTTTCAATAACCGTTTATTACAACTAGGGGTGTCAGTAGGGTCGGGTTGACCCGACCCGAACCCGATAAGGCTTATCGGGTCGGGTCAAAAAGTGTTGTCGGGTTGTTTTGACCCGAACCCGATAACCCGATAATGTTATCGGTCACGTTAGGTTAAAAATAATGCTATCGGATTATTGGGTCAACCCGATAAAACCCGAAAATCAGTTTTCCATGTAGGTTTTAGAGGCCCAATGTATGTAAGTATCAATTTTCTATGCATGAAAAAACGTTTGGTCCCAGTATCATCACAGTCTGTCTCCCGCATGGTTTCTAATGATTAATGATGTTCTCTGAAATCCAAATCTCACAGTTTACATTTAAATCGATATTTTTTTACTTGGCATATATGGGTTTTTGTTGTTGATTAGATGGCTGCAAGTTATTCCATTCTTGCTTGAGTTTGATAATGTATTAGAAGTTGGTCGTCTACTTGTTATTTATGTGAACTCGAACTTCATAAAAATCGACTCAAGAACATGTACCTATTGACGAGCTTGGTTCAGGAAATATCCGAGCTCAATTTAAAATCTCGAAGATCTCAAACATATATTCATTAGAAAAAAGGTTTGGTTATTGAAACTCAATTTAAGAGATCAATAAAATGCAGCCTCAATGAATATGGATTAGAAAAAATGAAAAAACTTCACTTGTTCAGTCCTAATTATAGAAGGCTCTTAAAGCTCAATTCCAATTCAAGTCAGGTCTTTACATTCTCAAGTTTGACTAAAAGCGTATTACTCACCATTTGTAAGTAATGTGCTACGCGAGTAATATTTTGTAAACAGTGTGCATAACTTAACCCGACAACCCGACTCAATCCAACCCGACTTAATCCGACACGATAACACCCGAACCCGATTACTTATTGGGTCGGGTTGCGGGTGACTTTTTAAAAACATAAAACTCGACTCAACCCGACCCGACAAACCCGACCCGATAACACCTTACAACCCTTCAGCCAAATGGATAATGTTATTGACAATGTTTTTACCTATAGCATTAAATGACCTATTACTAGTCACGACCCATGATACGTCAGATTTTGATTCTTCAAATTTGCAATTTATTTTTTTGTTTCCATGTTCAATGTCAACTACACATGTTACCACCCTTTAACTTAAACACAAGAAAAATCAATAACCTAATAACTAAAAACCGCAAAGTGCGACGTATCATGTGTCGGAAACCATAATTAAAATAGTAGGTCATTTAATGTTATATAATTAAAATAAAATATCAACGTTAGTTGAAAGATGTTAAATGGTTATCCAAAGTTAGGGGCTTATATCAAATGGTTAAAAAGATTTATAGTTGACCTTAAAAAATTTCAAATGTTTCAAGAAAAAATTACAAATGTTATATCAAAAACGTTGCTAAGAACAAATAAGGGTTTTTATATAACGATTATTGAAATCTAAGTTGTCTTTTTAAAAAGGTCAAAGAGAATAAAAATATTTCAAGAAAAAGTTAAATGGTTAAATCAATAATTGATCAAAACATTTAGGATTCAATAATAGTTGACCTTAAATACTAATTATACCACGCATTTAGATATGTCTTTGTCTTATCAAAAGTGATTCAATATGTTAAAATTGGTTTATTTTCTCCATCTCATAATGTTTTATTTAAAATTTGGTTGAAATTAATATAAATGAAAAAGGAAAAAAAAATTATTATTCGTAGAACCGTTAAAGAGAAAATATAACGCTCTTACACTATTTTCACGTGCTAGTTCCAAAGCTTTCTTGAGTATTGGGACAATGTCATCTATATTTGGGCGTCGCGATCGTTCTTCGTCCAAACACTCATACGCTATTTCCGCGAACATGTTGAATGAATGCAAGTCTATTTGTTTCCGCAGACCCTCATTAACCATATTATCGAGTTTTTTCTCTCGATAATGGGTAATGAATTTTGGAACCAAATCTTTACCAATTAATACCCGCTTACACAGTAATTCAATCAAAACTATCCCAAACGAGTACATATCCGACTTGTGGTTCACACTCTTAGTCTCGATATATGTTGGGTCTCCATGCGCATATGCATACTGAACTGTATTGGTATGAAAAGAATTGTCCCTTTCAGATGCTTTGATCTTCATGGAACGTATAAAATCACCTAACTTGGGTTCCCAATCATCATTTAGTTGAATCGAGTGAAAGTCGATGTTGCGGTGTATTACGCTGAAATCACGTGACTCATCATAATGAATGTAACTCAACGCTTGCGCAATACCAACAGATACCTCCAATCTTCGCACCCATGACAACAACATCAGGTTACTTAGATACTTGCCAAGACTTCCCCTGGTCTCACGCCTGGTAATAATGATTTTCTCATCATTCTCATCACAAAACCCAACTAATGAAACCAGATTTTTATGCTTGAGAGTAGAAAGCATGAAAATCTCCATCCAAAACTGTTGTTCAATTTCATCATTCCATTTTTTATTGAACCTCCAAGCATCGATTTCAATCAGCTCACCGGACCACGAGAGCTGTCCAAAGTCATCTTCAAAGTTGTTGGTGGCGAAAAGTATATTTTCAAGGGGGATTTTTAGGTGAGCAAAGTCATCGGGTGAAAACATCATGTTTCTGTAATCTGTATTCATGAAAAAGTCAATACTAAAAAAGGGGTTTCACAAGATGTGGAAGAACAAATACAGAGAGAGAGAGAAGGAGTGAGGTAGGTAGCTAGGTGAAGATAATCATAACATATAAATAATAAATGTGTTTGGTGTACGTTTTGTATTTGTGTGGTTGTTGATGAGCCTCTCTGTCCAGTCACGTGTTGTATGTATAAAGTCTTGTCCTTGCATTATTACTGTCTTACAAGTAAAATACAGTAGCAATTACGCGTTGAGACGCGGCTTTTTAGTTATGGTATTATGAGTTTCTTTGTCTAAAGAAATTTTATTTTGGTATGAGTTCTAGTTAGGGATGAGCACGGCAGGAATGATATCGAATCGTGCGAATTGGTGACCGTATGCCGATTTTTTCCGAGCGTAAAAGGAGGTACGATGCAGACGAATCGGATTCTAAGACGGTATCGTAATCCCAGAGACCGTGAAGGAATCGTACCGATACGGTACTTTCCGTTTTTGTTAAGCCAAAATAGAATCTAGATTTCATGCTCGTAAAACCGAAAAGCGTGCATTTTCGGTGATTTCGAAAGCACAACATGTAGAAAAACGCAACCAACAATAAAATAAAATATCACCAAGATAATCGTAACTGAAGAAACGTTCCAAAAGTCTTAAGATTCCACCAAAATCATATGGAATCATTCAAAATAAACATACTAAAACATTTTCAACAAAAGACAATTAATTATTTAATCTTGTGTAACTCCCTTCCCTTTTTCTTTAGCATTTTGCTTCGTAATCTCATCTTCGATATCTACACATATGACAAAAAATAAAGAAAGTTAATAACAAACATTATACAACTAATATATTATTTAGTTAACTGAAAAATAAATAAAGTTAATTATAAAAAATAAACAAAGTTCATGCTCTCGTTCGTTAAGTTAATATGATTGTGAATTGTTGCTTCTGTAGAGTTGCAACTGGTAATATTTTTTCATTGTATATAAAATTGGATAAAATCAAAGAATTATAAAAAGCATAATAACTAAATTACATGTATTTAAGATCAAAGAATTATATAAATTATTACCTTGTGCAACATCGTCATCATTTAATAGATCGTCTATGTCGTCTATTATAGCTTTTTTGGACTTTCTTACCTAATCTTGTGTACATATCACGCCAACTACTCATAAGACAAGTTAGTCCTATACGGGTCAAGAATACGGCCTCCCGTACTAAAAGCCGACTCCGAAGCAACGGTGGTTATTTGGATTGCCAAGATATCTAAAAAAAAAAACCTTGTGAAACAACAATAACATAAAACATAAGTAATAAAATCATAAAAAAGTATAGTAAATTACCTTTAGCCATTCGAGATACTATTGGAAATCTTGGAGCATTTAGTTTCCACCACTCGAGAATGTCAAAATCACTAGTAAATCTAATTCGCGGCTCACTTAGGTACCTAGTTAACTCGGTATCCATTTCAATGGAGTCGGAGTCTTCTAAATTCAAGAAATCATCCAAAAAGTCATTCTCCCCAACATATGATTTACAAGATTGTTGATTCTTGGTTTTTTTAGTTGAGCTTTTTGACACAACCGTGTCAAACCTTGTTTTGTATGTTTGAAACATAACTCCCATTCTTTTCACAACTTCTTTCAACATCTCCCTTACCATGACGTTAAGAGCATCATCAGATAAAGGATTTTCACTAGACATGTTATACTCCAACATCTTTTTGAACCCATTTGAAACCATAACAGGATCAAAATGTTGCCAAATCCCAGCCCTCTCCTTGTTTGTTTTCGCATAAATTTCATACTCTTCTTCTTTGTCATGATTTCTTTTTCTTTTCTTACTTTGAGCTTTTCGAGCTTTTGCTACAACAGCCGATGGTTCGCTACCATCTCCCAATCGATTCATCGATATTGATTGGGGTTTCTTCAACAATTGTGTCATCACTCTACACAAAAACATTATATACCAATTAGATACATATTATAAGGTAACATTAACAAATTAGTCTACTGATAATGTAACATAAAAGAAAAGAAAAAGTTTAGTCTACTGTTAATGTGTATTAGCTAACCAAAGTAGCCAAAAAGAAAACAACAAAATGATAATGACTGATAACTCATAAACAACAAGTATATTGATAAATTATAATAAACTTGATAAAAGCAAGCAATCCTTTTACGGATGTAGCCAAAAAGTATTCAGTAGCCAAAAAGTATACAATGCATTTACCTCCATTCTTTTAGCGATGATGATGATGAATTATCGATGTAAACTTTAGCGATAATGATTGATGATATGTTAGGGTTTGGTTTTTAGGAGGGTTTATGAGGTAACAATGGTTGTTAGACAAAACGTAAAAGCCCTTTTTTTCCTGTATACAAAATACAAACTCAGTAGATTAGTTTAAAAAAAAAAAAACCTTTTGTATTCCGGTACTAAATCGGGAATTCCCGAAAAATTCCCGTACCGTTTTTGAAAGATGTACCGTATTTTTTTTTACCTAATTTCGTAGTCGTGCCGATTATCGTATATAGGGAGCGGTGGACCGTTTGATCTGATTCGGTTACGTTCGGGATTCGGGTCAAAATGCTCATCCCTAGTTCTAGTGTTCTACATGGCTTTTTTTCTTTATTATGTAAGTAACTTTAATAAGAGTTGTTGAGAATTTAGAGCTAAGGCTAGTCCCAGTCGTGACCTAGGACAACCTCTAGGTTTCTAGCATGCGTCGAGAACACTTTTTCTTCAGTGACCGAGATAACCCAGGACGGATCTGATGGACGACTTAAAGATTTTTTTTTTTTTTTTTTAATTCAAACATTTTTAACATTAAATTTAAATTTCATTCATATTAAAAAAAACATTACATTACGAAATTAAAAAAAAAACAATACACTACGAATTAAAAAAAAAACATTACAATACGAAATTAAAATAAACACTACAATACTTAAACTAATAATCTTAATTTTTTTTTTTTTTTTTTAGTTGTATGACCAAACGGTCATTTTTTTAAAATTGTATTAAATGTATAAGTTGGGATACGTTGGGAAGGAGAAAACATTGCGAGAATATCGAGTGGGAATCGAACCGATATGCACAAAATTGAGACCACGACCGATGTGGCAACCGGCCACCCCAATCGTGCCCAACCGATCTCAAATCGGTCGAGGGTCAAAAATAAGCGTGCCCAACCGATTTCAACCACTTTCGAATCGCGAAAGGAGGTGGTGTTTGTTTTTCATAAAGAGGCTTTTAACGATCTTTTAATCTTAACCGTTAGGCGGTCAAACATTTTGGTCATTCAAACCGTTTTTTTTTTTTTTTTTTTTCCTTGACGCGTCAGACGTTGTTCAGCTGAGTAAGATCTTAATGGTCTAGACTTGAGAGGGGTGTCTGATGCCTCTTGTTGCCTCTCGTGACACAAAAAACCAAAAAAAAAATTAGTCGAGCAAGCAAATGTCTTTGCCTGCGTCATACATGAGTTTTTTTTTTTCCCGTTCAGATGCGGTCAGATTCAGACATTTACTCCTCAGATTTAGATCAGATGTGCGGTTCAGATTCAGATTCAGAGTCCCACCTACCACTATACTTTATTATTAAAAAAGGGCAAATTCTAAGAATGTATTTTTCGCTCAAGGTGTCATCACTTTTTAGGAAAAAAGTTTGGGTATTTCCAAAATAAACTTTGAGACTTGCGACTTTATCCTTCCAATGTAATAGTGACACGTGTCCTGACACTTTTCAGATTCCAATCATTTTCGTACCTATGAATTTTAGTCGACTAATATCCAGCGACTTTTTAAGATTAGCGATTTTTTTTTTGATATTTTAGAAAAAGTCAAACTTTAAAAGTAATATTTTATTCCTTTTGCTTCCTTCCCAATGTCGGCGACTTAAGCGAATTAATTTTAGCGGGTTTTGGCCAAATAGTAGTTTTGTACTTTTTTCCAATTTTTACACCACGGTAAAAATACTTTTTACTTATCACATATCTTTCCTAACCAATGAATTAGAATAACACATACATTACTCCTACAAGTCAAGAACCATCGTCTTCTCGAAATCCTGCAAAAAAAATGTTTCGTATTCGGGTATGTTTTTTTATGTTGATATATATAAATTGTTCGTATAATAGTAGTTTTGCAACAACAATTTTGTTTATTTAAGTTAGCAAAAGGTTACAAAATTGTGTTTGGGTTTGTAATTTATCTGGTGTCTGAGATGTGATTCTTTGTTGTTCTACCTTTTTGAAAGTATACTTGGCATTTGTTACAAAATTGTAGTGTGAGGCTTGGATGATTGAATGCAGTTTTGTTACTCCCCTTATATGTTATTAAGTAGAGTATTTTTTATTTTATTTTATTTATTTATTTATTTATTTATTTATTTTATTTTTTCATTTGTAGGAATATGAGGCGAAAATCATCATCAGAAGTAAACCAAACTACTTTTCTTTAATAAAATCCAAGTTGGATAAAAATCGAAGGAAGTTGTTTAGGGAAACTTGTTTTAAATGGTTGGACCTTTCTTATTTTGACCACGAAGCACATATGATAGATTATGTTTTACAAAACAATGTTATCGAATGAAAACCATTATGATATGCCGATTGTATATTATATTGATGACCGTCCCCTTCATTTGATCGTCGAGTTTTAGCTTATCACTGGTTTTAATTTTGGAAAAGTAAGTTTTGAAAAATATGGATCTGGACACCTCAATTTTATGTCAAGGGTTTTCCCAAAACATTCAGGTTCAAAAATTACAAACTTAGATATTCTTGGACTAATTGAGGATGAAGAGGCATTTGGTATCATATGCCAGTGCGATATGCAGTCACGTCTTTGTCTATTGTTAGCTTTGGAGGTTATCTTCATGGGCAGATTATTGGTTCAGGAAGTTGATGTTTCTCTCATGCGATTAGTTGAAAACCTAGATGATTGGGATGCCTTTCCATGGGGAGAGCATATTTGGAGGCATTTGTATGATGAAATTTTGGATGTGACGGATAAACACAAGTGGGATTTCCTTCAAGGTATTAACAAAGACCACAAGTCTGTTCCAACCTATACACCGAGGATTCGTTTGGGCTTTCAAGGTTAATATTTTATATATCAATATAAACTGGATTCATTTTGTGTATCAATATTTTATGCTATTATATTTTATTGAAATTCCAAAATCCAGATAGATTTGATACTGGAGTCTTTTGAAAGAAGCATTCTATGGTGAAAATAAAGTTCACGATATTATGCCAAGAGGAGTAGCGTGGTCAAAGAATACACCCTTCAAAAGATTTGATTATAAGTTTCTTTTTGGAAAGGTAAAAGTAATATTTAAAATTTTCTTATTAATGCAGTCTTTTAT
Source organism: Chrysanthemum makinoi (assembly GCA_910596185.1). Classification (NCBI taxonomy): domain Eukaryota; kingdom Viridiplantae; phylum Streptophyta; class Magnoliopsida; order Asterales; family Asteraceae; genus Chrysanthemum; species Chrysanthemum makinoi. The sequence continues at coordinate 2,620,047 of OU343216.1, read as the reverse complement.
TCTACATTAATGCAATCTTTTATTGAACATTATTATTTGTTTTTAAGGATTGAATGTTAAAGAACCCGACAACCGGCAATAGGCGAGAGATCTCGATTGGTATATAAAGTTTACGGCATTTTTCCATGATTACATACCTAGAACTCCACCAGTGAAAACAACACATCTCTCGACGAGTGGTTGAAGATGATATTGAAGACGAACGTAAGACCGAAGGAAACATTTACCTATTATACAGCGAGGTGAGAGGTATAATAATAGATCAAGATAACAGGATCGTTATTACTGAGAGTTAAATAAGCGTTTGTTCAAACTTGAGATAATTATTCAGGTTATTTAAGCATTTGTTCAAACTCATATACCCATCAATAATCACACGAATCGTGATAATAATATACGCCCCTTTTTTTCGGTTCTTGCCGAGAAAGAAATGGGGTAATATATCCTTCTTCTTTTTTTTTATCGTATATATACTTTGACATTATCAGAAGCTGCTAGCGATGGATTGAAAACCACTAGCGTTGCTTTCATATACCTTGAGTAAATGGATACCGCGAAATTTACAAAACGACCCTTCAAGTATTATGTGAAGGCGCTAGCGTTGATTGAAAACCTCTAGAAATGGTTTATAATTCTCTAATGGTTTTTATATACTCTAGCGGTGGATACCGGAATTTACAAAAACACCCTTCAAGTATTATCGGGAATCAGCTAGTGGATTGAAAACCTCTAGCGATGGTTTCATATACTCTAGCAAATGGATACACGAAATTTACAAAAGCGCCCTTCAAGTATTATCGAAGGCGTAGCGGTTGATTGAAAACTTCTAGCAGTGGTTTCATATACTCTAGCAGTGGTTTCATATACTCTAGCAGTGGATACACGGAATTTACAAAAATAGCCCTTCAAGTATTATCGAATCGCTAGCAAAGTGGATTGAAAACCTCTAGCAAGGTTTCATATACTCTAGCAGTGGATACACGAAATTTACAAAAGCGCCCTTCAAGTATTATCGAGAAGTCAGCGTTGATTGAAAACCACTAGCAGTGGTTTCATATACTCTAGCAGTGGTTTCATATACTCTAGCAGTGGATACACGAAATTTACAAAAAGCGGCCTTCTATCGGTGACAAATAGTTGATTGAAAACCACTATGGTTTCATATACTCTAGCAAATGGACACTAAATTTACAAAACCGCCCTTCAATTATCCATTATCTTCGTATATATCCTTTTATAAATACTTATTTTCATTCTTAGGAGAAATTGGAGTTAAGTAATGATCTTCGGCATCTTAGTGCACATTTTGTGATGAGCTTAATCATGATTTTCTTGACTTGTTTGAGTCAAGTCCGCATTGATACTAGTTCATAGCGCTAGATGAATTTTCGATGACGATCTTGCAAAGGTAATGTACAAAATCAAGAAACAAGTGTAAAACTCTTTCCGTAGCATAACATATCATAACGATAGGTTATTTATAAAGCGTGACAGAATTTATTATCCAAGAAGAATTAATGTCTGCGACATGAAGAATTAGAAAGCCCTAAGAGCAAGCAGTTGATGCAACAAGAGAAGAGGTTGAGGATGGAAGAGGACAAGTTGATAATGAGGAGAGAAAAGAGGTTGCGTGATGAAAATGAACGAAAGAAAGGGAGAAGCAATCATGAACTCTGATCATATGAAAGCCGGAGCTGCTTTTGCGCTCAAGAGGAGTGATCAACGTCGGTGAAGCTAATTCAGATATTGGACCAATGCATATGCTGAAAAGAAAAGACGATGCTCTAGCTTACCTGATCCAGATATGAGTGAAAAAATTAAATTTGTCACGCTTGAGGTATGAAAAATATTTTGACAACCTTTAATATATCTTGTTAATGACAAATGATTATAAGTTTAATCGCCAGGATAGACTGCATGCCGCAATGGCCGCCAACAAGTTCATTTTACAAATGAATTTGATGAATTTCTTGGACAAATAGGACCACTAACCGCAAGTTTCCTGTGTGACGATGTGTGGTGGATAGAAGGTTTGGGAAAGTTTGGTAGACCTAGGAAAGGTTGGCTAAGGGATGAGGCAAGTACTCATACAACCTATTATCGTAAATGATTTCTTATAAAGTTTATCACACTCATTCATGTTTCAAATTTACAAAGACATAGAGTTGTGGGTTAATTACCTTTGGCATGTTAGGCCCGATATGGCTAATTGGGCGATGGTTAGTAGCTATTTTGTTCACATTACAAAATTCTTTGACGTTGTGGTATGCTAATGGTGAAAGATATACTCTATTCCATGGTCCGACGTTAAGTTAAGTATATATATATATATATATATATATATATATATATATATATATATACATATATATATATATATATTTAATATCTTTGATTAATTTTGCCATATATTGATATTATGTTTGTGATCCAAACGTTGTAGGTTTTCATGCCGATTAATGAAACTGACGCTCATTGGTTTCTTGCCCGTTTGGAGATAGACACCGGCATTGTTACCTTTTATGATAGCGGTCAAACTTTTGAAGAGGAATGGCGAGAGTTTATATCAAAGCGAGGAGTGTTTACGTGTTTGGCTATTTATTCATATGTCATAAGAATTAATACATAACCATTTAACGAGCTTTTAAAACATTAGTTTTTAAGACGATTATACTTTTGTCCACGGCTACAATTACACGAGGTCCTAGCAAAGCAAGCAAGTATTTGAGAAGAAAGGCATTGATCCGCTAGTTATTTCATTACATTTACTATCGTGAACAAGCACCGAAGCGGTAGGGATATTTGGTGATTGTGGTATTTGGGTATGTATTTTTTATACCGCCGGCCTTTGGTCTACCATTGGATGTGAAGGATCATTATTCAGGCGCTTTCATACCGTGAACAAATGGCTAGTTTTTTTTTTAAACACCGTGTTTGTGTTTAGCTATGTTCTATTTTTGTTGATGTATTACTTGAAACAAATTGATAACCATATACGCCCCTTGAATGGTTTTGTATTGAACATGTTGTATTATACTTGTGTTCAAGCTAAGGTAGTGACGTTGCAAATTTGTTTACTAGTAATATTTTTCTATAAAAATAAGCAAAAAAATATTAAACACACACCAAATTATATATATACAAAGTAGGCCAAACCCATGCATGCTAGTTTACAAGTAGTGTCCATTCGGTATGCATTACTCAACATTACACACTAGGCTTTTTTTTGGGAGAGTTTGACTATATCTTAGATATATCATTTGAGTATGGCCGAATGTACTTTTTAGACACTTTTTAACTGTTCAATATTTTGTACCTTTTGTATATTTTGTACCTACTAACCAAAACTACCATATTTATTTTTATATTCACATTTTGTGAGTTCTACTAAATATGGCATCGAGAAAACACGAATCAAAGGGGCGTATGAATTACATGGTATCAAGAATCGCTGTAAGTTTGTCCATTTACTTTTTCTCTATTAAATTTTATTCAACAAGGATTTTGTTTTCTTTAATTATATCCATTGTTACATGTAATGTCCAGCAGTCAAGATCTTGGGTTTGATGTTTATCATGGCGATCGCTTTTTTACCCCTTAAGTTATTTAGGAGATGTTTTACATTTTGAGGTTACTAGGTTGAGTAGGTTATCGTATTCTCAAATATGTGACATGTTGTTGAAAGAAATTAAGGAGGATATTTGGGCTTGGTATTTTTGTCTTCCAAGTAGTAGTGCGGAGCAAGGGTTGACCACTTGTAAGATGATAATGATGTCAAGAAACCGTATGACATGGTTGAGCTCCATGGTCTAGTTGAGATCTATGTTTGTCATCACCACGTGTTCATTTAGTTACTTACTATCACAAGAACTTGTCTTTGATTCCTCAGGGATGATCCGACGCTTAAAATTAAAAGTCACGAAAAGAAAGATGTCGATGCGTGGTTTGAAGAACTAATGGCATGGGAAGAAGAGGAAAAAATTCACCAGCCTACCTTAGGACACCTTATATCAAGCCTTTTGTTGAAGCTAGTTTATTAGGAGGAAAGTCTGATTTGGTGGTAATAATGACCTTGAATACATTCCTCCTTGTTTAAGGACTACTGTCCGACCTTATGTGTCGAATGACTTTGAAGATTGTTGGACCCAGAACTCCACATTGCAGAGTGTTTGTCAAGCGAGCGTGGATTCGAGATTAGTCCGTTAAGAGGTAAGAACCTTTTGAGCGACTTTGAGGTGGCGATAATCATGACCTTGGGATCCACATTCTACTAGTTTACTCCCATCTATTCAAAACAACCCTTTAAAGTGTAAGAGGTTTTTTAGTGACATTGATGGCCTTCCTACAGTTGGAAGCTCAACTGTAGTTCAATATGTGTCCAAGAAAAGTCGTTTTGAAAGCGGTACCTTGAAATCTAGGAGATTATTTGATGAATTTGAAGAAGTTGGTAGTAATCAATCTGATGATATGAAGGGTGATGAGGCAATCGGTTTGGTTATTGATCAAGTGATAGTTCTGCGAGATTCCACGGTGATGGTTCCATGTCATACCCGACCTCTTCGATCCAAGTAATTCGAAGGTATTATGAAGGCTACCATGTGGTAGTTATTTGATCTTCGGTGGTATGTACCTGTTAAACAATTTGTATTTTTGTTCCTTTCCTTGCATGATGACTAGTTAGTGTATGTTACAAACTACACTAACTAGTCATCATGATAACTAATTATTTTCAGTATGTGGTGAAGGCTTGTTAGTGTATGTTACAAACTAGTATGTGATGATGCTTCTACTACCATGTGTATGTTACATTGCAATTATTATGATTAAATATAATGTCTATCGGCACAACTATCTCGATAACAAAACTACAACAATCATCTCAATAAATTGTTTCATAGATAAGATTTTCCACACAACCATTACATTGTTAAAATTTAGACTCATAACATTTATTATTGAACTATTACATCCATTCAAACAGTCTTGCTAGAACCACATCCTTCTTCAGTTGATTTCCTTTCCTTGAGTTTTTAAGTACTCTTCGGATCTTTAATCCTTTTTCCAATGCCCTAACTTTTTCTGGTGTTATGACATCTTGCTTCTCCTTACACGTAATATCACCATCTAGTGTTTTCTTCTCAGATAAATCTAAAGCCATTGTGGATTGTTGTATGTGTGCCATCAAATTGTCATCATCCTCTTTCTGTTTGGCACTTGTTCACAATTACCTTTTCGGATAAGTTCAAAGCCATTGTGAATTGTTGTATGTGGACTATAGAATTGACTGTATTTATGCTTATTTTGTTGACTTGTGTTTAGGTGGGAAAATTATTTTGGCGGGATAATAGATAAGCGTATTTTTAACCGATATAGTATGGCGACTTTTTAAAGCGATTTATGAAACACTAAAACCTTATCTTTTAGCTATTTTGGGCAACTTGTCAAGGTTAAGTGATCCTTTATTGTCATGGTCCCGTATCATATTATTTGATCTTTTATGTTTGAATATTCATCATCAAAATTTTAGCATTAACTAACCTTTACATGCTTGTAATTGTTTATAAGGTAATCATGGCCATCGAGTTTACAGTGCGACCAAACGAAATTTTTATCACCGGTTTCTTGAGCTTCCTCGATTCTTGACCGTGCTTTCAATGGGAATCGTCATTTCTATTTAACTGGAATACAAAGACAACGGAAGAAAGTAAGGATTATTGCTCGTTAGGAGGTCCCATTAGGATTTTAGGTAACAAATGGGTGGAATTTGTTCATGAAAACATGTATCTGGGATGTTCACATGTTACACTTTGTTCAAGAAGGTGATGACTCTTTTTACGTTCTTGGCTATGATTCTAAAGGGTTGGAAGTTGAGGATTATCTTTGGTGTAGAAAGTCGTCATATAAGGTTTCAGAGTTATCGGTACGCCATACCCTCAATTTCCACAGGTTATTTATAACAACTCATTATTTGTTTACGTTTATTTAAGAATACGTGTATTTTGTTATTGTGTATGTTATAATTGTTAATCGCGAGATGGTGTTTGAGACATTGCGGTAATTTTCTAGATGGTATTGGGTTGCGTGAGTGCTGTTGTTGTTGTTGTTGAAGGAATGGAGTTTAATGTGGATGTTACTTGGGGCTATGAACGAGGTCATGATCCTCGTGTTTTGTATGTTATGGATGATGAGATGTGGTCGACTGCTCTTCAATATTTCGATATTGAATTTGGCGATGTTATTGTTTTTACTAAATTGGCAAAGAATAGGTTGAATATAACCGTGTTTGGTTTCGAAGGTGGGGCAAAGATACAGAGGCGGTTTCTTGGTGTGACCAATTGTTTTTCCACAAAATGATCTTGATAACGAAGATGGAGGTAGGCTTGAAATCTCATAATCATATTCAATAATATCATAGCATTTATCTTTAAGATTTATTTTGATATTTTTGAAACAGTGATGGCGAATGCAACACATTTGCCAATGGATTGGTCACCTTGATCATTTTGGTGTGCCCGATGTCTTTTACGAGAAGGTCTCTTGAAATTCTTCCGTTATGTAAACTTGTAAGTTTGTGTTTTGTGTGCACTTTGTTGTCTATGCATTTATGTAATTATATATAATTTATGTAATTGTTGCACACCAGGATATTCCAAACCATTTTCTTCAGAATCATCCTATGCATTTTTATCAAAATGCACTTTTTAGGAATGATGAAGTCGAATACATGATGCAAATTTAGATTGAGTATCATAGAGACAATCCATTCGGGTGAATCATGTTAATGCATTAGGTATTTGGACCTACTTTTTGAAGATTGTGAGTTTGAGCATGGAAAGATGATAAGGTTTAAGTTCATGTATGTAGAGTCTTATGATGGTTTGGTGTATCCTGTTTTCCATATTTGTTAGGAAATCAGATAAGGTTTAATTTCATGTATGTAGATTGTTATGACATTTTCTCTATATATTTTGTTGGGTTACATGAACAAACTTTTCCGTGGTTAAAGAGTGTATATACTTGTATTGATTGAATTTGTTTAAGTGTTTAAATTTTAACACTTTATGGTAAGTAGGACTTTCACAACACAACGATTATGTTGTAATCCTTCATATTAGTTCATAATATCACTATTTTTCCACTACTTTTGGTAGATGTAATCTTGGTCAACAGTTGGAGTATGCGTTGGTGTATCCATTGCTAGGACATTTCAAACCCTTTGCTAGAGTTGATGAAACCAATGCTTGAATTAAACCCTGCTAGAGTTGATGAAACCCGCTAGAGTTGATGAAACCCTTGCCGAAAGAATGAATCCAATGCTTGGATTAAACCATTGCTAGAATTAAACCATTGCTATCTGTTGTTTAACCAGCGTTTGTATATTGTAAAGGTCGGTTCGGTCAGCGACACAGAACGACTGACGACAACCTAGCGCTTCGTCACAAGAAAACTTTTATTTTAAAATCATTTTTAACATAAACTAAAATTTCATTAATAATTAAAATGTTACAATGCTAAATAAAACAATCAAATCGTAAATCATAAATCTAATGAATGCTCCCGCGTAGTCATCACGACAGATGCGAGCGAGCAAATCCCTCCAACCGGCCAAATCTTCCTCGCCTACGGCATCGTCTACACCATCGTCTTTGTTCTCCGATAGCTCCAACTTATTTTGGTCTGGCGTTGTTAGTTATATTGAAACACACCGCCACAAGTTGTCGAACAACCTCGCGATCTTTGCGTGCTTGATCTTTCAAAATTTGTCGATCCGCGCTTTTCTTTCAATGGTAATGTCGTTACCAAATCGGTAGTTTTGTCTCATTTGTTCCTTTTCCGCCTTTGCATGGTCAAACAATTTGATGACGCTTATAATAGCGTTTTGAGCGCATCGTCGATATTGCATTGATTTTGAGCGATACTCGCATATCTTCGCGAGGGGAATGGGGCGGCAAGCCATATTAAATCTTGTGGGAAGTATTTTGGTCTTCAATTGTGTTTGAAATTGTGTGTTAAAAATGTGTTGAGGTGAGATTGGTATTTATAGGCGGTAAAATTGATTTTGGTTGTT
>OU343216.1:2516973-2611879 GCA_910596185.1 Chrysanthemum makinoi | reverse complement strand
TCAAATTATCCCTCAGCTCCTCCGCCATTATTCCTCCGGACCATCATCGTGGGATTCTTGGGAAGCAATTCATGAAGTCCCAAGATGAAATGAAACAGGTTGTTCAGTGGTCGATTCTTTGATCTTAAAGTCTTTAAATAATCCAACCCTCGGGCTCGGGAAAAATTCCGAGCAACACGATCGCTAACCAGTGCAAAGGCAAAAAATTTGATCGTGCCAACAGTCAAGCTAAATCACTCAAGCACATACTTGTGAATGGCTGGAGACCGTAACAAGCTTAAAGCTAGCTTTGAAGCGAATCTGATGAAGGATCACGGGGAGTATAGTGTTTCCCAGCGGGTCATTATGTCCATTGAGCTATGCAATGGATTATCAGTATAATTGATCGAGGAATTTGAACGGGAAAAGGATTTGAATGATATAATAACTGAGGAAAAGCCAACAAATTACAATTACCGCAAATTTAAAGGAGATTAAAAAGATAAAATCTATTAAATAAATGCTATCACTATATTTAAAATGATGTTTTTGTTTTTATGTTTTTACAAAAGCGAAATTAAAATCTACGTGACGTACAAATTAAATAGTGAAACTTACACTATATTAACCCTAAAAATATGAAAAATACATTTTTACAAACCTAATGATAAAAGAAAATATTTGGAAAAAGAAAATTATTTTTATAACTAATTATCTAATTATTATTAATTAAAAACTATTTTTAACTATTAAATAATTACCTAAAATACAAGAAATTAGGAAATAAAGCTAGAAACATAAGATTATGACTTAGAAAATCTAAAATATCAAAATAGAATTTTCAAAACTATTTTTGTATTTTTCTGATTATTTTTCTACTTTTTATGAATTAAAACTGTATTAAAACTAATTAAATGGCTTAAAAATACAAATTTAATTAAGAAAAAACTAGAAAAATACTTTTTTTGTCTTTTTATATTTATCTAAACTTAAGAAAAATGAAAAATTATTTTTTTGAAACTTTTCTTAATTTTTTATATTAAATGCTATTTAAAAATGCTTAAAAACTAATTAAAATGCAGAAAAATAGCAAATCAACTTGGAAAAATCTGAAAATTTCAGGAAACCTCTAAAATAATATAAGGAATCTGAGAAAAATGGAAAAAAAGGTGCTTATGTGTGGAATTATGGAACTGATGACCAAGTGCTTATTGAAATAAGCACTTGAATAAGCAAATGGCTACCAAAGGGCACCAAACTGATAATGAAGCTATAATAAGCTAAAATAACCAAAATGCAATGAGAATCAACAAGCTAATACCACAGAATTGCAATCAAGCACATATTTGATGTTGAGCTTATGTACTAAAAAGCAGTTAAAGGGTACCAACTTTGGACACAAGCACAATCTTCAAAATAAGCTAAATGTGAAAACTATCAATTGGAACCTAGACTAGACCTGGGTGAGACCAAGTGCACCAAAAATCAGACCATGACTAGCTCTTATGAGCCCTGTGCACAAGTTGCAAAATCCTGAAACTCGACATCTTTGAACATCTGGCAGGCATTTATAGCCTAAAAGAAGAGCTTGTTTGGAGCTTATACAAAAATTGTAAAATTTCACAAAAATGCTAATAAGTGACAAGACCAGTTGAACTTTATGAAGCTACAAATTTCAATATGGCTAAAAAGAAGCCATGAAAATTCTTCCTAGATGAGCCAAAAACAGATTTTTGCCATTTTGAATTTTGACAAAAGTGATGAAGTTTGACTAAAATGAACTTTAGATCCAATTTTATGACTTATGTTGATGTAATAAGGTGTAACAAGTACAATGCAAGCAAGCTTAATGATTTCTAAACACAAAATAAGATTTTGCAATTCCAAAACTCCAACAGTTAACAGTGAGACAGATTATAGGAAAGATTTGACTTTTTGAGCTAACAAGCACAAAACTAAGACTGATGTGAGCTAACTTGGACTAAACAAGCATAACACAACCATTACTAACCACTGCATACTCATTAAAGACAGAATAAGATCTAAACCAAACACCCTTGTTACAAGATTTGCACTGAAATTAATCCATACACTTAACCAACATATATTATGATCAAACCTACTTAACCAGACCTAAATACATCTATTAGAACAATTAAATCCAATCTAGACTACAAGAAGAGGTTATGCAATTACAAGTGAAAATAACTTACAACTTTGTCCTAGCCACTATGGCTTGTCATCATTGAAACCAGAACCATTTCCTATTCTAGACCAATCCAACTGACTATAAAGCAACCCAAATCCATGCATCAACAATTAACCATTTCCAAACCATATGAGCTCAAAGTTGACTTTTGTTGACCATGCATTAATTTGATTGAAACTGAATTCCAAGCTATTCAAAAGCTTTAACAAGCTTAAGTTAACCTGGTTTAACTTAAAAATAAGCTAAAAGAAACTTAAATGTGAGAATTTGAAATTAAGCTTTTCAACAGTGATCTTTAAAACATGAAATGTAAATGAAACTTGAAATTAAGACTTGAAATGAATGCACGTGACAAAGTGGATTGCTTTGAGTTCAATGAAACTTAAAATTACATTCTAATACACTAATTTAGATAACTTTATAAAAAAACGACATATAAAAAAAACTTAAAAATAACTTCTCTTCAATGCTTCCCTTAGCTTCCTTTTATACTCCCATAAGCTTTCTCTCTCTAAGATGAGCAAGTTCCACCATTTTTCCCGACCCTAGGATGATTTAAGGCAATCTTGGCCATTGAGCATTTTTGGCGGGAAAATTGTTTTAAGCAGATATGGTTGAGATGAGTGGGGTGGGTGAAGCAATGAATGTTTCTTGTATTCTTATGTTTGGAGGGGGGGACATGGTGAGAAAAGAGAGGGAGATGGAGTGTATGCAGAGTTTTGCAGAAAGCTGTTGGGAGGGAGATGACTTTTGGCGGGTTTGGGGGCTTTTGACCAGATTTGACCAAGGTTAATAATAAAAAGGGGGGTTCAAATTGGTTAGTGACAGGGGTCCAATGTGGTATTGATAGGCCAAAAAGGAATTAAAGGCTTTAATTAATATAGGGACCTAAGTTGCCAATTCTGAAAATTGAGGGACCAGGCTGCCATTTCATCAAAGTTGATCAAGGGCTGAAAATGACAATCTCAAAAAGTACAAGGACCAATCTTGCCATTTTCCAATTTTCCAGGGGTCATTTTTGCCAATTTTCAAACTTGGGTTAATTTTGTAATTTTCTCAAACTTTTGACATTTTTCACCAAAGGACTAAATTTGACAAGTTATGATTTTAAAAGGACCTTTGGTGACTTTCCTTTTGAAATTTTGACTCGAGGGGACTAGTTTTGACAATTTTAGAAACTTGGGGGTAGGCGCCAATTATGCAAACTTTGCTCGTTTTCATCTGTTTTTGAACATTTTGCATGAAACATATAAAATGCATTTTGGAATATTTTCGATTATTTTGATGCATTACGAGCATTTTGAGCGTTTTGCAGTTGATTGACCCAAAATGATGAGTATTTACACACTCATCAATCCCCCACAATAAACTATTGCTAGTCCCTAGCAATCTTTTGAGAAAACTTAATGGATTTGAATCTCTTTAACAAAAGCCATTACTTTGGAAGCCAAATGTTTTAGTTCAAGTAAGAACTATGGTACCGATAACCATTCGATTTATTGGCAAATCATAAACCATATAACGTTTGTGTGTGTCTTTACCGAAGCCGTACCCTTTCGGACTAGCCAACTCTTAGATAAATTATCAGAATTATCTTTGGTGAGCTTAATACCAATTATGGATTTTCCACTGCCTTTACCACAAGCCATAACCTTGCGGGCTAGCCAACTCTTCACTTTTTAGGATATGGTGAGTTGAGAACCATACAATTTTGGGCAAATTGCAAGCCATATAAACGGATTTGAGAAATCTTTACCAAGATCCGTTTGCTCCTGGATTAGCCAATCCTTTTGTCTATTAGACATGGCGGACTGATAACCAGATGAGTAAGTGTAGAACACTTACTCCAAAAAAAATTTTGGCCAAAAACGGGGGAATTGGTATAATTATATGATAAAATTCGTGAAATTCCCCCCCACTTAGAAATGAATATTGCCCTCAATATTCAAAGTACCGCGGTTATGCCGAAACAAAGAACGTAAAAGGGAAATACTACGGCCATTATTAGATTTTTTTTTTTTTTTTAATATATATATATATATAACATGTACAGGGCACTCCCCTTAGGGTGGTAGAACGAGAAGAAGACAGAAATATGGGTGAAAACCCATATGGTGTGTGCTACTGTTTTTTTATTACAAGTAGCTAGCTTTCGACCCGCATTAATTTGTTCATGGGGAAGCAAAGTGGAAAACAATCTCCATCGGACTTTCATTCAAGATGTTTGGACAAACATTTGAAGCTCGTGAAAGTTCCACACCGATGAGATATATTCCCGGCTCAATATAATGGTACATGGAAATGCCGGGGTCAAAGATAGTGTCCTCACTCCCGAACGAGTGAAGAAGAGAGGAAGTCACCAGGTAGGTGAAAAGAAGGAAAATCATGATGACGATCATGATAAGATCTTCTTCCTCAAGATCAAGTGCAGTTGCACTCGTTTGGATTTCGTTGGTTGAGCTCTTTGGCTTGGAAAGCATCTCGGGAGGGAGGGTTGGAAAATTTTCATAGAAATACAAACTCATGATTGAGAACTTTTCCCCGATCATGATTTTTGCCATCCAAGCAATCATACTCCGAAGTCATGATATGAGTGAGTTCACCGGCGAACTCCTCATGAAGAGAATCATTCACATGATGTGAATTTGTGAACTCTTGTTCCATTGTGGACTCATCACTATCCTCAATCCGAGTATCAAAGAGTGGATTCTCGGAAAAAGTGAATTGAGTCGAATTCAAATAGAGGATTGGTGAAAGTAGCTTTGAATGTTTCGGGAACAAAGTGATCAACATTCTCTATTGGACTGTTTGGATAAGAAGTGAGTGAACGATCATTATAAAGGAGACTTTCAATCTCTCCTAGATCGGCCTCGAAATCAAAGAGATCATCGTCACTTTCATGAAAGTGGACGATGCGAGTGAGTTCATCGGTGAACTCCTCAAGAAGGGATCAGCATCGTGGGAGTGATGCCTCGAGCATACTCAATGTCTCCATAGGAAGCACAATCGCTAAAATCGGAGAAAGTTTCCAAATGATCATTTGAACACTCAAGAGGGAAAGAAGAATCACACATATGATCGAAATTCCCGTGACTCTCTCGGATTGGGACAAGGTTCTCAACACTAGACTTTATGAAGTCGTCCGATTCCTTTCCGAGGACAGTGTCAAGATGCTCGTCCCCCATGTTCGAGAGTGAGTGGGAATATCAGGGTGTGATAGCAGCAGTGAGGAGTTGAGAAATAATATTCTTAAAAGGATAAAAACCCTCCTCATCATCATCATATAGAGCTGCCTTAAGAAATTGGGAATGCCTTAGAGCCGCATGCTCTAGGGCTAATAATTCTTCTAGCTTTTGAGCCTCCGTTCTTCGGCCGCAATTCTCCTATGGTCTTTTCACCACTCACTTGATTCTTAAAGTTACTCATCATATCCTCAAGTGTTTTCATTGCGGTTTCCAAATCTTGGGAATTTTCTTTAGGAAACGGTTCAGTGGAGTTTGAACCGTGTGTGGTGCTGTGGAGGTTGGAAATTATCAAAACTGGAAGTATAGCAATTTTGATTCCAATTGACATTGAAAATTATCGTGAGGACCTCCACAACCTCAATACGATAAAATTGATGTGGCTGTGAGTCGTATGTGTGGAGTCATAATTGTTATCAGAACCGCCCATAGACAAAGCGTGTTTCGATTGACAATCGAACTGTAGTGTGAACCACCACAGCATACTCACACAGTAACCATTTGAGTCTAGGCTGGGTGAATCATATGGATTTTGGTTTATAACAAAGTTCGAGCATCACTGGAAAAGCTTTCATAGACAAACGTGTTTCCGGATTGACACTCAAATCCTAGGTGAGGACCTCCACAATATTCACAACGATAATGTTGATTATATGAAGATAAGTCGGGTGTGGTGGGTAATGGAAAAGTTTGAGGGGTGGGTCAATGAGTTCGGATTAGGATCATAATCAAATGAATTCCTCGAACCACAAAACAAACAACTCCCGTTATGAATATCCTTACCACATTGTACACGCATTACTCAACAGGGTGACCAAGAGAGGCTCACCACAACCGACACAAGGAATAAACGATTGTATTTGAAAGTCATGAGAAGGAATCGGTTTATTCAAAGAATCAACAAAACCAACATGGTGATCCGAATGACTATCAAGTCTCGAAGAACATTCTGAAAAATCCGGAGGTGAGACAAGTGGTGTGCTCGAGAGCTAATTTCCACCACTTCCGTTATGGTCTCCGATTCTTGAATGGGTTCATCGGGTTGTGGCGGATGGTCGGAAAAACTTGGAGAATCATCGAGAGTTAATCGGATAATTCGCACCAATAACAATATTTGCTTTCACCCATCCTTCCACATTGCTTGCATAAACAATCCGGATTCTGACAACATAGCTGATCCTCTTCACTACGGCTTTCGCAGTGGAAACAACGAGGATAATCTAATGTTGCCATGAGAATTAAAGAGGTTAAAAAATAGAATTAAACTTGCTTTTGAGGTTAGAAGAGTAGAATCAAACGATACGAGGGGGTAAGAGAAATAGAATCATACGGATAAGAGGAATGAGAAGAGTATTTTTTTTTTTTTGTATTTTTGGATGAAAATATAAACATATACGATGGATGGTATGAACAAAGAGTGAATATCCAAATCACTAATCACTGCTAGAAGACGAAGATAATCGTACACACAACTCTGACAGCGGCCAAAAATTTGATGCGTGCCAGACAGTCAAGCTAAATCACTCAAGCCTGCCACTTGTGAATGGCCGACCGTAACAAACTTAAAAGCTGGAAGCACGAATGCAATGAAGATCTGGGGAGTATAGTGTTTCCCCGGGTCGTTATGTCCCAGCGAGCTATGCAATGGATTATCGAACGTATAGTGATCGAGGAATTTGAACGGGAAAAGGATTTGAATGATATAATAACTACAGGAAAAGCCAACAAATTACAACGGCTTAAATGCAAATTAAAGGAGATTAAAAAGATAAAATCTATTAAATAAACGCTATCACTATATTTAAAATGATGATTTTGTTTTTATGTTTTACAAAACCGAAATTAAAATCTACGTGGCGCAAATTAAATAGTGAAACTTACACTATATTAACCCTAAAATATAGAAAATACATTTTACAAACCTAATGATAAAAGAAAATATTTGGAAAAAGAAAATTATTTTTATAACTAATTATCTAATTATTATTAATTAAAAACTATTTTTAACTATTAAATAATTACCTAAAATACAAGAAATTAGGAAATAAAGCTAGAAACATAAGATTATGACTTAGAAAAATCTAAAATATCAAAATAGGATTTTCAAAACTATTTTTGTAATTTTATGATTATTTTTCTATTTTTTATGAATTAAAAACTATTAAAAACTAATTAAATGGCTTAAAAATACAAATTTAATTAAGAAAAAACTAGAAAAATACTTTTTTTGTCTTTTTATATTTATCTAAACTTAAGAAAAATGAAAAATTATTTTTTTGAAACTTTTCTTAATTTTTTATATTAAATGCTATTTAAAAATGCTAACTAATTAAAATCTGGGAAAAAAAAAAGCAAATCAACTTGGAAAAATCTGAAAATTTCAGGAAACCTCTAAAATAATATAAGGAATCTGAGAAAAATGGAAAAACAGGCACTTATGTGGAGAAATTTGAAACTGATGACCAAGTGCTTATGAATAAGCACTTTGATAAGCTAAAAGCTCACCAAAAGGCACCAAACTGATAATGAAGCTATAATAAGCTAAAATAACCAAAATGCAATGAGAATCAACAAGCTAATACCACATAATTGCAATCAAGCACAGATTTGATGTTGAGCTTATGTACTAAAAAGCAGTTAAAGGGTACCAACTTTGGACACAAGCACAATCTTCAAAATAAGCTAAATGTGAAAACTATCAATTGGAACCTAGACTAGACCTGGGTGAGACCAAGTGCACCAAAAATCAGACCATGAATAGCTCTTATGAGCCCGTGCACTGCTGCAAGAACTGAGAAACTCAGCTTATGCTTTGAACAACATCCGCGTGAGAGGCATTTATGGCCTAAAAGAAGAGCTTGTTTGGAGCTTATACAAAAATTGTAAAATTTCACAAAAATGCTAATAAGTGACAAGACCAGTTGAACTTTATGAAGCTACAAATTTCACTGAATATGGCTCAAAAATGAAGCCATGAAAATTCTTCCTAGATGAGCCAAAAACAGATTTTTGCCATTTTGAATTTTGACAAAAGTGATGAAGTTTGACTAAAATGAACTTTAGATCCAATTTTATGACTTATGTTGATGTAATAAGGTGTAACAAGTACAATGCAAGCAAGCTTAATGATTTCTAAACACAAAATAAGATTTTGCAATTCCAAAACTCCAACAGTTAACTGATGAGGCAGTTATAGGAAAGATTTGACTTTTTGAGCTAACAAGCACAAAACTAAGACTGATGTGAGCTAACTAGGACTAAACAAGCATAACACAACCATTACTAACCACTGCATACTCATTAAAGACAGAATAAGATCTAAACCAAACACCCTTGTTACACTGATTTGCACACTGAAATTAATCCATACACTTAACCAACATATATTATGATCAAACCTACTTAACCAGACCTAAATACATCTATTAGAACAGGCTAAATCCAATCTAGACTACAAGAAGAGGTTATGCAATTACAAGTGAAAATAACTTACAACCTGTCCTAGCCACTATGGCTTGTCATCATTGAAACCAGAACCATTTCCTATTCTAGACCAATCCAACTGACTATAAAGCAACCCAAATCCATGTCTGCACATCAAGTAACCATTTCCAAACCATATGAGCTCAAAGTTGACTTTTGTTGACCATGCATTAATTTGATTGAAACTGAATTCCAAGCTATTCAAAAGCTTTAACAAGCTTAAGTTAACCTGGTTTAACTTAAAAATAAGCTAAAAGAAACTTAAATGTGAGAATTTGAAATTAAGCTTTTCAACAGTGATCTTTAAAACATGAAATGTAAATGAAACTTGAAATTAAGACTTGAAATGAATTACAGTGACAAAGTGGATTGCTTTGAGTTCAATGAAACTTAAAATTACATTCTAATACACTAATTTAGATAACTTTATAAAAAAACGACATATAAAAAGAAAACTTAAAACTAACTAACTTCTCTTCAATGCTTCCCTTAGCTTCCTTTTATACTCCCATAAGCTTTCTCTCTCTAAGATGAGCAGTTCCCACCATTTTTCCTGACCCTAGGATGATTTAAGGCAATCTTGGCCATTGAGCATTTTTGGCGGGAAAATTGTTTTAAGCAGATGAGTTGAGATTGAGTGGGGTGGGTGAAGCAATGAATGTTTCTTGTATTCTTATGTTTGGAGGGGGGACATGGTGAGAAAAGAGAGGGAGATGGAGTGTATGCAGAGTTTTGCGAGAAAGTCGTGGGAGGAGATGACTTTTGGCGGGTTTGGGGGCTTTTGACCAGATTTGACCAAGGTTAATAATAAAAAGGGGGGTTCAAATTGGTTAGTATTGGGGTCCAATGTGGTATTGATAGGCCAAAAAGGAATTAAAGGCTTTAATTAATATAGGGACCTAAGTTGCCAATTCTGAAAATTGAGGACGGTGCCATTTCATCAAAGTTGATCAAGGGCTGAAAATGACAATCTCAAAAAGTACAAGGACCAATCTTGCCATTTTCCAATTTTCCAGGGGTCATTTTGCAATTTTCAAACTTGGAGGACCAATTTTGTAATTTTCTCAAACTTTTGACATTTTTCACCAAAGGACTAAATTTGACAAGTTATGATTTAAAAAGGACCTTTGCTTTCTTTTTGAAATTTTGACTCGTGGGACTAGTTTTGACAATTTTAGAAACTTGGGGATGAACCTGCCAATTATGCAAACTTTGCTCATTTTTCATCGTTTTGAACATTTTGCATCTAAAACATATAAAATGCATTTTGGAATATTTTCAGTATTTTGATGCATTTCTGAGCATTTTTAGACGTTTTGCGGTTTCAGTTGACCCAAAAATGATGAGTATTTACACACTCATCAAAAGGCGATCACAACTAGAAGTGGTGTTTCATATGATGGACCTGCTGTTCCTACTACCTCTTCTTCTTCTTTCCCAAAGGTAGTGGAAAGTGAACCTCCAACACACAATGGACCTACGACTCCAATGCCCCTCCACCTGTGGCAATGAGTCAAGTTACCAAGGAAACAACAGACAAGGTGCATTATTCAAGCCCACGAAGTACGCTGCGTCCTACCCAGGTAGTCCAACCTCAAGTTGTCCAGAAACCCAAGTCAAATCAAGGAGTTGTTTTTGAACCTCACAGCTCTGTTGAAAACCGAAATCCAAATCCTCTATTCCTTACCCATCACGTTTGAATGAACAAAGCTCCATGAAAAGCAGGTCATCAAATGGACAAATTTTTCCAAATTTTCCAAGAGTTACATTTTGACATAAGCTTTTCGGATGCTATCATGTTGATGCCCAAATTTGCATCAACTCTCAAACACATGTTAAGCAACAAGGAAAAGCTGTTTGAAATGGCTAAAACTCCTCTTAACGGAACTCTATGCTTATCCCAGAAAAGCTTCCGAAAAGCTTGGAATCTGGGAAATTTCTCTTACCTTGTGTATTCCCAAGAATGGTTGAATGCTTTGCCCTAGCAGATCTTGGTGCAAGCATAAACCTTATGCCTTATTCAGTGTGGAAGAAACTTTCTCTTCGGAACTTACTCCTACATGCATGACTCTCGAGCTTGCAGATCGTTCCATATCCGTCCTCTTGGCATTCTTTGAGGTATTTGTGAGTAGGAAAGTTCCATTTTCCAGTGACTTCGTTGGTTGTTGATTTTGATGCGATCATAGGGTTCCTCTCATTGTTGGTCGAGGATTCACGAGCGGGCCGTGCTCTCATTGATGTATTTGAGCGGAAATCACATTGCGTGTTGGTAATGAAGTGTCACCTTTAACCTTGATCAAACTTCGAGGTACTCCGCAAATTATGATTCGAATCGGTTAACGAATAGATATCATTGATGTTTACGAAGAGTACTCTCAAGAAGTTCTTGGTTATTCTCATAATTCTGTGAGTGGGAATTCCACCACATCTTCTCAACCTATCATAGCCAATTCTACTCCTTCTCTCACTCCGTTTGAGGGAAGCGACTTCATCTTAGATGAGATTGAAGCATGCTTTTTAGTGATTCATTCCATGGAAATTGATCACGCTCAATTGATATTGAGGGGACATACTTCTTATTGAGAAGTTGCTCAATGATGATCCATCATCAACCCATCACCCTAGTGATTCAATTCCGATGAGTTAATCTGGAGGGAGATATTCTTCTTGAGAAATTGTTAAATCAGGACACTTCTCCTCCTCTCCCTCCCGTCAAGCTTCATAACAAGGAAATCAAGTCAGTTGAGAAAACTGAAGAATTTCCCGAGGTTGAGCTTAAGGACTTACCTCCTCTCATCGAGGTATGCATTTCTTGAGGGTGATGATAAATTACCCGTCATTATTGCTCGAGATTTGAGTAAAGATGAAAAAGCGGCTCTCATAAAGGTCCCAAGTCTCAAAAAGTCGCTCTCATTAAGGGTATCAACCACAGTTTTGTACTCATAAAATCTTGATGGAGGATGACTTCAAACCCAGAAGTTCAACATCGAGAGGCGAGTGAATCCAAAAATCCATGATGTTATCAAACAGAGGTTATCAAACTTCTTGATCAGATTGATTTACCGATCTCAGATAGTCCTTGGGTTAGCCCAATTCATGTGTTCCTAAAAGGGTGGCATAATATGTATCACAAATGAAGATAACGAGAGTTAATTCCAACTCGATTGGTTACGGGATGGCGTGTGTGTATTGACTATCGTAAGTTGAATGACGCCACCCGTAAAGACCATTTTCCTCTACCCTTCATGGACCAAATGCTTGAGAGATTAGCAGGGAACGAGTACTATTGCTTCCTTGATGGTTTCTCGGGTTATTTTCAGATCCCTATTGATCCACAGGATCAAGAGAGACTACATTCACCGCCCATACGGAACTTTTGCCTACAAACGTATGCCTTTTTGCTTATGCAATGCTCCGCGTTCAACGATGTATGATGGCTATTTTCCACGACATGATCGGGGAAACAATGGAGGTGTTTATGGATGACTTCTCGGTCATTAGGGATTCGTTTCAAACATGTCTCTCCCATCTAGATAAAATGCTCAAACGGTGTGAAGACACAAATCTTTGTCTAAACCGGGAGAAAAGCCACTTTATGGTCAAAGAAGGCATAGTCCTTGGCCATAAGATTTCAAAAAATGGGATTGAGTTAGATAGAGCAAAAGTCGATGTTATTGCTAAATTACCTCATCCTACTACCGTCAAAGGTATTAGGAGTTTTAGGTCATGCGGTTTCTATCAGATTCATACAAGATTTTTCCAAAATCGCCCGGCCAATGACCCATCTTCTTGAAAAGGATGCTCCTTTTATCTTCTCACCCGAGTGCATCATAGCTTTTCAAACATTGAAGAAAAAAGCTTCTGAGGCACCCATTCTCGTTGCTCGACCGAAGGTTACCCTTTGAGCTTATGTGCAAGTGATTTTGCTATGGGTCCCTAGAACGCGTAGATAAAGCATTTTCAGCCTATCCACTCACGCAAAGTAAAACTATGACTTGAAGCTCAACTCATTACACCACCACGAAAAGAGATATTAGCCGTGGTATGCATTGAGAAGTTTTGGCCATACTTAATCTTGACCAAATGCGTGGTGTATACGGATCACTACGCTCAAATATCTCTTTGCAAAACAAGATGCAAAGCCGAGATTGCTCCGTTGGATTCTCCTCCTCCGAAATTTGATATCATTATAACGTGATAAAAAAGGCGAGAATCTAGCTGCCGATCATCTGTCCGCATTAGAAAACCCTCACCAAGATGTTTTCGATTAAAAGGAAATAAATGAAACATTTCCTCTCGAGACACTCAATGCGGTTTCTTTTGGTGGAATTCTACTACCCCATGGTTTGCGACCTTGAAATTACCATGCGGGTAACTTCATTGTGAAAGGGATGTCGACCCAACAGAAGAACAAATTCTTCAAAGATGTTAAACATTATTTCGGGGCGACCCCTTCTTATTCAAAAATCTGTGTGGATCAAGTCATCCGACGGTGTGTTTATGGACGTGAAGCTATTGACATTCTCACAGACTTGCCATGCTGGACCCAACGGGGCCATCATAGTCCAAACTACACCACCAAAAGGTGTTTGATTACGGGTTTTACTTGGCCACAATCTATAAGGATGCCCACGATTTTGTCAAGCAGGCGTGACGCTTGTCAACGTCATGGAAATATATCTCAAAGAAATGAAATGCCGCAAAATGCCATTCAAGTTTGTGAGATATTTGACATTTGGGGTATCGACTTTATGGGGCCATTTCCTTCGTCTCGTGGTAACAAATACATACTATGGTCATTGACTATTTGTCAAAATGGGTTGAAGCAAAGCTTTACCTACTAATGATGCCCGAAGTTGTTGTGAAGTTTTGAAATCTCTTTTGCCGTGTTTGGAACTCCGGAGCGATAATCGAGTGATCGTGGTACACATTTCTGCAATGACCAATTTGATCATGTCATGCAAAAGTATGGTGTTACCACCGTCTCTCTCGCATACCACCACCCAAAACAAGGCGGTGGAAGTTTCAAACCGTGGTATTAAAAGGATCCTTGAAGGGCAAGTAGAAATAAAATCGCATCCGGTCGGATAAACTAGATGACGCCTCGGGCCTTCGTGCAACACAAAACACCCATTGGGTGTACTCCATACAAGCTAGTGTACGGAAAGGCATGTCATCTTCCGATTGAGCTAGAACACTAGGCATACTGGGCCTTAAAGCATGCAAACTTCGATATAGCTGGTGATCATAGAAAAGTTCAAATGAATGAATTAAATGAACTTCGGATCAAGCTTCGAGAACTCTTTGATCTATAAGCAAAAGACAAAGAAGATTCATGACTCTAAAATCAAGAACCGCCTTTTCAACGTTGGTGATCGAGTCCTTCTTTTCAATTCAAGATTGAAGATTTTCTCTGGAAAGCTCAAGTCCCGTTGGTCTGGTCCATTTACTATCGCTAAGGTTTATCCTTATGGTACCGTTGAGTTATCTCAACCC
The DNA here is from genome assembly GCA_910596185.1 of Chrysanthemum makinoi. Lineage (NCBI taxonomy): Eukaryota > Viridiplantae > Streptophyta > Magnoliopsida > Asterales > Asteraceae > Chrysanthemum > Chrysanthemum makinoi. Next base: position 2,597,470 of record OU343216.1, on the reverse strand, counting down.
GATGGTCCTAATTTTAAAGTGAATGGTCATCGGTTGAAGCATTACTTTGGAAGGACATTCCTCCCGTGGTTGTCCCGGATTTACAAACATTCCCCATGAACCAATGAATGCGGGGATTGAGTCAAGCTAGTGACTCGGTAATCAAAAACATTAGCACACTCACCATATGGGCTTTCACCCTTATTTCTGTCTTCTTTCTCTATTCTACCACCCTAGTGTGGGGGAGTTGCCCCACACCATTGTATATAGATCTCATAAAAATCTTTCCAAATAAAGGCGTAGTATTTCCTTTTACGTTCTCATTTCGGCATAGCTGCGGTACTTTGAATATTGAGGGCAATATTCATTTCTAAGTGTGGGGAGGAATTCTCACGAATTTTATCATGTATTATCCACCCAATTCCCCCATTTTTGGCCAAATTTTTTTTGGAATAAGTGTTTTCACTTATTCACCATATGGTATCATCCGCCATGTCTAAAACAAAAGGATTGGCTAATCCAGGAGCAAACGGCTCTTGGTAAAGATTTCTCAAATCGGTTTATGGCTTGCAATTTGCCCAAAATTGTATGGTTCTCAACTCACCATGTCCTAAAAAGTGAAGAGTTAGCTAGCCCGCAAGGTTATGGCTTGTGTAAAGGCGAGTGGAAAATCCATAATTGGTATTCACTCACCAAAGATAATTCATAATTTATCTAAGAGTTGGCCACCCAAGCAAAACGGTTTCGGTAAAGACACATCAAATCCGTTATATGGTTTATGATTTGCCAATAAATCGATGGTTATCGCAGTGCCATAGTTCTTACTTGAACTGAAACATTTGGCTACTCCAGACGTGATGGCTTTTGGTAAAGAGTTTTTAAAATCCATTAAAGATCTAAATCATTGCAAGGGACTAGCAATATCTAAGTGTGGGATTGATGAGTGTCTAAATACTCATCATTTTTGTACAATCTAAACTGCAAAATCATCTGAAAACACTCAAAAATGCATCTAAATGATGAAAATATCACAAACAAGTGTTTTATGTGTTTTAAATGCAAAAATATCAAAATCAGATGAAAAATGTATCAAGTTTGCAAAATTGGCGCTTTTAGTCCCCAAGTTTCAAAAGTTGTCAAATCTAGTCCCCGAATTCAAAATGTGAAGTTTTGTCATTCAAGGTCCCTGAAATCTTCTAAGTTGTTAAAAATGATCCTTGAATGATTCTTTGGTCAAATGGCGGAAAAGGTCCTTAAACTTTGAAAAATTGCAAATATAGTCCTTGGACATTTTAAAATGGAATTTTATGCAAAAGTGGTCCTTGTACTATTCATTTATGGCAAGTTTGGTCCTTGTGAGAAGTTTGGAAAAGTGTTATTTTCAGTCCTTCATGTTTGGCAGATTTGCATTTTTGGTCCTTGATATTACTACTAAACCAAACGGATCCATTTTAAATATCCAAGTCCAAATCCAATATGCAGCTGCTGGCCCATATCCAAGCCCAATCCCACATGACCCTGAACCTTGAGCCCCAGTCACAATACATTTTGACCCCAGTCATACCCAATTGTGACCCCCCTTTGTATTATTAAAACCCCGGTCAACAAAAGTCAAAAAGACTCACAGCAGCCAAAAATACCGTCACGTACATCGTCCTCACAAACCTAATCCCAATACCGGCCGGTATTTCACTTTTTCAAACTCACTCACCATACCTTGTTCCCTCCACCTTCACAAACACCAAAAATCTTTAATTGATTGAAACCAACCCAATTAATGCTCAAACCTGCTCAAGAAGAAAATGGCGCCAAAAATCCACTTTGATGGTTATGATGTTTCTGAGAGATCCAATGGCTCGATTGACTGGAAAGATTCAGAGGTCAAGATTGAGTCATAAAAGTCTATAAAGAGGAGCCAAGAGAGGATGTATGAAAAGATAGAGAGTAATTTTAGTTTTCCTTGTCGTTTTATTATTCTCAAAATCTCAGTGTAATTTAAGCTTTCTTAGTACTTTGTTTAAGTTAATTCAAGTATTTGTGAACTACTTTCAGTTTTAATATCAAGTGTTTAAGTATCAAATTCAGTTTATGCAAATTTCCTTTCAAAAATCTCATATCATGGTAATGTTGTTGTTGGTTGTTTATATGGACTGAAATAGTACACATAAGCTCCTATATAGCTTATAAAAGCTATTAGATACCTTAAAATTCATTTTAGCATCAAAACACAAAATCACCAAAAATCCAAATAAATAGTTGAAAAATAAAAAAATCAGTTGGAAATGGTATTCACAATGGAGCAGGTAAATCTTGGATGGCCTTGGGTTAGAAGCTTTGGGGAAAGCTATTAGGATTGGTCTTGGTCATTGGTTCTTGGTTTTCACTTGGACAAGCATTTGTAAGCACTTTTGATTATCTTGGCATTTTATTTGTAATTGTTCATAAGCTTAAATTCTGTTCTTTGTGTTAATTAGTTATAGTTAAGTCTAGTTGATCATTAAAATCAGTGTGTTGTTCTTTTAAATTTGTAGTTTATAAAAATCTTATTTTGACAGTAAAAGCATCATAATTTTCATTAGTGAGTTTCCTGTTGTTAATGTTGTTGTTTCATGCTTCATCAGTTCTAATATATGAGATTTCATGGTCTTGAATCAGTTTTATGGTTTAAATTTGTGGTTTGCTTTGAAAAATCTTCAAAACAATCATAATAAGTGTTGTTTGGTTTATCTTGTTTGATTGTGCTAGAGTTTGTTTAAGACAGTATTATTGCTTGTTCTTTGTCACTTTAGTATCTAATATCTCAAGCAAGTCAAGAAAACCTTGGTTTGTTCATTAAAAGTCAAAAATCCTTTTAATCATATCTCCTTGTCCAACGTTGGGATTTTAAGTCCCATGATCATGATTTTGTGTTAGAAAGTTGTTAGTGTTGCTCAATTTAGTCTTAACAAACCTTAATACATCACATTCAGTGCTTAAGATCAAATCAAAGTTCATCTTGGTCAACTTTTTAGTTTTTCTCAAAAAGTCAAATTCTCATTTGGTCGATTTTGAATAAACTTTGGGATTTCACTGTGTGCTTAATATTAAGTTTTAGCTTAAAAGCTCTTGGGGTATTAAAGTTTGGTTGCTATACAAAATTAAAAAAATGTTAGTTCACTGCCTAGCTTATTAAGTGCTTATTTTCTAGCTTCTTTTGGATACCTAGTAAAACGTTGCCTCAATACTGCGATGAATGGTACCATTTTGAAAAGCTTGCACAGAGCTTATTAGTGGGTCAAATCTTGTGATCTTTGTTTCTTTGGAAAGCCAACCTAGTCATCTTGAAGTATCAAGCTTAAGTTTTAATTTTGAAGCTTGTTTGCTAGGGCTGCAAGTGCCTTTTGTCTTGTCCCATTTCTGTGTTTAACCCAAGTGCTTATTAGCTTATTCCTAGCTTTTCAGTGTGCTTATTTGTATCTTTTAGCTTCATATTAGTAGCACTAGCTTATTTGAATCTTATTCCACTCTTGTTTCCAGTTTTCAAGCTTCTTTGAGCTTAATTCCATCAGATAAGCTTGTTTAGCCCACTGTTGGGATTTTAAGCCCTCAAACAGCTTATTTTAAGTTTGAAAAATTTTTGTCTTTGTAAAAGTTTCATAATAGCAGTAGTAAAGTAGTTTTCAAAAAGAAAATCCAGAAAAACATCAATTTAAAAATAGTGATAGCGTTTATTTAATAGTTTTTAGCTTTTTGATTTTTCTTTTTTAGCTTATTAATAAGCAAATCTTGTTTTTCTACTTTTGTTAGTTTTCTGTCATCATATAGTATTTTTAGAAAAGTTTCATAATTTTCCTAATCTTTTTAGTATTTATTATAATTTTAAATAGTTAAAAATAGTAATTAATTAGTAAAAAAAATAATTAAAAAGCATAAAAAATATCTTTTCAGTTTTAAAATTAGTTTTATCATATTTTAGATTTTTCCAAGTTAAAATTTTATTTTTCCAGGTTTATTTGATATTTTCTATTATTTAAGTGTATTTTAAATAATAATTAATTAGTAATAATTAGATAAAAAGTGTGAAAAATATATTTTTAGTTTTAAAAGTAGTTTTATAATATTTTAGATTTTTCTGAATCATAATTTTATTTTTCTAGCCTTATTTCATATTTTCTTTCATTTTAGGTTAATTTTATATAGTTAAAATAGTTTTTAATTAATAATAATTAATTAAATAGTTATAAAAATAATTTTCTTTTTCTAATAATTTTCTTTTATTTTTAGGTTTCCAAAAATGTCATTTTCATATTCTTAGGACTTTTATTTCTTAGATCTCACTTTTTATTTTGATACGTTTACGTAGTTTTTAAACGTACGTTTTACGTTTCTTTTATCCGATTGTTGTGCTTTCCAATTCTGTTTCCAATATCATTCAAATCAATCAGTAGTGTAATAATTCATCCAAACCTTTACTGATCACTATCCTTAGTGATCATTCTATCGTCTGATTAGTGTTTACACACCATTGAGTCTCCGTGGGACTTAACGACCCGGGAATTCATTATATTCTCTGATCTTCATTGTATTTGTGTTTTAAGCAGTTTTAAGCTTCTTACGGTTAGCCATTCACAAGTGGCTAGCTTGTGTGAGGTAGCTTGACGGTTTAGCACATATCACACAACGTCGCCTACCCTTTGTTAGGTACTAGGCTAAGCACCTAGTTCCATTACTATGGATGAACTACTACCCATCACAACACAACACCTAATCTCAAGGAGATCCACTCCTTGTTACAACACCATCAAGGATATCACCATCCTTGGATCTAAACAAATACTATATGTATAACGATGCACCTCATCGATTATACGACCTAGGCATTCTGCACTAATGCCATTTACCGCGATCCTTCACACCTTTCACCAATCCCTTCAACACGGATCTTCGGCACTCTTCACTAATGCCTTTGACACATCTATGACACCCGTTATGTTTTGTGGCCCAACATAACAAACCTTGTGTTTTATGGCACAAACACATAAACCATCTAGTCTAGTCATAGATACAAGAATATGATACTAGACAATATCCAAGACAATGTGTCTAATGGATATGAACTCCTAGACTAAACATCAAGAACCCAAAGCATGATGTAGTTAGTCTTCTATGAATGAAGATGACAAGTTTCCCAAGCTTGTTGTATAAGATCTTCATGTGCTTGTATCTTGTGATGGGTGATCACTTCAGAAGGTAAGGAAGCAAGATCTCTAAGCTTGCTTTGGAGGATCACTTCGGGAGTATGCTTACAACAAATGAGAGTTATAAGAATTATGATCATATGAGATGAGGGTGGTTTACATGTTTCCTAATGATCTAAATATCCTAGATTTGGTGGAGAGAAACTATGTGTGAAGGTGTGAAGAAATGGTAAGAAGTGGCTTACAATTTATAGGCAAAAAGACCAAAACCATGTTACGCCCAAGGATCCCTTCGGAGGGATCCGGCCCTTGTAATTCTAGGGATCCGTGGGCACTTTGAGGGATCCGTAGGATGCTCCCTTTTGCCCATGGTTTTTGGGTCATGGGTGATGGGTTATGGGTTGGTCCATGGGTATTCCTTTAGATAAAATGTATCTAATGAGTACAATGTATATAGTCTTATGGGTATGGGTCAATACCATGGGTCATGGATATTATCCATAAATGACTTATGCATGATGTCATGCAAATGGGTATGGGTCATAGACTTTGGGTTTTACCCAACTACATTCAATGTATTTGGTCAATGGGTCAAATACTTAAGTTTCTACCCATTTATATTACCCATTATAATACATACTAGTTATGTATATATTTACCCAATATGTAAACACTAGTTGTTATACATAAACTATTTAACTAAACATGTTTATTGGTTTGTTGGGGGTTTGATCATAATGCAACATAACAAACATGTACGAACCTGTGTTGTAGTATACAAGGACTTGAGTCGTCGAGAGGTGTTGAGAGTATGTTGTGACAAGATCTAACTACAAGTAACTTATACATTTCGTTTTTATGTATTACAAGTTACATGTTTGTCATCAACAAAACAAATGAGAATGTATAGATTAAATATCGTAATATTTGCACTAACAATCTCCCCTTTTTGATGATGACAAAATATATGTAAACGTAATAGATAGGTAAAATGTCAAAGTTACTTGTGTCCGTACTTCCTATACATTACCTTCTTCGTTTACACTCTTCGCCCCCTTTTGTTGAAAAAAAAGGGTGTGTCCTTTATCCCAAGAATGGCGAGTTTGCATCATCCTTAGTGAAGTTAAAATAAAAACACCTTATTTCTCCAATTGGCACACCACGCCAATACCTCCAACACTAAACAATGGCGAAGCTTAGCAACTCATGACCTTGAGCTTGCACGTCTTCAAAGGTGGTGATCTCGCCTTTAAGAGGAACCTAGAGAATCACAAAAAAAAGAAAAAGAAAAAGAAAGATCCTTTGAATTATAACCATTATTGCCAACGGCTCAATGGATCAAATTTTTAAGGCTTAACCTACATCAAGGTTAGTGTTAAGAAGAAAAAAAAAGGAAAAATATATGATGAGAAAGAAATCTCCCTTTTGTTCAAACATAAAGGAATTTTGAAGAATGAATGTGTGCATGCTCCCCCTTGATGGTTGCTCCCCCTTGTTAAAGGCGTCAAGTATTTTAGGAAGGCTAAAAAGAAATTATTGCAAAATTTGCAATGTTTTAGCTTTGACGAAAAACTCCCCTTTATTGAGAGAGTCAAGTACTCTAGTGTGTTTTGAAAATCTACAAAACAAAAAGTTAGTGCAAAATTATATTCGTCCTTGGGCGAGTAAGTCATATGATGCACTTTATAAATGCTCGACGAAAGCTCCCCTAGCTGAGGGCGTCAGAAGAACCTACAAAAAAAATAATGTAAAATTTCGTCCATAAATAGACGAGAATCCCATATACATCAAAGTGTATATATATGAACCTACAAAGAAAGGATTAGTGTCAAAAAAGAGAATAATCCTACTACTTGCATCATCATGGTTGGTTTAAAGGTTGTAAGGTTTGTTCAAGGTAAGAAAAATATGCTTAGGGATGAGACGCATTTCATTACGAAATTCACTTGGCTTTTGACAACATAGATGTTTGTGGAGGATGGTTGAGCGACCATGAATTGTAGTGGTTGTGGTAGAACATGAGACATACTTCATCATGTAGATCATGAACTAGACCTTTGCACACGTTGATAATGATAGAAATCATCATTATGACTTAGAGGTATGGAAATTGTGGTAGAGGTGATGAAAGGTATCAAGGTGAATCTTTGACTTGATTGATGACTGAGGTGGTAGACATGATGACTTTGTGAGTAGTGATAAAAGCGGAGTAAGATGGTTAGGATGATGCAAGATTAGAAATAACAAAAAATGTGCGAATGAGCACAACTTGACTTGATGATGAAATTGACCATTGTCATCCTACAAGAATCCAAAAGAGTTAGTACAAAAGGAAAACATTTATACCAATGGATAAATTGTTCACATAAAATCATGAAACAAAAAGGAAGAACACATAAAGACTCATATAAATGCAACTCATTTATAAACATATAGGAAACAGATCATCCTAAGTGTTGAATTTGAAATGATTATCTAAAGAGATGAAGTTCCTACTGTTCCACGGTTCCTCTGGTTCCCTTACTAGAGGGATCCGGCTAACAGATGAGGTGAAAAAGAGGTGATTGGGTTCTAGCAAGGTCTAGCACCTACATATCCTAAGTTACTCAGTCGATTAAGTATCTTATATGAAGATGGACTTGAATGATCAAGAGAGAATGATTGATGGTAGCTTATGATTGGCTTTTATGGAAAATGGGGCTTTATGAGCACCAGTGGATGATCAAACATGACACTAAGAAATTTGAGAGTGTCAAGTGGTGTTAAATGATCCTAGAGATCAGATGATGACTTAAGAGAGATTTGGAGAATTCCTTAAAAATCATAAGAAATTAAAACCTAGTTTTTGTCCTATTTTGAGGTAAGGATGACTAAAATCAATTTGCTAAAATTGAAAGAAATATCAAACTAAGTGTTTTGAGATGCAAGGAACAATGTGTAAACATTGGAGCGGAAAGATGGTGAGTTTTGAAGTAATTATAAATCAAATATACTTTGAATGTGATCCTAAATCATCCATGAGTGAATGTGAGATCAACTGAGCCTAAGGAAAGTTTAAGTCATCCTAATGTAGCATGTTTAACTAGTCCAATAAGGTTTGGAAGGTTGGATTGATGCAAGGAGGCTAAAAGGAACTTGTCACCCGGATCCCACGGATCCTTCAATTGAGGGATCCGTCTAGTTACATCTAAGGGATCAGCGTGATTTTCTTAACAGAAATAGTTGCGAATTTGCTCTATGTTTGAATTATGAAACTAATGATTTCTACAACAAGTATACATGTATACACATTAAGCAAAGCAAGGATAGCATGTAGAGATAACATATAGGCAATCAAATGAGATCGAGCTCACAAATGACATAAAGGTTTAGCAAACTTAACAAGCACTATTCAAGAAAACAGATTTGGTCTAGATTAGTAAAACATTTACACTAACAATGACATGTAAGGTATGTGTCTAGAAAGAAAAGAGCACATAATGGTGTTCAAGACAAAAGAGTTGTGAGGTGTTAGTTTAGGACAATCTAGTCATTACGGATGGTGATTAGCATACAATGAGCTTCGTCCATGAAGTCATGTAGCTCTTCTCGATCAAAGCAAGATAATTGATTGATGAGGCAAGTGGTTGTGATTGACAAAAAAAATTAATTTTAAAACTCGTTTGATTAGTAATCCTAAGATAATGCAAAGTATTTCCATTGTAAACTTACTTTAGGAAAACATAGGAGTATAAATTTCTCAAGTGAGAGAATGAGTATGAGACTATTACTAGCGGTGCTCAATTACGGCTAAACACGACCATTTTTACGGGCGATTCCACATACCCAACTTCTCTCAAGGAAGCAATTCAACTGTTAGGTCAAATTGAGTTTCTAGTGCAATAAGTTCTCCAGTATTCATTCTCAAGTTAGGAAAATTTATATTCCTACAATGGCCTATCGAAGAGTAACAATGATGATACTTTGCTTCGTTTATATTAATATTATACTTGAAACAACTAAGGTGACGAAGGTGTCAAAAAAATTAAAATTTGTCCATATGGTGAACAAAAAAAATAGTTAGATGAGCTAGTTCAACATATGTTGTGGGAAAGCTCGAGTTTGAACTTTCCGATATGAACAATTATATTTGCGTTGCAAAATAATTTACTTGAGTATATCGGATGAAATAATCAAGTTGTCAATCCTACTATGAAGCTTGGAGAGCGATCATGAAAAGGAAAACGGGAGAGTACATCATCAACACAAGTGTAGGTTATGATCCGATGTACATTCTTGTTGTTTTTAGAAAACGATACAAGAAAATATGAAATCGAGAAATCATATAGGCACATAAAACATTTATGTTGCACACATGACAAACTCAATCAAAAAGCCATTTTAGTGTGTTAAATGTTTTAAACATTTTTTTCAACTTATAAAACTAATATTTTCGACACAACTAGATGTTATCCCAAACACTCCTTCAAGTAGCACATTGATTAGTAGAAAAATACTAAATCGACAAGAAAGAGAATGAATAGCAAGGTAAGGAAACCACATATGTTAATCAATCAAACAAGCACAAAAGCTATTTGAGATAAGCAAATAATCAAGTAATGCAAATGAAACAATTTATCATTTAGCATAGCATACGAAAGTTCTTTTCATCGCTTTGTGTTAAACATGTATACCAAGCTTGATTAGTATCCTTTATAAATATGATCAAAACCTTAGTTTCAAAAGAGGACACAATGTTATTCAAAGATGAAAACATCCGTCTCTAATTAGATCAAAAGTTTGTGCAAAAGTTATGACCGAAAATGACTTTCTATTATAAATCAATGATTCTGTAAATTTTGTTTTGAATCAGTTTATGAAATCATTTTAAATGAAAGTAGACTCAAATACCTTTAAAACGATAGGTGGCACGACTTCTAACGAATTACGGTTAATTAGTTATGAATTTTGAAATTGAGACAAAATTGTCTTCGTACCACGGATCCCACGGATCCCTTGCGAGGATCCGTCTAGTGTAACTGAGGGATCCGCGGATCGACACGAATTACAAAATGTACGTTTAACCCGACGAAAAGGTTTAACCTTTGTAGACTTTTAAGTGAAGTTATATTAACCATTTGTGCCTTTATTGAAGCTAACAAGATATCTAACAACAAAACTTCAAAGAAAAAGATCAACAAAACACTTTTCATATTATGCTTGACTTCATCAAAAATTTGATACAAGGACCTTACTCATTTTGAAAACCATTTTTGTTAAAACTAGAGCCAACCCGCTCATTACCAGTGTCGTTTTGGGCAAAACGATTGCAGGGATGCATTTAGCATTCACGGCATGTAAGGCCAACCCCTTAATATCACATAAGATTCCATAAGATTAATGGTTCATTAAAAATCAAGTTTCACCATTATTAGTCCGGTTACTTTTTCTTGATCAAGCGTGTCATAATATGTGAAGTGTTAAATATAGTTTGTGACTATATGAAAGACCAAGTATGTGTCACAAACATAGACATCAACCACATAGAGAATAAACAATGTAATGCAAGAATAAGAGTTAAGCGATAAGTAAAAGGATAGACAAACCAACACGAGGATTTATAGTGGTTCGGCTACAAGGACACCTTCCTTGCCCTACTACACTCCCCGAGTCACCTACTCGAGAGTTTTTAATCACTACACCAACTCCTTATGGCAGAGAAGCCTTCACAACGTCGCTTACACCTTTTTCCGGTACAAAGCTAAATAACGAGTTCTTTCACACCAACGCGAACCATACCTATCACAAAATCGCCTACCCTTTATACGGTGCTAGGCTAACCACCGGGTTCTTTCACTCCAAGGTGAACCACACCTACACAACGTCGCCTACCCTTTATTAGGTACTAGGCTAAGCATCTAGTTCCATTACTATGGAGGAACTACTACCCATCACAACACAACACCTAATCTTAAGGAGATCCACTCCTTGTTACAACACCATCAAGGATATCACCATCCTTGGATCTAAACAAATACTATATTTATAATGATGCACCTCATCGATTATACGACCTAGGCATTATTCACTAATGCCATTTACCGATCCTTCATTTTACTAATGCCTTCAACACGGATCTTGACTCTTCACTAATGCCTTTGACACATCTATGACACACGTTATGTTTTGTGACCCAACATAAAAAACCTTCTGTTTTATGGCACAAAAACATAAACCATATAGTCTAGTCATAGATACAAGAATATGATACTAGACAATATCCAAGACAATGTGTCTAATGGATATGAACTCCTAGACTAAACATCAAGAACCCAAATCATGATGTAGTTAGTCTTCTATGAATGAAGATGACAAGTTTCCCAAGCTTGTTGTATAAGATCTTCATGTGCTTGTATCTTGTGATGGGTGATCACTTCAGTAGGTAAGGAAGCAAGATCTCTAAGCTTGCTTTGGAGAATCACTTCGGGAGTATGCTTACAACAAATGAGAGTTAGAAGCATTATGATCATATGAGATGAGGGTGGTTTACATGTTTCCTTATGATCTAAATATCCTAGATTTGGTGGAGAGAAACTATGTGTGAAGGTGTGAAGAAATGGTAAGAAGTGGCTTACTATTTATAGGCAAAAAGACCAAAACCATGTTCTGCCCCAAGGATCCCTTGGAGGATCCGGCCCTTGTAATTCCAGGGATCCATGGGCACTTTGAGGGATCCTTAGGACGCTCCCTTTTTCCCATGGTTTTTGGGTCATGGGTGATGGGTTATGGGTTGGTCCATGGGTATTCCTTTAGATACAATGTATCTAATGAGTACAATGTATCTAGTCTTATGGGTATGGGTCAATACCATGGGTCATGGATATTATCCATATATGACTTATGCATGATGTCATGAAAATGGGTATGGGTCATGGACTTTGGGTTTTACCCAACTACATTCAATGTATTTGGTCAATGGGTCAAATACTTAAGTTTCTACCCATTTATATTACCCATTATAATACATACTAGTTATGTATATATTTACCCAATATGTAAACACTAGTTGTTATACATAAACTATTTAACTAAACATGTTTATTGGTTTGTTGGGGGTTTGATCATAATGCAACATAACAAACATGTACGAACCTGTGTTGTAGTATACAAGGACTTAAGTCGTCGAGAGGTGTTGAGAGTATGTTGTGACAAGATCTAACTACAAATAACTTATACATTTTACGTTATGTATTACAAGTTACATGTTTGTCATCAATAAAACAAATGAGAATGTATAGATTAAATATCGTAATATTTGCACTAACAAATGGCGCTTTTGTTATCACAATACAGAGGAACTTTTTTGAATACAAAGCCATAGTCAGATAATTGGGATCTCATCCATAAGATTTGAGCACAACAAGATGACGTGGCTATGTATTCAGCCTCTGTAGATGATATAGACGTACTCATTTGTTTCTTTGAAGACCAGCTTACTAACTTATCTCCTAAAAATTGAGCACCTCCTGACGTACTTTGACGTGTATCTTGACACCCTGCACGGTCTGCATCTACATATGCTTTTAGTGACATATCGGTGTCCTTCGGATACCCAAGTACCATGTTAATGGTTCCTTGGAGATACCAAAAACCTGTTTAACCGCTTCAAGGTGCTTTTTGGTAGGCTTAGACTGGTATCTAGCACACATGCATACAACGAATAGAATATAAGGTCTACTGGCTGTGAGGTTGATTCGTTGTTTGTGAGTGTGGTGAAATAAACACAATATCAATATATCAAATTAACCGTAAAACTCGACAAATTAACCTTTTAGGAAAAGGGTTAACGTGCCAAATCTTACGGGTGTGATAAAAGTGATACCGGGAAAGTGATTTCCCCGGGTCGTGTCCCAACGAGGTGTGAAATTGACGTCTTCGTTGAGTTTCGAGATTAGGACTTGAATTGGTTAAACGAATTTGGATTTGTGATTACGTTATTCTACAAAATAAAAAACGGGAATGAAAATGAAGTACGTAAAACAATATAAACTCTAAATAAACTACTTCTAAGCCTAAGAAACAATAAAACTGAGCTAAATCACATCCTAGGGGGCTAGAATGCAAAAACGCGAAACATGGGGAACGCGCCGAGCCCCGAAAGTGAAAAAGATTCAATTTAAATCCTACAAGCGCAAAACTAATTTTCCTACATTCTACATGACAAAAAATGATTTTAGGAAAAAGCCGGGAATTTTTTCTACTTTTAATTTATTTTCTACGAATTAAAAGTAATTTAATCTAATTAATTAATAAAAAATACTAAACTAATATGGAAAAATATACAAAAATTACAAAAAATACTTTACATTATGGAGGACCTAAGAAAAATAAAATGGGGCTAGCAGCTGATACGGATAAGCTGTTAAAAATAATCTATGCCAAGTAAGCTAAAACTACCAAACACCCTTTGTTTTGGACAGATAGCAACATATAAGCTACAAAAAGGCAGTTTAACAATGAACCAACATGACAACTAAGCACTAGATAATAGCAATAATCTAAATGCAACTAAATTAAGCTAAAATACAAGGATAAGCAGTTAGTTTAAAAGTTACACTAAGGGGGTCCTAAGCTAGAAAAGTAAGAAGAAATAAGTATGCTAAGGTACAAAATAAGCACTGAATAAGCTAAAGGAACACAGTTAAACAAGCACGCTAATGGGAGAATAAGCTAAGACATGAGATTATTTATCAAAAATAAGCTAAAACACCTAAATGAGGGGGGAGAACAGTTGGGAAATTAAGCTAAACTAAGAGGTATCCTAAACTAGATTAAATGAACAAATAAGCAATAAGCAAGTAAAATAAACACCTAATAAGCTATAACCTAATCTAAATACATTAAAAGCAATTAAGAAAATCTGAATAAGCTGAATTGAGAACCTGATAAGCACTGAAAAATGGAATCTGAGCTGCTGATCTGTTGTTGGTAGAACAGCCACTGTAACTTTTTTAAGCTTATTGATAAGCTGTGAGATGAGCTTCAAATTCAGAAACAAGCTACAACAATTAAAGTTAGCATAGTAAAGGTCCTAAAAATACTAATTGGATGGCAAGAAAAGCACTGAAACAACTTATAAATAAGCTGTTGACAGATGCTATTGGGACTTTGATAACTAATATAGAACAAAAAGGTGGGCAAGTGACAGATTTTAACACGGATTTAAACTAAGCTAAGGTGAACTAAGGTGCAATTAAAATGGACACATGATAATTTTGGAAGGGTAAGACTTAAGAAAAACCAATTTTTCCAATTTAAAACTTCAAATAAGCTGAAAATTAACCCCATGAACAGCAGCTGTAGATGATGTTCTGTGCAGTTCCAAAAAGACAGAAAACAACCTTTTTGGTTAGTCTAAACTTATAGAAACTTGATGAAACAGATTCTTACTACTTAAACTAACTTAAACTAGTTTAGAAAACTTTGACTCAACAAGTCAAACGGGTTAAAACTATTCTTTGACCAGTTTAAACGCATAAACCAAACACCCCTTTAGGCAGTGATTAAAAAAATGAGAGAACTTTAGATATCCTACTTTGAATCACACAACTGATTTCAAAAGTAACTTTAAAACAAATTCTACAAACCTCGAATATTAAAAATGCAAATTAATTGAACCAAAAAGATAAGTGCAAAAATTGAATTTAAAATAGAACTGGAAATTGCATTAACTGAAAATTAAAGGTTACATGTAAATGAGGATGACAATGAAAGTAAAAACATGAGCTAGAACTACAATTCTAGACTCTCCTACAATACAATCCTCTAATCCTATTTATACTAAAGATATAAAAAAAACAATCTTTTTCTTCTTTCTCTCCCTTCGTGCTATTTACTGTGAGAAAACAAACCAAAAACACATCTTGTGCTTCTTTCAATCAATCCCCACCATTGAATTTGTAGGTATAGATTAGGAATAAATCTGAGCCATTGGAGAGTTTTTGTGCTCCTGGATTGCCACAGTGGCATTGGCATCTCGTGACTTTGCATTGGGGGAGGGATTAGTGGGATTGGGAAATGGGTAAAGTGAGTTTTAGGGTTTGAGGATTCTGGGATATGTCTGGGTAAGGGGATGAAGGTGAAAGTGGAGGGAAGAAAAAAAAGCAGATATGTTTTTATCTGTTTTGTGGAGGGGTTAAATGAGAGAGGAAGGGGGTCAAGTGGTGAGGCAGGGGGTTCAATGGGTAGTGAAAGGGTTCAATGAGGAGGGTGAAAAGGTAATTTGGAGTTTTTGGGTTTCGGGGAAGGTTTCAAGATGGTTTTCCCAAACCCACTCTAAAAACGTGTCCGGGTCTTCAATTGATCAACGATTGTAGAAAGTTTCATCCCGGCACCGGCTTCTCGGCACTTTTCTGATTTCAGCTTGATTTTGCCCGTTTTCGCTCTGTTTTCAATCCTTTTTTTACATGCAACAAATAAAAATACAATCCAAGCATATTTTCTGTATTTTGAAGTATTTCAGAGTGTTTTTAAATGTTTTTGCAGTTTAAATGGGAATAAAATGATGAGTATTTAGACACTCATCAATCCCCCACACTAAACTATTGCTAGTCCCTAGCAATCTTTTGAAACATTAATGGATTTAAGTCTCTTTACAAAAAGCCATTACTTCTGGAGTAGCCAATTGTTTCAGTTCAAGTAAGAACCTTGGTACAATGATAACCATGTGATTTTGAGCAAACCATTACCCTTTCAACGGTTTGATTTGTCTTTACCGAAGCCGTTTGGTTCGGACTAGCCAACTCTTAGATAAAATATCTTTGGTGAGTCGATTACCAATTATGGTTTTCCAACTGCCTTTACTACAAGCCATAAACTTAGGGCTAGCCAACTAATCACTAATTAAAGATATGGTGAGTTGAACACCATACAATTTTGGGCAAATTGCAAGCCATCAACGGATTTGATAAATCTTTACCAAGAGCCGCTTTGCCCTGGATTAGCCAATCCTTTTGTTTATTAGACATGGCGGATCGATAACCGTAATCGAGTAAGTGCAAAACACTTACTCAAAAAAATTTTTGGCCAAAAATGGGGGAATTGGGTGGTATAATTACATGATAAAATCGTGAGAATTCCCCCCACACTAGAAATGAATATTGCCTCAATATTCAAAGTACCGGCGGTTATGCCGAAACATAGAACGTAAAAGGGAAATACTACGTCCATTATTTGAATTTTTTTGTTTTAGAAAACTTATGTACAACAAATGTGGGAGCAACTCCCCACACTAGGGTGGTAGAAAGTAGAAAGAAATCCGAAATATGGGTGAAAACCCATATAGTGTGCTACTGTTTTTGTTCCTCGAGTCGCTAGCTTGACACGACCCCGCATTCATTGGTTCATTGGGAAGCAAAGTGGAAGAAACAATCTCCATCGGACTTTCATTCAAGATGTTTGGACAAACATTTGAAGCACGTGAAAGTTCCACACCGATGAGATATATTCCCGGCTTAAGAGAATGAGAAATGCCGGGGTCAAAGATGGTATCTTCACTCTCGTAGGAGTTAAGACATGGAGAAGAAATGAGAGGAGAAGGCAAAGTGTCAATTACTTGACAACGGGTGGGATGGGTGGGCAAAAGATTAGATTGAGGAACATTAACCGAATGTTCAGAAATCTTATCCACCACTTTAGAAGTCACAACATCCGTGTTGGACTTAAGAAATATCCGAGAGTGAACTCCCTTGAAAGGTAAGATACCGGGTTTGAAAACTTTATCCTCAGATAGGAATGAAACACAAGTATCAACCATGGTAAAATCCTCAATGGTGGATGAGTTACTCATGGATGAAAGGGGATGTAGAGCATTTTGCTCAAAAAACTCATCCTCAATTCCCGGAGGAAGAGGATTGATCTGAGAGAGTTCACCGGCGAACTCCTCATGAAAAGGTCTACTCCTTTTAGGAAGGAGGAAGCAATTAAATGTGGACGACTCATACTGGGAAGAGAAAGATGAAAAGTGGGAATGCCACTACTCTCTTTTCAAGATGATCGTCATCAAAGCTGAATACTTCATATTCCTGAAGAGAATTCTGGAAAAAGCCTCAAGTTTAGGAAATGTTTTGGGCTTTTCCAAGATAGAGTCACTATCCTCAATGGGTATAGGGAAGCTGGTTTAGCACAAAATGATTCGATCTTAGAAACGAGGAGATTTACATTGAACAATTTTTCACGAAGTATCTCATCCTCAATTTTCAGATCATCAGAATCTCTCACCTCCTCTAAGCTAACTAGCTCAGAAGGTAACTCCTCGACATAATCGATGTCTCCATAGGATAAAGAATTATCAAAAGAAGTACAATCGTTGTCAGAATCGGAGAACATCTCGACATGATCGTTTGGGATGTCAAGAGGAGGAGAGGAATCATCATCAAGAGGCTCATCAAACATATTACCGGAGATAACCTCGGACTCACTTGGGGTTGGGACAAGGTTCTCAACACAAGACGGTTCCGTTTCCAGAATAGTGCTAAGATTTTCGTCCCCCATTAAAAGATTATCCGACGGTTCTAAGGTAGATAGGCAAGATAAGGGCGGAGAGTGGACATGTGCGGTACTTTGTGGGCTTAAGATATGCACCTTGTCCTTTGTCATCTCCCAATCTTCCTCATCCTCGTCATCGAGACGGCAAGCTTCGTTAAAGAGGAGAAGCTTTTGAGTTGCTCGCTCATCGGCTAGTAATCTTCGTTGCGGCTTGTTCCTCGGAAAGTTCTTCAAGAATTATCGAGGAAATTGATCAATGACTGACTGTGGGGTTGGATGTTGTCAAATTCGGAAGTCCACGATTGACATTGATAATCATCATGAGGATCCCCACACTTAGCACAATGAGGGTATTGGGGAGAGAAATTTTGAAATGACGTTTGATCATTGAAATGATGAAAAATACGGTTCGTTCGTATGAATTTTGTGGAGGGTAATTGAAATTGTTTTGAGGATAACTGAAAGATTTCGGGTTAGAATCATAAGCAAATGAATTCTCAGCGCAAATCGAACAACATCCATTGACAAGATAGTTTCCACACCACTCGCACATACATTTGTAACAACGAAAACCTTGTGGTAACAAGTCTCCACGACCGTAGCAATAACTTTGATCAAACGAAGATATTTCGGGCTCGGGAATAGGAATCGAGGGTTCAACAACATCACATAAGGAAGGAAAAGCGGTATTTCCCGAAGTTGAATCATGACGAAGTTCAATTAAGAAGTTTTGAATCATGTCATTTCGGCCCTAAAAAGAAATCGCCGGTAAAACGTTCTCGAAGATTCGGAGTTGGGACAAGTGGTGTGCTCTTAGAGCTAGCAAGTTCCACCACTTCCGTTATGGTCTCCAGTGTTTGAACGGGTTCATCGTAATCAATTCTAATTCTTGACCTTTTTTCATCGGCTTGAATTTGCTCGATTAGATTACGGGCTCTAACTTCAAAGAAAGTATCCTCGTAACCCTCAGTGAGTGCTTGAGGTAGCTCCGACGTTTGAACGGGTTTGTCAACATTAGAACGTATTTCGGGTTGTGGCGGTGGTCAAAATAACTTTGAAAATAATTTTTTATGGATAATTCGCACAAATTGCAAAATTCGCTTGAACTAGGCCTTCCACACCGCTCACACACACTTGTGACGATGATGTTGATGATTGTCGACATAAGAATTAAACATATAGAGGGTTAAAGAGATAGAATTAAACGGTTTTGAGGTTAAAGAAGAGTAGAATCAAACGGTGCGAGAGGGTAAGAGAAATAGAATCATACGGATAAGAGGAATGAGAAGAGTATTTTTGTATTTTTCAAAAACGGTAACTTCACGAGGAATGTTCTTCAAGTCACTAATCGCAAAAATCACGATATTGTCGCAACACCTCCCACGTGGCGCCAAAATTTGATTCGTGAAAAAGTGAGTGTGGTGAAATAAACACAATATCAATATATCAAATTAACCGTAAAACTCGACAAATTAACCTTTTAGGAAAAGGGTTAACGTGCCAAATCTTACGGGTGTGATAAAAGTGATACCGGGAAAGTGATTTCCCCGGGTCGTGTCCCAACGAGGTGTGAAATTGACGTCTTCGTTGAGTTTCGAGATTAGGACTTGAATTGGTTAAACGAATTTGGATTTGTGATTACGTTATTCTACAAAATAAAAAACGGGAATGAAAATGAAGTACGTAAAACAATATAAACTCTAAATAAACTACTTCTAAGCCTAAGAAACAATAAAACTGAGCTAAATCACATCCTAGGGGGCTAGAATGCAAAAACGCGAAACATGGGGAACGCGCCGAGCCCCGAAAGTGAAAAAGATTCAATTTAAATCCTACAAGCGCAAAACTAATTTTCCTACATTCTACATGACAAAAAATGATTTTAGGAAAAAGCCGGAATTTTTCTACTTTTAATTTATTTTCTACGAATTAAAAGTAATTTAATCTAATTAATTAATAAAAAATACTAAACTAATATGGAAAAATATACAAAAATTACAAAAAATACTTTACATTATGGAGGACCTAAGAAAAATAAAATGGGGCTAGTAGCTGATACGGATAAGCTGTTAAAAATAATCTAAGCCAAGTAAGCTAAAACTACCAAACACCCTTTGTTTTGGACAGATAGCAACAGATAAGCTACAAAAAAGCAGTTTAACAATGAACCAACATGACAACTAAGCACTAGATAATAGCAATAATATAAATGCAACTAAATTAAGCTAAAATACAAGGATAAGCAGTTAGTTTAAAAGTTACACTAAGGGGGTCCTAAGCAAGAAAAGTAAGAAGAAATAAGTATGCTAAGGTACAAAATAAGCACTGAATAAGCTAAAGGAACACAGTTAAACAAGCACGCTAATGGGAGAATAAGCTAAGACATGAGATTATTTATCAAAAATAAGCTAAAACACCTAAATGAGGGGGGGAGAACAGTTGGGAAATTAAGCTAAACTAAGAGGTATCCTAAACTAGATTAAATGAACAAATAAGCAATAAGCAAGTAAAATAAACACCTAATAAGCTATAACCTAATCTAAATACATTGAAAGCAATTAAGAAAATCTGAATAAGCATGAATTGAGAACCTGATAAGCACTAAAAATGGAATTGAAATGCTGTGACCTGCTGTTGGTAGAATGACCACTCTGTAACTTTTTAAGCTTATTGATAAGTCGTGAGATGAGCTTCAAATTCAGAAACAAGCTACAACAATTAAAGTTAGCATAGTAAAGGTCCTAAAAATACTAATTGGAGGGCAAGAAAAGCAAAACGACTTATAAATAAGCTGCTGATGATGCTATTGGGACTTTGATAACTAATATAGAACAAAAGGTGGGCAAGATGATTTTAACACGGATTTAAACTAAGCTAAGGTGAACTAAGATGCAATTAAAATGGACACATGATAATTTTGGAAGGGTAAGACTTAAGAAAAACCAATTTTTCCAATTTAAAACTTCAAATAAGCTGAAAATTAACCCCATGAACAACAGCTGTAGATGATGTTCTGTGCAGTTCCAAAAAAACAGAAAACAACCTTTTTGGTTAGTCTAAACTTATAGAAACTTGATGAAACAGATTCTTACTACTTAAACTCACTTAAACTAGTTTAGAAAACTTTGACTCAACAAGTCAAACGGGTTAAAACTATTCTTTGACCAGTTTAAACGCATAAACCAAACACCCCTTTAGGCAGTGATTAAAAAAAATGAGAGAACTTTAGATATCCTACTTTGAATCACACAACTGATTTCAAAAGTAACTTTAAAACGAATTCTACAAACCTCAGAATATTAAAAATGCAAATTAATTGAACCAAAAAAAGATAAGCTGCAAAAATTGAATTTAAAATAGAACTGGAAATTGCATTAACTGAAAATTAAAGGTTACATGTAAATGAGGATGACAATGAAAGTAAAAACATGAGCTAGAACTACCATTCTAGACTACTCTTACAATACAATCCTCTAATCCTATTTATACTAAAGATATAAAAAAAAATCATTTTCTTCTTTCTCTCCCTTCTGTGCTACTTCTGTGTGAGAAAACAAACCAAAAACACATCTTGTGCTTCTTTCAATCAATCCCCACCATTGAATTTGTAGGTATAGATTAGGAATAAATCTGAGCCATTGGAGAGTTTTTGTGCTTCTGGATTGCCACAGTGGCATTGGCATCTCGTGACTTTGCATTGGGGGAGGGATTAGTGGGATTGGGAAATGGGTAAAGTGAGTTTTAGGGTTTGAGGATTCTGGGATATGTCTGGGTAAGGGGATGAAGGTGAAAGTGGAGGGAAGAAAAAAAAGCAGATATGTTTTTATCTGTTTTGTGGAGGGGTTAAATGAGAGAGGAAGGGGGTCAAGTGGTGAGGCAGGGGGTTCAATGGGTAGGCAAAGGGTTCAATGGGGAGGGTGAAAAGGTAATTTGGAGTTTTTGGGTTTCGGGGAAGGTTTCAAGATGGTTTTCCCAAACCCACTCTAAAAACGTGTCCGGGTCTTCAATTGATCAACGATTGTAGAAAGTTTCATCCCGGCACCGGCTTCTCGCACTTTTCTGATTTCGGCTTGATTTTGCCCGTTTTCGCTCTGTTTTCAATCCTTTTTTTACCTGCAACAAATAAAAATACAATCCAAGCATATTTTCTGTATTTTGAAGTATTTCAGAGTGTTTTTAAATGTTTTTGCAGTTTAAATGGGAATAAAATGATGAGTATTTAGACACTCATCAGAGGTACATCAGGGATCCAATCATACTTCGATATTTCGTTTGATCAACCATGATCCCTAAGTTGTCATCATCCAGTTTTGTGCGCTCCACCATGGGAATGTCAACAGGGTCACAAGAATCAAATCCAAATTTCTTTAAAATTTCGTTTGCATATTTAGATTGATTAATAAAAATGCCTCCGGGACTTTGTGAAATTTGTAATCCCAAGAAAAATGACATTTGTCCCATCATAGACATTTGAAATTTGGAGCCCATCTCCTTTGAAAATCGGTCACATTCATTAGGGTCGGTCGAGGCAAAAATAATATCATCAACAAAAATTTGAACATGAATTATGTGTTTGCCTGACTTTCTGGTGAACAATGTGGGATCAACTGCTCCTTTGCTGAATCCATTTGACAAGAGAAACTTTGACAATGTATCATACCATACCCTTGGAGCTTGCTTTAAATCGTTGAGGGCCTTCTTCAAGCGATAGACATGGGTAGGATGCTCTGGATTCACAAAACCTTCGGGTTGACTGATGTAAACCACTTCTTTGAGATCTCTATTAATACAAATAAGCCGTAAAAACTTTTATTTATATTTTACGATCTTCAAATGTTTTGTCGATAACAAACGTAAAATCATTTTAACGAAACAAATAAAATACGTAAACTGTTTGAGCCAATAGTTTTCTAACACACTTACGTTTTCACATAAAACACTAAAACAAGTATAAGTGATTTTATGATTTAGTAATACATATGTACAATAACTAGTGTTTACATATTTGGGTAAATATATACTTAAACTAGTATATACTAAAATGGGTAAAAACTAACAAATGGTATTGACCCATAACCCATGGTTTTATCCAAACCATTTGACTAGGTACATTGAACTCATGAGATACATTGTATCTAATAAGAAACCCATGAATCAACCCATAACCCATGACCCATGACTCATAAACAAAATACCCATGGGTAAAGAGGAGCGTCCCATGGATCCCTAGCTTTACGCTAGCCGGATCCCTTGTGGGAGGGATCCGTGGGATCCGAGGAACAATAAGTTTTCTCCTCTATAAATAGTCAGCCATTTCTTCCTTTTGGCTCGCCACTTTCACACATACTTTCTCCAAGTATTGTACCTCTCTAACCACTGAACCTAAGGGATCTTTCTATGTAGTTTGTCTTTTGTTTTTGTCTGATTCTCTAGGTTCCTCTTAAAGGCGAGATCACCACTTCTTGAAGTCGAGCAAGCTCAAGTCCATGAGTTGCCATGCTTCGTCATCATCAAGATAACTGAGGTTCTCTTGTTGATAGTTCTTTCTTCCTCCGTAGAGATGTTGTGTTGAAGGCATTAGTGAAGGATGCCGAAAGAGTCAAGACGAAAGAATTAGTGAAGGGTGCTTAACGTCCGTGTCAAAAGCATTAGTGAAGAATGCTAAAGGTGTCAAGTCAAAGGCATTAGTGAAGGATGCCTAGGAATCAAAACAAGTGGCATTAGGGAAGAATGCCTAAGTCGTATAATCGATGAGGTGCATCGTTATAGATATAAGTATTAGTTTATTTCCAAGGATGGTGATATCCTTGATGGTGTTGTGGAGTGGATCTCCTTGAGATTAGGTGTTGTGTTGTGTTGGGTAGTAGTTCCTCCATAGTAATGGAACTAGGTACTTAGCCTAGTACCTAATAAAGGGTAGGAGACGTTGTGATAGGTGTGGTTCACCTTGGAGTGAAAGAACCCGGTGGTTAGCCTAGCACCGGAAAAAGAGTAGGTGACGTTGTGAAGGCTTCTCCGCCATAAGGAGATTGGTTTCGTGTAGTGTTTACGAACTCTCGAGTAGGTGACTTGGGGAGTGGAGTAGGGAAAGGAAGGTGTCCTTGTAGCCGAACCACTATAAATACTCGTGTCGTGGTTATGTGCTTCTTACTCTTTATCTTTCATTACACGTTTATATATCTATCTATCAACGTCCAACATAAACAACCAAATAGATTGACATAACTTAATCTAAATGTGTTAAAACAAAGTTTTAATTGGTAAAACTATTCAACCCCCCCTTCTAGTTTTCCACAATTGGCATCAGAGCTTTGTTATCAAGTTTCTTAGAGTATGTTGTACTTTAAAAACTTGATACGATCCGTGTACGTTTGAAAACTAAAAAGAAGGAATTTTCAAGTCATGTTTTAAAAATCATTATAATGTTTATTGTTGGACAATGATAGAATGTTCTAACATATTCCTTATTAAGTATTCTCCATACTTGGATTCGGGCTTACCAAGAAGATCATGAAGAATCTATCTAAATATTTCTTTTCGCAAAAAGAATGTTTAAGTATTGTGTTTCTCACACATGAATCTGGAGATTCCAAGAAGATCACAAAGCATTTCATCTAAATACTTCTTTTCTTAAAAAGAATATTTAGCTAAGGTATGATCGTTAATAATTTACTTTTGTTTTATTATTGTTAAAATCTTAGTTGCATAATTAATATCTATTAGTAATTACTCTAGTAGTTATCTATATTAAAATCATCATCAAGAATAGTATTCTTCTATTGATTTGTATAGACTACACTACCAACTCGTAATAATTATTTCTTGGTTATTCGATAGCCTTAATCATTATCCATCACAAAGGAATTATTGACACTCCATCTATGTCAATAAATTTTCGTGCGAAACTTCTTGTATTATGATAAAATGGGATTTTATCATAATCTTTGATAAACCTTCTAAGAATTGTGACTAATTTCTTAAAAAGGGAACCACGTCTAGTAGGATTAGTACTAAACCGTCAATAAACTCAAATCACAAGTTATTGAGCCTAAACATCAAATTCTAGGAGCTTTTAGAACTCCCAAACCAAAGTTATCAAGGAATACTTAAGCTGATTTTTGTTGTCATGCCGGATCCCTACGTTTACACTAGCCGGATCCCAAATGAGAGGGATCTGCGGGATCCGTGCAACAGAAGACAGGATAAGTTAGTAATGATCACTATGGATTTTCCACAATTATATTCACCTCAAAGACTCACGAACAAGAACACAACTACTATTCAAAGGAGCAATTTGATCATTTCTCTCAAGCATAACAATCACTTGTGTAAGTATAATCTTCACTACATTGTTAATTTAATTCCTTGATTTCTAGGATCACAATTTCTTCATCTTTAAGAGTTGGGTTCAAATGGGTTTATCATAATTTGTCACCACATTGTTTTCTAAGATAATCTAAATCAAAGAATTAACATTGTTAATACAAATTAAACACGTTTCTTGAATTTAACAAAGATGATGAGAGCAAAATTGTGATCAAACCCTCTAGGTTACTATTCACAATTAACACCACATTGTGGTTGTATTGTTTAGGAACAATCATGCCAAGCAACAAACAACAAGATTACCAAGACACCGCTCATTACATACCAATGTACCATGGAAAAGATGGACTTAGTCCGGACGATAGGAAAGCCTTTAAAATGCTCGAAAAGAGACTCTTTCACGAAGGTCGAGTAGTAGAACCATCATTTCTTGCCAATACCGACATAAGAGAAGTTTTTGGAGCTATTGGGTTTGATTGTTTATTGGACATAAACGAACAAATTTGCCCGGTTTTTGTACTCGAGTTCTACAAGACAATGGGGAATGTTAGAAATGATGATGGGTCCATCTCGATTAACTTTACCATAAATGAGCATGAGTACACCTTTTCGCTTGTAGAGTTTGGAAGAATAATAGGGGTTCCATATCAAGGTGTTTGTATGTATTCTAATGAGTGGTCATTGGAGGAGATACACTCTATGGTTGATCATCATGCAATCTATCACATGATAATCACGGAAGCAACCACGGTGAGGGACACCGTGTTCATGCTAAGAGCATCCCCATCAAGGGTCACTAGGAAGTCGAAAGTGATCTATAGGGATCCTTTCCAAATGGAGCTCTCCGAGATATACGGATTGTACAGGAAATGGGAAGATGTGATAAGGGAGAATGTGGTGTGCCTAGTAGGAAACAAGGATCACCCCAACACATGTCTAAGTTTCATGATCTATTGCCTAGTGACCGAGACTCGCTTTAACCTTGCTTACTATATGATCAAGAGAATGGCAAGTGTGAGAAGCATGGACAAAATGGTGCTTCCGTATGCAATGCTCCTAACCCGTCTTGCTAAATTCATCTTTGCATTAGATCCTTCTCCGCAATCCAATGATCATAGCTTTTGCAACAAGGTTATGGTGTCATTGACCTAGGGAAGAACTACAAGGTTTATGGTAGATGGCAAAAGGCCTCACCTACCCACGGATCCCTCGGAAGAAAGGGAGAGGCAAAGAGAATGTGAAGGAAGTAGCAACCCACTCGGAAATACCGAACTCGACCCCTTGGAATACATCAACCAATTGCCGGACGTTCCTGGTGCATCACCCGAATGGCAACAAACCAAGGGAATCTTCAATTGCTTCGCCAACTTCTTGAAGAAAAAGAAGTAGAGATGGTATGATAAAGAGTGTAGGACGGGTGAAGACGGGAAGGAGAGGAGAAATGAGGTAAGGTCATAGGACCTAAATTTGTGAAGAACAATTTCAAACAATGGGTTGTAACACTTAAACAATGCTTATGTAGGATAGTGTAGTATGTAGGTCTTGCCATATCTTGGCACTAAACAATCTTAACTTAGGAACTTGTAGAATGAGATTTTACGACTCCTTGAAAACATTCAAGTGGTCGTCGTCACTCATTTTAGGAAATTTTAGCTCTCCCTACTTTGCTATGCCTTATATTTGTTTTGTTCTTGCATTTGGTCCCTATAGAAACAACTAGGAGAAGCATTTGCTAAAAGGTTCAAAGTTGCACATTTGCTGAAAGCCTTCTGATCTGCAGTAGGCGGATCCCAACATTATAACTAGCCGAATCCCTCCCAGAAGGGAACCGCGGGATCCGTGACTACAGATGAGCAATACAGACTTGCTTATATCAAAATAGCTCACTAGATCACCTCACACTAGTCAAACATAAGATATTAGAGCTAACTAAGTCTTCATCAAATATTTGAAAGCCTCACAATCACCCATGGCTTACCTAGGATATATTTCAAAGTATTTTTGATTTATCAACTCTTCAAAACTCACCATATTTCCGCTCCAATGCTCAAAAATTATTTATCACATCTCATATCACTTAGTTTGGTATATCCATCAATTTTAGCAAATTGGTCTTAATCACTTTTGATTCAAAATTAGGCTCAAAACTAGTTTTTCATTTTTTCTTTATTTTTTAAGATTTTAGTAAATTTTTCTTAAGTCATCATCTGACTTCTAGGACTAATTACCACCATTTCTCCATATCAAATCAAATGGTATCCTTGTCAAACACTTAGTTAGACTACCTAGCTAAAGTCAATTTTCTTACCCAAAACCATCATAAAGCACCATCACCCATTATGGTTGAGCATTTAAGATATCCAACAATTAAAAACTTCAAAATTAAGTCAAAACCTCGAAATACATAGGTAATAAACCTTACAAAAGTATAATCATTTCACCTAGAACCTGTTTGACAGGCGGATCCCTGGTTTATAACCAGACGGATCCCTGGTGAGAGGGATCCACGGGATCCGTGACAGCAGAAAGCTAAAACCAGCTTCCCTCTTCAATTTTAAACCACCTTTTGGTTATCTAACTACTTTTAGCTTTCATTTATTGTCTCTCTAGAGCTGATCAAAATCCTAAGTGCATGCTTAATCCTCTTAGTGGCCAAGAATTTAATTCTCTAATTCAAATGACCCTTTATAAACCAAACACTCTTAAGGTTAGGGCATCACTTTCACCTAGCTCTCAAAAATCAGTCACTAAAAGCTCATATAACATCCTTATCACCACCATGACTAAAGCTTTTAGCAACAACTCCTCAACAAAAGGCTCATCCAAAAGAAAGAGTCATATGATCCATGAAATCTCATCCACCGAATCATCTCCCATAAGAGATGAAAATGGGAGAATCCCACCTCAACAAACTAATTCAACAATTGCTATGAGAACCGCAAGGATTAGCATCAAACCTTTTGGGCTACAAAAAGGGTCATCTAGTTCAAAACCAAACATAGCTTGTTCTAGCAAGCCGTCTAAGTCCTCATTCCTTGAGCATGGATTTAACGAGCCTCTTCCTTACCCAAATCTCTATGCATTAGAGCACTCGCCACCAAGAACCTCCCACTCACCAACTTTCTCGTTGAATAGGGAACCACCCGCAACACCGAATAGTCCATCATGGGAAACAAGGAACAATCATGGAAATGATCATATGGAGCAACTTCCACTACCACCACCCTCACCTTTAGTAGAACCTCATCCCACACCTCAAAATGAAATCCCACAATCGTTCGTAGAGCCTCCTCAAAACATCCATTTCCCTCCGGTTCCCAATCAAGGCAATAGTTGCCCAAATTGTCTAATCACCCAAGGACTTGTTCAAGAAGTAAGAAATGAGTTACATTTCATGTTTAATCATCTTCTTGAAAGATTGGATCAAATCAACAAGTCTACTCATCCTTAGACTCTAGCACTTTGTTGCATTCTAGGCTTTAGTAACTTATTAGTAGAAAATGTATGGCTAGATCATTCTCTTAGTTTTAGAGATTTGTTTGATTATCTCTTGGTTTTATTGAATGATTACTTATATGCCATATTACTTTGTGTTTATGCTTGCTAATTATATACATATTATCATCTCATTATTAGCATTGTTTGGCATATCTTCATTGCTGAAGAATTTGTCACCAGACAGACGGATCCCTCCAAAATGCCTAGACGGATCCCTCCACAAAGGGAACCGTGGGATCCGTGGGATCCGTGCTACAGAAGAACAATTTTCTACTAACTTGAGTCTTATTTGCAGCAAATTATGCATTATACTCTTGTTTTCTAACCTTTATTTTGTAGATTTTCAAAATACACATGAAGATTTTGACACCATAAAGCTAGGGGGAGCTTTGTGTCAAACCATACATTGAAAATCCATTTGTAACTGAATCCTTATTTGGATTACTCTTCTTGAAACCCCATTGCAAAGTTGCAATCTTCAAGGGGGAGCATGTTCGTCACAAGGACGAACCATTTGCAAACATAATTGCAAAACATTAGCTTACTTACTTTTATGTACTTGACGCCCACACAAAGGGATGGACTCGTCAAGGGGGAGTTAAGACGAGAACCATTCCCATCACTTACTCACTTTACATCTTTTCTTTTTTACATGTTTTTCTTAAAACTTTGTGTTAGTTTCTTTTCGACGCTCTTTTTGTTTCGACAAAAAGGGGGAGAAGAGAGTAAAAACTCCAATTCAAACTTTTACGAATTTTAGTTTTTCCTTAAAATAATTTTATGTTTTGTCATCAACAAAAAGGGGGAGATTGTTAATACAAATAACCCGTAAAAATGTTTATTTATATTTTACGATCTTCTAATGTTTTGTCGATAACAAACGTAAAATCATTTTAACGAAACAAATAAAATGCGTAAACTGTTTGAGCCAATAGTTTTCTAACACACTTACGTTTTCACATAAAACACTAAAACAAGTATAACTGATTTTATGATTTAGCAATACATATGTACAACAACTAGTGTTTACATATTTGGGTAAATATATACTTAAACTAGTATACACTAAAATGGGTAAAAACTAACAAATGGTATTGACCCACAACCCATGGTTTTATCCAAACCATTTGACTAGGTACTTTGAACTCATGAGATACATTGTATCTAATAAGAAACCCATGGATCAACCCATAACCCATGACCCATGACTCATAACCAAAATACCCATGGGTAAAGAGGAGCGTCCCACGGATCCCTAGCTTTACGCTAGCCGGATCCCTTGTGGGAGGGATCCGGGGAACAGTAAGTTTTCTCCTCTATAAATAGTGAGCCATTTCTTCCTTTTGGCTCACCACTTTCACACATACTTTCTCCAAGTATTGTACCTCTCTAACCACTGATCCTAAGGGATCTTTCTATGTAGTTTGTCTTTTGTTTTTGTGTGATTCTCTAGGTTCCTCTTAAAGGCGAGATCACCACTTCTTGAAGTCGAGCAAGCTCAAGTCCATGAGTTGCCATGCTTCGTCATCATCAAGACAAATGAGGTTCTCTTGTTGATAGTTCTTTCTTCCTCCGTAGAGATGTTGTGTTGAAGGCATTAGTGAAGGATGCCGAAAGAGTCAAGACGAAAGCATTAGTGAAGGGTGCTTAACGTCCGTGTCAAAAGCATTAGTGAAGAATGCTAAAGGTGTCAAGTCAAAGGTGTTAGTGAAGGATTCCTAGGAATCAAAACAAGTGGCATTAGGGAAGAATTCCTAAGTCGTATAATCGATGAGGTGCATCGTTATACATATAAGTATTAGTTTATTTCCAAGGATGGTGATATCCTTGATGGTGTTGTAACAAGGAGTAGATCTCCTTGAGATTAGGTGTTGTGTTGTGTTGGGTCGTAGTTCCTCCATAGTAATGGAACTAGGTACTTAGCCTAGTACCTAATAAAGGGTAGGCGACGTTGTAATAGGTTTGGTTCACCTTGGAGTGAAAGAAGCCGGTGGTTAGCCTAACACCGGAATAAGAGTAGGCGACGTTGTGAAGGCTTCTCCACCATAAGGAGATTGGTGTCGTGTAGTGTTTACGAACTCTTGAGTAGGTGACTCGGGGAGTAGAGTAGGGCAAGGAAGGTGTCCTTGTAGCCGAACCACTATAAATACTCGTGTCGTGGTTATGTGCTTCTTACTCTTTATCTTTCATTACACGTTTATATATCTATCTATCAACGTCCAACATAAACAACCAAATAGATTGACATAAGTTAATCCAAATGTTTTAAAACGAAGTTTTAATTGGTAAAACTATTCAACCCCCCTTCTAGTTTTCAACAATCTCCATTAAGAAAAGCAGTCTTTACATCCATCTGATAAACCACCATGTTCTTGCTAGCAGCATTAGCCAAGAAGATTATAATAGCCTCAATTCGTGCAACTGGAGCAAATGATTCCTCAAAGTCAATACCCTCCTCTTGTCGGTATCCTTTAGCCACTAGCCTTGCCTTATTTTTCAGAACATCACCGTGTTCATTAAGCTTTACTTTAAAGATCCACTTGAGAGCAATAATCATAGCGCAATCTGGAGCAGGTACTAATTCCCATACATCAAGACGATCGAACTCATGGATTTCTTCTTGCATAGCACTAAACCAGCTGTCCTCAGACATTGCTGTTTTGACATCTTTAGGTTCGATTTTTGATAATACAGAATTGAAGAAGCACCATAAGGCATCAGTAGCAAGTTATTTACGAGTGGATATCGGGCAAGAAGGGTTCCCAATGATGTTATCTAGTGGATGATCATGTGTCCATTTTCTAAGATATTCATGTGGCTGATGATGAGGAACTAATGTAGCAGAGTTTGGATCCTCTGATGATGATGGTTCAGGTGTTGGTTCAGGAGAAAATATGTTTTCAAACGGGGCAACTTCGGGGGTAACAAAGGGGTTATCTGCATCATAATTAGCAGCTACATTTCTATGATTTACAGCTGAAGATTGAGGATTTGAAGATGATGATGTGTGATCGGCAACTGGCGCTTCTTGAGATAAAGTCA
This sequence comes from Chrysanthemum makinoi, assembly GCA_910596185.1. NCBI lineage: Eukaryota > Viridiplantae > Streptophyta > Magnoliopsida > Asterales > Asteraceae > Chrysanthemum > Chrysanthemum makinoi. The sequence continues at coordinate 2,565,923 of OU343216.1, read as the reverse complement.
TTGAAACGGATGGACCATTCATATTGGTTGGATTAGAAGCAGCTGCAGTTGGTGGTACAGAATTGTCATTAGCCTGAGGTTCATAATATTGATCAAACATCGGATCAAACAATTTATTCAAATCTTCTTCTGATTGAGGTACATAAGGATATGCAGGGGAGTGATTCTGTTCAAGAGAAGAACTGATGGGACTACTTGACAAAAATTGAGGTGCGGGTCCAGAACTGGATTGTCCTGGAGCCATATGCTCCGACAGCTCATCGAACGTGACGTGAATAGATTCCATGATGTCTCGGGTTCTTTTATCGTAGATTCGGTAACCCTTTTGGTTTGGTGCATAACCAACGAAAACTCTAATGTATGCCTTAGCTTTCAATTTACCCAAATCTTGACCTTCATTAGTAGGATAGCATTAGGCACTGAACACACGTAGAAAAGACAAATCCGGTTTTTGGTTGTGGACAAGTTTGTACGGAGTTTTTCCATGATTTGTATGAATTAGGGAACGGTTTTTGGTGTAGCATGCAGTGGAAATGGCTTAAGCCCAGAGAAACATTCGAGCCTTTGAATAGATTAGCATAGTCCTTGCAGCTTCTACAAGAGTTCGCTTTCGTCTTTCAACTACATCGTTATGTTGAGGAGTACGTAGAACAATTCTTTGATGGCTGATTCCAATGCTTTCGTAAAACTGACTTAGTACTTTTTTACAAACTCAGTTCCATTGTCTGTTCGGATAATTCTGACTATTTTATTAAGCTGAACCTGCAGATGTTTAATAAGTTTGATGATGACGTCTGGAGTTTAATCCTTTGACCTCAAAAACTTAACCCAAGTAAACCGAGAGTAGTCATCAACCACGACTAGCACATATTTCTTCCCGTTTATAGTTTGCACTCTCATGGGTCCGCACAAATCCATATGAAGAGTATGGAGAACTTCCATAATTGAGTTTGCAGGTTTGGATTTATGGGCATATTTCTTGCTTTTTCCCAATTGGCATGCTGAACAAAGATAATCTTTTTCATACTTTAATCTGGGTAAGCCTCTCACGAGGTCCTTTCTAGAAAGATCATTTATGGTTCCGAAGTTCAAGTAATTGAGACGACAATGCCATAACCAAGACTTTGTTTTAGAAGCCTTTGAGAACAAGCAGATTGGAGAAGACTTCATCATATCTTTGATAGAGATGGTGTACAGATTAGTGCCACGTGTTCCCTTTAACAGTTCAACACCATCTAGTTCTCTAACGAAGTAAGAGTGTTTTCTGAAGGCCACTTCAAGATCTGAGTCACATAATTGACCAACAGAGAACATATTATGACCGAGTCCTTCAACATAATATACCCGGGAGATTACACTATCACCAAATACATAATCTCCATAACCCATAATTGCCCAAAGTGGTCGTTTCCAAATCTAACAGTCCTGATGAATTTATTCACAAAGTTCTTGAGCCGTGAGCGATCTCCAGTCATATGCTTTGAACAGCCTGAGTCCAAATACCACAGAAAGATTTGTACGACCTGCAGTTGAACACAGACAAGTATGGATGACTGGATAATTTGGATCCCCATGCGAGAATGGGTTCCACTCGGTTAGTAAATGAGATTGGAACACCCATATCAGAAATAGAAGCGATGACATCATTAGAGGTGGATGCAATACTAGTAGAAGCACTTGGCCTATGTGTAGTATGACTACTTCTTAATGGGATGATCCTACCAGTAGGTTTCCATTCCTTAGTGGGCATAGATCTATTCCTATTAGGACAAAATTCATTAACTTTGAATGTGCGGCCAGTGGGTTTCCATTGATAACCCACATTATTGAACTTTCTCCCTGTAGGTTTCCAATAATTACTAACCTTTTTCTATATTGTCTTTCTGGCATCCTTAACCTGTTTGGCATTTCTTACATTTTTGACTTTCAACTCATTCACAACACATTCATGATAAATATCAGAAACCAAATATTCATTACATGTTTTGCAAATAGTAGTAGAATTCGAATTAATTACAGTACGCTTATAGCTAATACTAGAATCAACACGATTCGTCTTATTCAACTCAAACTTATTATTTCTAGAGTGGTCTTCTACTTTCTTCCCTTGATCACTCTTGGCTTGCGAGGTCCTATCTTGCTTTGTATTTCCTGGAGGCTTTGACCCGCTTACCTTAGTGTCACTGATTACTCCTGTAGAATGAATGATGGGGACATTAGTTGGTTTCACTACTTTCTACATTCCTGTTCTGGAAGTGCTGGGATCTGAGATACTAGGAGGCACATCAAAGGTCACATGCTTGACTTTCGGCATGGAACAAGCCATATCAAGGGTCACATGCTTGACTTTAGGCATAGAACAAGGCATAACAACACTATCTTTCCTAGTACCAGATTTAGGACATATTTCTATTAAGCATTCTAAAAGTTCCTGAGATCGTTTGGCATATAAGCATGCATCCCTAATCGCTTTATCAAGTGGTTTCTCTACATTATCCTCTTCAACAATCTCACGGAGACATTCTAGACTATCCTTAAGGTATGAAAAATATGTTTAACATGCAAGTTCATTGTTTCTAAGATGAGGGAGAATATACTTCACAGACATAGCATATTTAGTACAAGCAGGCACCTTTGGTGCAATATTCTCACCACTGGTGATTGACATTTTTCCTTTTACCTGACTCTTCAGATTCTCAATTTCATTTTGCAAAGAAGTATCTTTTTATTATTCTTGTCACGAGTGACCTTAATTGATTCATATAACTCTTTGAAATGCAGTTTAACTTTTTCATTTTCTGCTAGAAAACATTCATTTTCATGTTGTAATACATTAATGATGTTTTGAAGATGAAAATTCTAAGAATTATGAGAATCTAAAAGAGGAGGCATATGGGAGCCAACCACTTCATTCTTTTCTCCCTTCATTTGGGAAATTTGGGCTTTCAACCTTTTGATCATGTTGCACTAAGCTCGAATCTGTTCATCTCATTCGTTTAATTAACAACATCAAACTCAGGAGCATCTGAAGATGTCTTGGCGTTCGAGGTTTTAACATTTTCTTTGAGATGTTGATATTTTAATTGTAAAGCAAGATATTCAACTTCCAATTTATAAAATTGTCTGACCATGTTATCATGATCATCCCTTTTGATTTTATCATGCAATTTTGAATTTGTGGTCTCAAGCTCAATGACGAGACTTTCAAAGCAACAGATAATTCATGAAATTGAGAAGTAGTAATAGAGTAATTCGTAACAGTGTAAAACACATCTTGGGCAATGCATCTAGAAATCAAATTATCATTTAGGATGTGAAGATTTTTTCTCTCATTCTCATTACTTTTGAGCTCACATTTATAATCTTTGACCTCGTTTTCCATTTCATTAAACATTCTTTTCATGTCTTTAACCTCAGTATCTATGGCCTTTTGAAGAGATTCAAATTATTCTTTTAGTTGTTTAAAGAAAGGCATGACCTCAGTTAAGTAACATTCTTTTGTTTGCTCAAAACCCCTTTCCCCTTCAGTAATTCCCATTGGAGTGATTCTCTTCTTACATGTTTTCTCAAAGTCAACAAATAGTTGGTAAACTACATGCAGGATGACTAAGGTTTTTCTTTGAGTGGGAAGAGTTCTAGGCACTAAATGCATAGGTGTATTTGGAGGATACACAGTAGCTGGAGGCAATTTCCTACAAGGGGGATTCTTTTCAACAAGATTATCAGCTTTTTGCTTATGCATATCTTTCTTCCAAAACACTTATTCAGGGGTCAACTGAGTCTGAGGTCTAAACTTATTGAAGGCAATCCAGTTTTACTTAGCATAATTTGGTGTTTTAAATGTGATATTATATGCTATGCACCAAGGATCTTTTAGTTTCTTATCCATTTTATCTCTAGAGGCATCTTCTAATGCTCTATCCTCTGATGGTTTTTTTCTATGCTTAAGGATCTCATTGCCATCATAAATTACATTTTGAGCAGCTTTTGCTTTCTTTCCAAACTTAGGATTGGGTGCATCTACAAGGCTAGTACTATGCTTATCGCTTAATACTTTATGCTTAGTGATCATGTGAGCAGTCTGAATGGTGTTCCCTTGTACGTACAACTTGTTTTCAAGTTTGTTTTTCAAATTTTTTAGGTTGGAAAAATCATTTAAAAATTTTGATTCCTTAGCATTGAATTCCTACTTAAGTACCTTTACATTTTCTTGAAGTTCTTGTTTTTGCATAACAGTTTTATTAAGCTTATCTTGTAAGGAATTTAACTCTTGTTTTAATATTTCTACCTTAAAATTACTTTTTCTAATAAGTGTACGTATTTGGTTATCCATCTCCTGCTCACGGGTAGTCAATTCAAACTTAGCACGCTGTTCATATATGGTAAATTGTTCCTTATAGGCATTAAGTTCAGAGGTTATGGAATCATCAGGTGCACATTCAGTGTATTCATCAAAAATATAGTCATCATTGACAGCAGAAGATGCATCACTTGGTACAATTTCACTTTCATCTTGCTTCACATATTGATCATATGGAACACATTGCTATTACCCATATTTTCAATATCTGATTCAATTATTTTAGTTGATTGTACTTTGTCGTGAATCTTTTGCACATCAACCACATCGTATAGTTTTAATACCTCTGATATGGTGGATTCCTTGGAGGGACTAGCTTGCTAAGGTGGAGAGACCATTGGAGTGATGTTAGCCATAAAGATGGTTTGTGTCATTGGTTCATCATCAACATTAGAATCAAATGCATCACAATCTGCAACTTGAAAGATATTGGAATTGTTCTGGGCCATACCATGCACTGGTTGTTCATCCACATCTGCATCATAAGTTTTCGCATTCCCCTCAGCAAGAAACAACAACTCTTCCTCATCCAACACTGGTCCATTGTCTTGAGCTTGCACTAGTAGCATCTTATCCCTGAAGTACTTTGCATTCTATGGACGTTTTGGTTGAGTGCAGTTCCTAGCAATGTGTCCTTCCCCTCCACAGTTATAACACTTGATTGGCCCCTTGACCCTGAGCCGCAATCCTTCCTCGATTCTGATTTCCCACATAACCTGCAACGGCTCCTGCATTCCCATAACCAGTTCCAACCCCAACATTTCCTTGCTCATTATGTGGTAGATAAGCATTCTTCCTTCCTTGCACGTTTTGCACTACTACCCTTCCATATTTAACCGTAGCATGATTATGTAGGTTAGATGCAGTTCTGCGATGATTGTTGGTGTGTGGAGTAAGGTTCAGGTTTTGCTTAACCATTAGGGCCAGTTGATTGACAAGGTGTTCCATGAATGAGTCTGAAGGCTTATATCCTGAATCCGGAATGAGTTTGTGATTACCATCCCTAGTTGGTATGACTTGTGATGCTTTGGTAGTTATTCCCACATTTGTGTAGAATGCAGTTGAATCATTTGAAGAACTTGCATCTCCAGCATTGGTATTGAACTTTTCCATGATCATTCGTTGAAATGCAGCATGCTTCTCATGTTGGATCAAATAAGCATACAATTGCTCATAATTGGTGTTCCTCAATCCTTTGTTTAGTTTGACTGCAGTGACAAATTTGTGCCATTCGGGATTCATGTTGTTCACAAACTTTGAATTGAGCTGGATATTTGGCATTGTCATCTTGATATTCCTCATATCATTCACAAGCTTCTGGAATCTCACATAATATTCAGTAACAGTTTCTCCTGGATTCATTTTAAATTTCTCAAAGTCATCATACAATTGAGATTCTCTATCTTCCTTAGTTAGTTCCGAACCAGAGAGAAGCATCTTGACATTATCCCAAACACAGTGTTGTGATTGATTAGCTTGTAAATGTCCTTTGGTAAACCTTGAAGTATGATGTTTGAGGCTCTAATGTCAGCATCATATCTCTTTTTTTCCTTATCATCAAGCTCATCATACATTCTTGGTCTATCCAACCCTAATGTAACATTTCCATCAGTTCTAGTTTCGAGAATGTCCCTAGTCGTTCCAATTTGAAATGGTCCTTCATCAATAGACTTAAGGATGTTAACCCCATTCTCTTTTCCTAAGCAATACAATCTGATTCTTTGAGCCCAAGAGTCATAATCGGTTCTATCAAGCATAGGAGGACGAGTATCGGATCCTGCTGCTTGAACGTCATCAGCAACGGAAGAAGTGATTGTAGACATGATTACTAATTCCACAGGATTTTACTATTCTTTGATTAAACCGGGAAATAGATTCTTTCACGGGGATTTTACTAAATCAAGAGAAAAGCGTAAAATGTATCACGAGTAAATGACAAGTTTCAAAAGACAAATCGCACAACTGACAAACCGCTTCTGTCAAATCGCACAGTTGACAAATCGCTTCTTGTCAAATCGATTTCTACCAAAATCGCTTAACTGACAAAACGCTTAAGTGTCAAAATGCTTAAGTGTCAAACCGCTTTATTGACAAAACGCTTAAGTGACAAATCGCTTAAGTGTCAAATCGCTTAATTGACAAACCGCTTAAGTGACAAATCGCTTAAGTGACAAACCAGAGGGGAACAAGAGTACGTCCACTACTTCCACTACTTTGTCCTTTCTTGTCTCTTTGTCTCAACGCACAAACCGCTTAGGTGGCAAACCGCTTCAGCAAAACAGGACAAACCGCTTAAAAGTGAGATCAAACCGCTTCAAAGAAAGTAAACCCGAGAGACAAACCGCTTAAAGTTCTGATCAAACCGCTTCCAAGAAATGCACTACGAGAGACAAACCGCTTCCTAGCAAAACTTCAAAAACTAAACTTTTTCAATCCAAAACACTAAAACCAAGATGATTGAGACCTTCCAATCCAAAACCTACACACTTATGATGATTCTAAACACAAAAGTACTATCAAAATTCAAACTTTAACACTAAAAATGATCCAAATGATGAAAACTACTCAAAACTCATTCAAACCCAAAAACCTATGAAAACCACAAAAATCCAAGAACATGAAAGATAGATGAACAAACCATGGCTCTCTGATACAAATTGTTACATATTGGTTTTCACAAACACATAATCAAGCACAAATATGGGTTGACTAAAATGAGTTCCAGAGAGAGAAAGTGGAAGAGAGTTGGGAACTTTAGTGAGACAAAGAAAAATGTATTATGAAAGCTCCAACCCTTTGCCATGCTAGGCAAAGGGTATTTATAGTTAGTTACATGAGACGCCTCCTACGGGCTGTGGATCAGGCATACAGTGGGTAAAGACCCGTCTGTCCTCCACTGTGTTACATAACAAACTACTAACTATCACTAAATGACTACGACTACGAGCTTTCTAACGAATACATATACTTGAGGTGACCGAATCTTTAACTACCGGATTTTCTAAATCCTAAAAAAAACCTTTTAAAAATGATCCTATTCTTAAATATTAAACTTAACCTTAGTAGGACCTATGCTTACTGACTTTGTTAATGTTGTATTTTAGAGATATTGGTTATAGTTTGTTTTATATGCTTAGTCATATCCAGTTGCCAGTCTTTTCATGGTCCTTAAAGAAAATGTAATTGTTTGATTTATGTATTGGGGACACCTGACAATCTGGAGATTTAATAAAATGTTAACCCGGTATTTTGCATATGGGCCAAAATGATTAGATGAAATTAGCATCTCGGAACCTTGTGTTTAATTACGAATTGAATGACTTACTTCTATACATTGAAGCATATAGTACAACAATTACTATAAATGTTACATGTCCACTTCATTTTTTGCATATGAGTCGTGTCTTGTGTGCGTCTTAGGCTTATCGTGCTCAAGTAACACCTACAACTTTTCCCACATTTTTTTTAATTTGTTGTTCCTCATTATAAAGCTCTAATGGCAGCAACTACATAAAAAGGTAACAAGAATTCAACTTAATTGTCAGATAATTAATCGAAATACTACTATCTCCAACACAAATGGGTGTTGTTACTTGTTACACACTTGTAAAACTAATTTGCATTTGTAGAAGATATATAAATCTCATTTTAAACTAACATGATTAAAACCAAATTATTTTTGTAATAAAACAAACCTGTAGGTAATAAACATAAGTAGCTTTAAAGTCGTGCATACACGGGGTCTTTATAATTGGAGTTCCTAACAAAGCAAGTAGTTTGTTGTGAAATCAATCATGTAATTCAAACGCCTAACCTTTCATGGTTGTTTGGAGGTACCGACATTGAATTTATTAGATATTCCTGCAGATAAAACGATAAAATTCTAAGCACCAGCATTAAAAATTTAATTGTAGCTCGTAAATGATTAAACCTGCTTCAATATGATATGGATTTTTAATATGTTGCTAGTCAGTTGGTGCTAATCATTAACCAAAGCTAACTTTTCACCGACTATGCACTATCATCTAATTACCATACCTGGCCCATGTAAATGTATAAATGTTAAAATTTCCTCTTATAAGTGGATAATGCTACTATTGTGAATAATCGAGAGTATGCAATAAACATTTGACCATTATTCTCTTTATGCATTGATAAAGAAGAACAATTAAGTTAAAAGTGTTTTTATAAGTTAACACAATATATATATATATATATATATATATATATATATATATATATATATATATACTAGTTTTCGAAGCCCGCCCAATGGGCGGGCATGACTTATAATTATTTGTTTGTTTATTTTTGTTAACTTAAATACATTTTTAAATTTTGTTAAAGAATATTATAAGACGATTGGGCGAGCATGACTTATAATTATTTGTTTGTTGTTTTTAAATAACCTAAATACATTTTTAAAAATTGTCAAAGAATATTATAAGACAGTGTTTTATTTATTTTTTTTTTGTTTTTTTAAAAAAGATTATAAATAATTGTATGGTTTGCGTGGATGGTTAATAAGACAACATACAGTATATAATTTTTACAACATTATGAATTTTATGCATTTTTGTAAAGTTGTAGATAATGAAAATTAGTTAACCGTTATTAATTATTAAACTATTTTATAAAAAAACAATTTACAATTACAATTTGTTTATGAATATTGTTAAAAAAATTAATTAATGAAAATTAGCTATAAACATATTAAATAATAACGTACTAATTTTTATATTAAACGCATATACGATAGAAACGTAGGAAGAGAAATCACAATTATATTGCTAATAGTGTTATCATCCAATGAATTGGCATTGGAAAGATACCCATTTTCAAACACACATTTTTGTGGCTCGCTTGTCTGGCTTTGAAAATTAAAATCCACAACATAATAAAATTATTAAGGCCACTCACGATAGATCGACTCGTACCAAGGTTCACCCGTTGTGACCGTTAATAGTATTTGATGGTAATGCAAATTAGTACATTGAGAGACTTAAGAATTAGATAGGCTAACTTGGACAAAAATACTAAGGACGGATTCAAAGCATAGTCAAGCTAACAAATAAAGGTCCATACAAAACTTTAGGTTGGTCTACTTGTGTTATTATTATTATTACTACCTCCGTCCCAAAATATAATTATACGACATTTGATCTTGACATAGCTTCCAAATTACTCTTACACTTATGAATAGATGCATTGTTTGTTGTCCTTCAGTTTCTTGACTTTAGGAGGAAAGGGATCATGTTCAAGAAACCATCAATAAAATCATGGAGCGCATCCCCAACACTCATGTTTGTTTGATCTTCAAAAGGGAATTGTTCAAGCATTTCAATTGCTTTTAGAAGTTCCTCATCTGGAATCTGAGGTTTTGATCACTCCAATGGGACAACAGTTGTATAGTTCCGTTGATCAGAGGTGTGTGGCTGAAAAAACCATTCATTAATGCTTTGTTGGCTATACTCTATGCGTTAAAAAATTTATCTTTGAGTGTGACATACCTGATCAGCGTGAAGTTTTTTCACAAATACTTTTAATATTCTAAAATTAGCCTTTTTAAGTAACTCATCTCCTAATCGAAGATAAGTCAAGGCTTCCATCTTCAGTTTTTGTGGTACCTTTTTGCTAACGCCATTAGGCTTTACATTGAGAAGAATTTAACTGTAAGCAACACAATCATACCGTTCAAGTGCATTTTCACTTGCCATATAAACTTCCTCTCTTTTCACAACGCTAAACACATAAATTTTGGAAATAAAGCACCATAAAACTAAATTATATGTTACATCTGTTTGCAAATGTAAATTTATCTATAATTCACCTACCATTAGTATGTGAGGAAGGTAATTTACATGATATATTAATTTTTCTACAACATCGTTTTCTTTTCTGTGTTTTTCTTTTTTCGAATGTGTGCAGATTATAATTCATGAATTTGGGTATACAGGCAAAGAATTATGTTAAAATGGGTCAATCTGGTATGTTTATACTAATAGGCTGGTTTCAAACAATTATGTTAAAATGGGTCAATTTCGGTTACATAATTTTTAATCGGTAATATAAGCTAAACGATAACGGAAAGAAGGGTTAAAACTTAAAAAGTTAAAAGTCATCTCTAGCTTACTCAGTGTCTACAAATTCCTAAGTTCACCCCTTGATTACAAGTTGTTACGTAATTTTTAATCACTTGAAGAAATAAATGTTATGATATTAACTCTAATTCGTGACATAGCAAATAACTTTTCATACTTGGAACTTAGCTCACTTTTCTCCATATTAAACTGTGTCAGCTGTTCCATCAACCTTTCTACCTCAACCTCTAACTGATCTTCCTTTCTCGGATTTACATTGCTCCTTCGAGGGCTAACTTTGTTACCGCCAAATTCAATTGCAAAAGCATAAAAGCATCAGCTGAATTTGTATTTGGACCATCCTGGAAGAAGTTCAATTCAAAGTCCTTTGAAGCACCTGACTTTCCCTGCACAGATTTCTACCCATCCGAGACCAAAACTTTATCTCTCACATTCCTCTCTCATTACTTCTCTGGTCTGATTGTTATCCGACAAAACAAAAGCTCCGGCCGCCTCACTTTTACCCGATCAAACACTGATTGTTTTTTGTTTAGAAAAAAAATGCTAAGGCCTAAGGGCCATCATTCCATTTGCTTCTTCGTTGATGTTCCTGAAAACAAAGTTTGTTGTTAAATAAACTGATTGAGGTGCCTGTACTATATTGAAAGATATTAAAGCAAATTAAGTATTCATCTAAATATACAGCATAATTCATAAGAAAATGAACCTGACTCTAACAAAAAGACATATTAACCTTATTGAATAGAAACATTTTTATAAGAAATGGACCTGGCCTAACACTCTACAGATTTTAATGGGAAAAAATGTATCCGCATCTATACAATTCTTAGGTTCAACACCCTTCTTCAAATAATCTAATTGTTTATCAGATTGCACATTCTTTGGCAACACCACTCAATTTTTTTCAAATAATTTGTCACGTGATTCGATTGTTTCAACACTGTAAATTAAGATTTTTAGTTGTGAATAAAGGTACAAATAAATAAACTAATTCAAGACACATACGTTTCATCAAGCTCATCAAGCAACGCTTTGGCACTCGACTTTGTTATCTCCGAAGATGTCTCATGCCACATTACAATTACAGTCTGCACGGTCGCATCCATCACATCAACTTCAATCCTATTAAACTGTGTTAATATAAAAACCAAGAAATTGCTATTTAACATGACATATACTGAAACCCAGAATTCCAGAAGTAAGATCAAATTACATAAACGTAAAATAAAGCCAATAACTGTGATAACCAAGTTAAGTTTTAATTGAATTATCTTATTTACATAATTCAGTTTTCTTGATAAGAGATCACTCTATAATAGACAGTTAAGTATATGTCAAAACAGTTGAATAAACCATACCAGTTTCTGTCTTTTATTTAAAAGAGCTCCAAGGGCATCCTATGATAATTAAGATCTCTTAGCATCTACTGTGAGCTTAAAGTCTTCAAGAGACCCGTCGTTCTTTTACTGAACGGAAACCACAACATGATTCACTGTGAGAGGTTTATTATCCTTATGAGGTGACACAAAGCAAGGCTTCTTTTCACCATCAATCTTTTCAACTTGGCATTCACTCGGCTTTGTCTTCAAGTCCTTCTGTTCTTTATGGCAGTGACCACAATCTTTACGTTAAACAAAATATATAAGGATTATTTGCATGAAATATCAACGTACTTATTCATTTGTCATGTTTTAGTTATACTACTTTTTTTTTTACATCTGGGACATCAAAAGATGGTTGTATCTCATTTGGGTCAGTTTGTAACCAAAAAACCGTAATAAATCGATTTTCAAAATGACCCAAACGACACAAAATCGTCTTTGGATGAATTAGATGTACATGAAAAATTACAATGGCTAAAACGAAACAAATGAATTGTAAGTTGGTAATTTATGCAAATCCCGTAACTTAACTTCTAGGTGTTTGTTCAAATAGTCTTCATAATCACATTAGAGGTAAGTTTTCTAAATTCTATCTTATGAGCAGGACTTGTATTGATCCTACCAAAGTAAATCAATAATACTGTAAATATGAATACCAATATGTCATACTAAAAATCATAACTAAGTTGATTCATCGTATTGCTGATAGTCCTTTTTTCATGACGATAAACCTTCAATGGTGTTTGCGGTTTAGTGTTTTGATTTTCTTTACACAAAGAAACGGGTGGCTTATCAATATCCATGTTATTGGTTCCACTTGACGAATTGATTGATTCAGCCCTCCAAGATCCATTCATATCTTCCTGCTTCACATTATTAATGTTAACACCCGTGATCCTATTGCCAGTAGAAGTTTCGGTTTCTTTTACTTTTGGTCAAAGGGGCTTTCAATCGACCCAGAGATGATGACATCATCCGCCACCTTGCTAGCAGGTTCAATAGTAGTGGTAGTAGTAGTATCATGTTTGATCGTTTCATGTATCTTTTTGGATTCATGTGTTTGTTTGCTTGATTCAACCCCCGAAGATCCAATCATATCATCTTGCTTTGCATCATCAATGTTAACACCCGTGATCCTGTTGCCAGTAGAATTTTCCATTTCTTTTACTTTTTGTTCAAAGGGGCTTTCAATCGACCCAGAGGTGATGACATCACCTGCCACCTTGCTAGCAGGTTCAACAGTAGTGGTAGTAGTAGTATCCTGTTTGATGGTTTCATGTGTCTTTTTGGATTCATGTGTTTTTTTGCTTGATTCAACCACCGAAGATCCAATCATATCTTCCGGCTTCACATTAGCAATGTTAGCACCCGTGATCCTGTTGCTAGTAGAATATTCTGGTTCTGTGACTTTTTGGTTAAAGGGGCTTTTAATCGACACAGAAGTGTTGACATCATCTGCCACTTTGTCCACAGGTTCAAGAGTAGTGGCAGCCATAGTAGTCGTATCCTGTTTAATGGATTCATGTTTCTTTTTGGCAACTTTGTTGTCACGAGGTTCTTCTTTACTTATACTACTGACGTTGACATTTACCGAGTTCGACTTTGACTTAACTTCCACATTATTACATGACTTCAATGAGCCTAGAATGATATTAGGCGGTGCACTTCCCTCTATCGCTTGATGTGGTAATCCATTCGATCCTCTGCATCAGAACATATTATATTAAACCGAAAAGAAAACTAAACTGCCACACTTTGCGTTTTTCAGTTTGATTTTTACCTTGAGAAAAACTTTGATACAATGTCAGCGTAAGGAAGTAGGTAATAATACTCAACAACAGGAGTAATCACTCTTCGTTACCACGGGACCTTGTAAGCTTCATAATAATAGGACAGCAAAGCCATGTTATAACAATCCATATATCTTAACACTATAATATGGGTACCAAATCCATACTTAAACACTATTGAACCACCCCCTCAAACCAAACAACCTTAATATTCAGTTCATATGCTTGAATAAGCAACCAAGGCCTTAAGGTTCTACAAAAGAAATTAACAACCAGTGCTAACCTATAAATAGCATCTTGAATAGGGACCCAATTATCCTCGTTTATTGATTTTTTGCTTTGCACTATGTAAAAGCGAGTGGCAGTCTTTGCTTGGCTCAAAGAATAAACGAAATGGCTTTCCAAGACCGTAAGTTCGCCACTGTCAATCCCTGTTTTAGTGTACAATTGTATCCATGTATCAGTAAAGATGCTGACACACATAAGCATGTCGCTAACTGTAAGTATCAAAACTCATACCTGTTTCTGTCATGTTTAAGAACATAGTATTACCTTGGTCTAGGTTAGCTCACAGGCTTGTTGCACATATTCAACTACCATATTTATGCAAAATTGGATTGGAAATTTGCCTGTAATTCTTTTGGTTCCTGTTTTCTGAGACGAGACAACAGTAAAGCAGCTATCTGTGGTTCTTTCCTGTTTCAAGATCCCGTTACGTAGTTGGATTGGAAACTGTTGGGATGGCTTCTTGAACACCATTGGCTTTCGTTGAGTATTAGAACTGGGTAACACATTAAACCTCTTCATGGTAGAAGGATCCAATTGACCTTCGGCAATTTCAGTAGCTTGTATGGAACCTATTTTACTACCCATGGTCAAGGAGGACAAACCAATAAAAACTTTGTGAAACAGTTAATTACATAAAAAAGTATTCCTCTAAAATCATAAAAAGTTTATTTAAGGTATTACTTTGAGGTAATCGTCAACCTTGACAATATGTATACGGTTTCTAGTGCCACATAAAAAATAAGTTGGCCAATAAAGGTCTGAAATTGACAAACATTCGCTGAGAAAAAGGATACGGTCCTAAGAAAGCAAACAACCCATTAATTACATAAAATATATTTAAAAGAAGTAATTACCTTCCGCAATATCAACTGATGATGCTATTAACTGCAAATCTTTCTGGTTTAGGTTCTTATTGAAGCTTTTCTGACGTAGGAAAAGTTTGAACCATGCATTAGCATGATAAAGATGGCTAGAAGAAATTGAGAAAATCTCGATCAACTTCACATAATATACAACCATCAAGGATGATTTTGGCATCTTCTTAGCCATGCTCATTAACCCATAAATATCTTCTACCGTATGAAAGGCTTCCTACAGATACAATCACACATAAAATTTTACACTATTATAATTAAGGAAAATTATAACATATAAAATTAGCATAAACAGATAGTGACAAACCTGTCAAAGGTCAAGCTCGGTTGTAACTTTTAACTGCTCAAATCTTGTATCAAGATAAAAATGAAGGCTTTCAGGAGCTGTTGGATCAGGTCTATCCCTCTTGTCTCTGTACTTGTTCAGGTTGTCCTTTTATGTATTGTTTGTGGAACTAAAAAGCACAATGAGCGGTATCCTGCATATAAGTAATTAAACATTATGTTTGATATGAACAAATAGTAACAGGTGATTATATTGGCACCTACACTATATAGAAAGTAAAACTACCAGGATACTTAAACATAAGAAAGGGTAAACATGTCTGGAAAGTACATGCAAATAAATAAAAGACGTCGGATGTCATGTATGGATAGTTATTGCTTCAAAAGAGGAAATGCAAAGAAGAACAACCCATAACAACTTCACTTGCACGACAGTAGAATATTAATTAGTGTATCAAATACTCACGTATTTAAGAAGTGGAACAACCTATAACTACTTCTAAAACTAAAATGCAAAGCGCAAGGCCACTATCACAGGGGTTATTATAATTGTTATAGATAGCACTTGTAGTAAAAAGTTTAGCTTACATGGTTTTTAGTTAATTGAGCAACCCGCACTTTAATAAAAAGCTCATCTCCAATCTTTTTATCTGAAACTTTAGTTCCACGCCATGATGCATAATTTACTGATATTATGTTTAAGTACCATCTGGAAACTGCTTAAGCCATTTGAATATTTGAAACCGTCATGTTCTTTTGGACCCAAGAGGATGAATAGCAAGCATCCATTTTATGAATATGTCATCATAGTTTTCCATACTTCTCAATATATCCCTGCAAACAAAAGTGCCTAAACTATCAAACGGCAAAGACAGATATTATTGAATATTATATAACCTAAGGTGGTTCCTACATCAATACAGCAAGAAAACACACCTCGACACCATTAGGGTTTTGAGGAAAAGAGGTATATATGAGTAAGGTATAATAAAAGGAACCTTTATAAATTTTTACTGGAGGAATGGCGTGATCCACCTATAATGTAACAAATTATTCAAAGGTTAATAAGTAATAACTACACATCAAATAACCAAAAACGTGATTCAAATATAAAAACAAACATATTATGAAATTATTAGTTAATTGTGTGTACTTGAGCATATTAGGGTTTTGAGAAGGAAAAAAAAGAGAAAATTTGTTGAACCGAATGATATTAAGATTCTGGAAATAAATATATAATGAATGAGTTAAGCAATAATTATGGAATAGATAATGAGTTTCGGGATTTTTATAGTTATCTCATTAAATTAAAATGGGTATTAACTGGTTGTGTAGGTTTATAGATTTGGTCTTGCAAAATATAATCAAAAAAGTATGTTGGTCCAGTGGTTATCATGTTTGTTAATGATACAAACACCCTAGGCTCAATCCTTGCAAGTGACAAAATTTTAAAACAAAATCTTAGTTTTTATAATAAAATTTCGAAAATTAATGCATAGCTAATTAAATTTCGAAAATAAAATAATTATTAAAAATACATAAAATCCAAAATTAAATATTATTGCTTAGGTGGACAAAAATATTGCTTAGGTGGACAACTTATGATTATGTGGCATTAAATTGAATTATGGGCATTGACACATTAATGCCAATGCTTCCTCGTTATATATATATATATATATATATATATATATATATATATATATATGAAATATTCTTCCGTTTTCAATAGTACATTAAACAAATTTGACAATTTTAAACTCTAGAACAGATTTAATCATAAAACTTTAGACTCTAAACTTTTAAATAGATTTCATTTGAAATATGAAAGTGAGAGTGTCATTTTAAGAAGTAAGAGGTCCCATTTACAATATGTGTATCTTACATTTAAATACTAACTCAACTCCTCAACTCACATCCTATATTTTACCAAGTTCTATATCAAAGATGAATATTTCACTACCGCAAGAGACGAAGTGTAATTTTTAGAAGATACTGTTGGTTTCTTATTTAAGAGTTTTCCCAGTTGGGTGTAGATAATCAATGAGTACCGGATATAACTTGAAATCGTGTTATCACTTTCCAATAGAAACTATTCGACCCTATGACTGGGTTACACGAATATCTTTATGAGATAAGACCAAGTGGTGTTCTTGTTTTAGGTACAAATCAAGAACTTGTTTGCTTTCAAGTGTTTATGTTTCGTGTCTTTTTCCATGCAGATGTTACTTCTATTTCTAGGATAGATTTACTCTTTAGTCGCCGGAATTATGAGAATTAATCGGCCAATTAATCTCCTCATAATGTTCCCCCATTATAGCCATAGTAGTTATAAGACCTGGTTAACATGGCCATAATTACGAGATTCTAACTACCCAACAAAGACTAACTTATGGCAACAGTAGTAACACTGCACTAACGGTATTAACATGACTACTAGCAGTAGTAACTCTACCGAGCAGTATTAACATTATACTAGCAGTAGTAACTCTGCTCAATTGTCTTAACATTACTACTAGCACTAGTAACTACTTAACCACTATAAGAGTCAGGGTAATCAGGGATTTAATGGGTGTACACTCCGTACCTCCAAACCCATTTTCATGTATGATCATATCCCTCAATTGAACTAAATTTTTGACAATCCTCCCCAATTTATTACAATTCCTTTTGCATGAAAATAAACATAAAAGAAAAGTTTAGATTCTAAAGCTTCGGTTTTCAAAAATAATAATTAAATGAGTGTGTCTAAAATTATAATGTGTAGTATTTTAAGTAGTGTAAAATATTTACATAGTTTAAATTTTAATTGCATTTTTAATTACATTATCATAGTTTAAATTTTATTATTCAAACTTTATTATTATTACTTAAGTTAATTAAATAACTTAAGCAAAAATGTATTTCGAAATTATAAGGTTTAACACATTGTGTTTACTTTGACCAAATTTGTTTATTTCACCATTCTTTCTTTGACCAACTTTTCTCTGAGTCCGCATACATCATTCTCAAGTTCTCATGGTATCTGCATAAAAATAATACATACAACACCATTAACATCACAACTAAGTTTTTTTTAAATTAGTTGGAGCATTGTCATTGTGATTAAAAGAATACACGCGTAGCTTATATATCTATCATTTGTTCTTGATAAACCATCATCATTCTTATCGAAGCGAGATACTATTGATTTCGGCCATATAGTGCTTAACCACAACGAACAACCCCACCCTCATTATAATCATCATGTTAAACATCATGTGGTAATGTGGTGATACACAATTCTTCCCCTCCTAAACTGACTACCATAACCGTATCGACATTCCCCGCCACCCTTATGCTTAATGCTTGATGCAGAACATAGTGTGGCCTATTATAAAAACCTTTTAAAAATGATCCTATTCTTAGATATTAAACTTAACTTTAGTAGGATCTATGCTTATTGACTTTGTTAGTGTTGTATTTTAGAGATATTGGTTATAGTTTGTTATATATGCTTAGTCATATCTAGTTACCTTTTCTTGATCCTCAAAAGAAAATGTAATTGTTTGATTTATGTAATGGGGGCACCCGACAATCTGGAGATTTAATAAAATGTTAACCCGGTATTTTGCATATGGGCCAAAATGATTAGATGAATTCAGCAACTCGAAACCTTTTGTTTAATTACGAATTGAATGTGTTGGATATTGGATTTCACATACACATCAAACCATAACACAAAGTGGGCGAGTATAGCGGTGAAGTTCTAGAGAGAGAAAGTTAGAGGTTTAGGGAACTTAGTGAGAGAAAGAGAAAGATATTATTATGAGCTCCAACTCTCTACCTTGGGAGGTAGAGAGTATTTATAGTCTTACATAAAAATGCCACACAACGGCGTGGATGGCATACTGTTGGGTAAAGACCCGTCCGTCCTTCACGGTGTTACTTAACAAAATACTACTTAACTAAATATAACTATGACTACGAGCATTCTAACGATTACATATACTTGAGGTGACCGACTCTTTAATACCTGGAATTTCTAATTCCTAACAATCTCCCCCTAAGGAGGTCACCTCAAACATATACTAAAATGACATTGAATACAATCAGATATTACATTAACAATTGATCTTGCATTCTTAATGTAGTACTTTGCTCGAAGCTTCGTAGTCATTGATTCCACTCATTGCATGTTTGGTTAATCCAAGTGGAGGTCTTTTTTGATCCAGCGTGATAATAATGTTGAGCCGCTTTTGAGATCATCGGCTAATAGAAAATCTACGATACATCCATTGTGGTGTTGGTATTATGTGATGTTGTGACATTCGGACCGACATGCTCACATTATGGATCATGATATCTTCTCATCAGAGTAGCGGAAGCATTAGTTGATTCATGATATTGGCGCTAGCCAGAGCTTAGAAGCATGGAGTAGAAAATATCGAGTCATTGATGCACCAATCATGATTATCTTTTGATATGAATGTGTTAGTGTGAGCATGCGGCTATGGATTGACCCTTCATTCGATCAAACAACGCGTCGGGGTGTACTACGCATAAGATAGTTAGCAATAGCGGCGCGAAAGTGTCTTTGATCACTTTCGATGAATTGAGGTACACGGCCCACGGTTCCCGTTGATCACAAATCCACTGTGATCGGTATAATTCGAAGAATTTCCTTGACGGATGGTTTCAATGCTTTGCTCTGTTCTCAAACCGAACGTCTCAAAGAAGACAACACGAGTGAGTGAACGGCAAAGAATTTACGCCCATCGATTGATGAAAAGAGATTTGAAAAACAATCGTGTATTGCTCAATAGAAATTGTTTTGCAATATAACGAAGGTTTTAATGAAAATCAATTATCAATCATAAAACACCTTTTGATTTGAAAAATTAGTACACGGTCGGCGTGCTAATGAAAAGAGTTTTAAAGCACAAAGACTGGTTTTTCAAAGGTGTCCGTCAATCCATAACTTTGAACCGGATTGATTCAAAAGATTGAATCGCCCCATTGTTTCGCTCAGCTTGTCACATGGTTGATCTGTATAATAGATCTCACATGCCACCTACCGGGAGCTTGTTAGATGTTGGCTCCAGAAGGCTTTCCATCTTCACAGTGAATATGTAAACACATCACTCGGATGTTACGGCAATACCACAAGGATAATGCGTAGGACTCAAGATATAATCTCTCTTTCCACATTGTGTGAAGCAGAGAGTCTTCATTGATAGTGTCCTAATGAGATTTATTGATGATCTCGTAGTTCTAGACTCAATTTGTGCATATTTGGATCGTATATCGGAGACTAGGGAGAGGGTCTCCTTCTTCAATATCAACAATCTCTAAGAGAAAGTTGATAGATAATGTCGGTTCCCGTGAGAATGAAACAAGTCCTTTTAAGAGGAACTTGAGTGGTTTTGGAAAGTTGAAGTGCGAGCGTCCTTGGGTCCATGGCGTCTTGTCTTCAATACCGATGTTACCATCAGTAGCATATGAATTGAACCCGGTTTACGCTCTAAGGTTGAATAAATGGAGGGCTATTTGTTTTCACCCTTTCTCATTCAATTCTTTTTAATTCTTCAACCCCTTCATTGCTTACCGAGACTTCATAGCTAGAACCTTGTTGGGTTTATTCCAATACTAGCTCAGTCTTAGTCCGCACTCTTCCCATATCTCATTTTTCTCCTTTTATCATCATACCTAAGAACTCTACACTAACTAGTGGATAGTCCATGGGTAGATCCCTCCGGTTCTGGCGGATCATGGGAACACATACCTAACCTTATCGTCCTTATATCACCATACATAATGTAAAGTTGGTCGGTCTTTTTGGTATTGTTCATCCGCCATAGGAACCAATTGAAAACCATTTGAAAATCAATCCAGATACTTATGATATTTTATCAAAGCATTTTGTACCTGAATTGTTTTTGATATTTTTAGAAGAAGAACTCCCCTCAACATGTGAATCAAGTATTTGAAATAGTTTTCCACACGGAGGCAAGAGAAAGAATTAACTTCTTTGATTACCATTTTCAAAAAATATCAACATCACTTCCCTAATCGAATCAAGTAGATAAAGCATTTTGGGGAAGGATGAGGTTTTCATGATTTTGCTCCCCTCAATATGTGCCTCGAGATTTGAAAAGAGTTTTGCACATACTAGAGGGAACCTGCACCTTGAGATAAGTTATCACGTTTCAAATCATAGGTTTAAGATAGATGCTCCCCTCAACATGTGCATGGAAAATTTGAAATCGTTTGTCACATGTGGGAAGGAGAGCTTGTACATCCTTATAAAACCATTTACCGAATTATCGGTTTAAATCCAATTTAAATCACACATTCTCCCCGATCACAATTATCAAATCATTTGAGATTTGTGATCTCTTATAGATTTAAATTGATTTTGAAAGCTTTTAAGGAGAATTGTGACTTGATTATGAAAGCGTTTTAACCGATAATGATCGGATTTTAAGACTTTAAACTCCATTGATAAAACATGCCTGAATATCTTTTGAAAACAATTGAATGCCAAATAAACAATTGAATGCCAAATAACTTTTTAATTTAACTGAAATCATTCTCCCCCTCAATCAATGACATAGGTTGTTGATTGAGAGATTGATATTTTGACAAATAAGTCCAGATGATTATCAAAAATAGAGAGAAGTTATTTTTCAAAGCATTAGTTTTCAAGCAGATAAATGTTTAAAGAATCCGAGCATGGAATTTTGAAAACATGATAAAGTATGGCTCTGTTCTTTCCTTGAAAAAGCGGGTTCTTGCACAAATGACAATAAACCATTGTTTTCTTCTCTCTAAAACAATTTTTTTTTTTTAAATTGAACAACATCTAAAGTCCCGTGTCATTCTTTGAATGACATCACAAAGACCGTAGATATTATCGAACCGAGGAAACGCATGACAAAATGACAATATTTTTGAAGATTTTTCGAATTTTTCAGATTTTTTTATGGATTTTGAAGGTTTTATAATTTTGTATTTTGATTTTCGAATAGATATATACAAGAGATAGATGAAGATAGACCTTTACTCCTCGTCTTCCTCCTCAAGACGCGTTTGAGTGTTCACGGTTGAAGGCTTTTCGGGCCAAGAACGGAAGAATATGAACTCAAAAGCGTTCTCTTGGAAGAGCTTTGGTGAAGATGTCGCTAAGCGATATTCGACCTCACAAAATAGAGTTCCACCACACCTTTTTCCACTTGTTCCCCGATGAAATGATGTCGAATGTCGATATGCTTTGCTCTTGAGTGTTGAAGGTTGTTGCATGAGAGAGCAATAGCACTTTTATTATCACAAAGATCAGAGGATTTTGTTGAATTCAAAGCCATAGTCGATAATTGAGATCTCATCCATAGGATTTGAGCACAACAAGATGACATGGCTATGTATTCACCTCTGTAGAGGAAATAGAAGTACTCATTTGCTTCTTGGAGGACCAGCTCACAAGCTTATCACCCAAAATCGAAAGCACCTCAGGCGTGACTTCGACGAGTATCTTGACATCCTGCATGATCGGCATCTGCATGAGGCGTTGAGTGACATACTGCGTGTCCTTCGGGTACCAAAGTCCCATATTGATGGTTCCTTGGAGATACCGAAAGACCCGCTTAACTGCTTCAAGGTGCTTTTTAGTAGGCTTAGCCAGGTATCTAGCACACATGCAAACAGCGAACAAGATGTCCGGTCTACTAGCTGTGAGGTACATCAGGGATCCAATCATACTACGATATTTTGTTTGGTCAATCATGATCCCTGAGTGGTCCTCATCTAGTTTGGTTCGATCAATCATGGGAGTGTCAACAGTGTCACTTGAATCAAATCCAAATTTCTTTAAGATCTCAGTTGCATATTTAGATTGATTTATAAAAATGCCTCCAGGACTTTGTGAAATTTGTAATCCCAAGAAAATGACATTTGTCCCATCATTGACATTTGAAATTTTGAACTCATTTCATTAGAAAAATGATCACATTCCATTGGGTCTGTCGAGGAAAAAATAATATCATCAGCATAAATTTGAACATGAAGTTAAATGTTTGCGACTTCACTGGTGAACAATGTTGGATCAGCTGCTCCTTTGCTAAATCCGGTTGATAGAAGAAACTTTGACAACGTATCATACCATGCCCTTGGAGCTTGCTTTAAACCATAAAGGGCCTTCTTCAAACGATAAACGTGAGTAGGATGCTCTTGATTTACAAATCCTTCAGGTTGGCTGGCGTAGACGACTTCTTTAAGATCTCCGTTCAAGAATGCCGTCTTTACGTCCATTTGATAGACTACCATGTTCTTACTTGCAGCATTAGCCAAAAGATTCTAATTGCCTCGATTCGAGCCACAGGAGCAAAAGATTCTTCAAAGTCTATACCCTCCTCTTGGCGGTATCCTTTAGCAACTAATCGAGCCTTGTTCTTCAACACATCACCATGCTCATCAAGTTTCACTTTGAAGATCCATTTTAGAGCAATGATCATAGCACAAACTGCAGGCGGTACTAATTCCCATACATCTAGTCGATCGAACTCATGAATTTCATCTTGCATAGCATTGAACCAACTATCTTCATTCATGGCGGTTTTAACATCTTTTGGTTCGATCTTAGAGAGTAGGGAGTTGAAGAAGCACCATAAGGCATCGGTTGCAAGTTGTTTCCGTGTGGATCTTGGGCGAGAGGGATTTCCAATGATGTTGTCTAATGGATGATCGTGAGTCCATTTTATGAGGTGTTCATGTGGTAGTTGTTGAGGACTGAAGTAGCGAGTCGATGTCTCCTCGAAGAAGGATGGTTCGATGAAGATTCGAGAGCAAATATGTTTTCAAATGGAGCATCTTGAGGTTAGCAAAGGGATTAACTTCATCATTGATGCGAAAGCAGTTCCATGATGTACATTTGAAGAATGATGATTTGTTGATGAGGCGGAAGGATCAGCAGAAGGCGCTTCTTGACTTAAAGATATTGAGGACGAGGGATTGACTTCATTCACGGAATATGAGCGACCTCTGTTTGTAGGGATCAACACCTCATTAGTATTCGGATCATAAAGTTCATCAAACATAGGATCAAACAATTTCCTTAAATCATCTTCGGATGGAGGTACATATGGAGTTTCTTGAGAAGAGTTTGGAACAAGGGATGAACCAATTGGGTGATTTGAAGTGGGTCAGGTGGGTATTGTTCAGGCCGTTTGACCGTCGGCTCATCAAAGCGTAGCGTGAATTGTTTCCATGATGTTTCGGGTTCTTTTGTTGTAGATTCGGTATCCCTTTTTGTTTGGTGCATACCCTACAAATACTCCAATGTCCGCTTTAGCTCTAAGTTTGCCTAAGTCTTGACCCTCATTAGTTGGATAGCACAATGCTCCAAACACACGAAGGAAAGAGAGATTAGGTTTTCATTTGTGGACAAGTTCATATGGTGTCTTTCCATGAACAGTGTGAATCAGGGAACGATTTTGTGTGTAGCATGCGGTGGCAATAGCGGCCAGAGAAACATTGGAACTTTTGAGTAAATCAACATTGTTCTAGCGGCTTCTACAAGAGTTCGATTTCGCCTTTCAACTACACCGTTCCGTTGAGGAGTTCGTGGAACACTTCTTTGATGGCTGATTCCAATGCTTTCATGAAATTCACTAAGTTGTTTGTTAACAAACTTCAGTTCCATTGTACGTCGGATAATTGACGGTTTTGTTAAGTCGAACTGCATTTGTTTGATGAGTTTGATGATGATATCGGGAGTTTCATCCTTTGTCCTTAAGAACTTGACCCAGGTGAATCTAGAGTAATCATCAACTACAACTAACACATATTTCTTCCCAAAGATATTATTCACTCTCATTGGTCCACATAAATCCATATGAATTGTATGAAGAACTTACGTGGCAGAGTTAGTAGGTTTGGGTTTATGGGCATACTTCTTGCTTTTTCCCAATTGACATCTTTGAACAAAGATGATCCTTTTCATACTTTAGTCGAGGTAAACCTACAACTAAGTCCTTTCTGGGGAGATCATTGATGGTGCCGAAGTTCAAGTGATTGAGACGTCGATGCCATAACCATGACTTTGGTTTTGAAGCCTTTGACAACAAGCAAATTGGAGAAGACTTCATCATATCTTCTATAGAGATGGTGTAAAGATTTGAACCACGAGTTCCTCTTAAAAGTTCCTTACCATCAAGTTCTCTAACAAAACAAGTATGTTTTCTGAAGGCTACTTCTAGATCGAGTCAGCGAGAATTGACCCGACGAGAGCAGTTATGACCAAGACCTTCCACATAGTATACTCTAGAGATAACACTATCACCAACAACATAATCACCATAACCCATAATTGCACCGAAATGATCATTACCGAATCTAACTGATGAATTTGCT
The DNA here is from genome assembly GCA_910596185.1 of Chrysanthemum makinoi. Lineage (NCBI taxonomy): Eukaryota > Viridiplantae > Streptophyta > Magnoliopsida > Asterales > Asteraceae > Chrysanthemum > Chrysanthemum makinoi. The sequence goes on along the minus strand of OU343216.1, from coordinate 2,540,456 downwards.
CACGAAGTTCATGAGCGCGACCGGTCTCGGTCATATGCTTGGAGCGGCTGAGTCCGGTACCACGAAGCGATTTGAATGATCTGCGGTTGAACACAGACAAGAATGGATAACTGGATAATTGGGATCCCCATGCAAGAATGGGTTCCACTTGGTTAGTAACAATAATTGGAACACCCACCGAAGCGAGAAACATCCATATCGAAGTAGAAGCAATGGAATCATTGGGAATAGATGCAATCTTTGTTACGTATTTGACCTATTCAAAGTATGTTCACTTCTTAAGGGAATAGTTCTACCCGTAGGCATCCATTTTCTAGTGGGCATAATCTTAGTAGTTTGAGAGCAAAACTGATTATTCTTATGGCCAAAAGGTATCCAATAATAACCTATCTTTATAAAAGTTCTTCCTGTGGGTTTCCACTGTTTTCTAACAATCTTTCGTTTTGCCTTTTTGCCTTATTTGCACGATTATTAGCATTAACAATTTTTGCTGGCATTTGATAGCATTAGACAAAGCATTCACACCACATTCATGATTAGCAAAGCAAATTCAAGCGGACATCATTACAAGGTTTGCAAATAGTATCGAATTGAATTAATTACAAGATGCGCCTAAGGCTAATACTAGAATCAACACGATTCGTTTTATTCAACTCAAGCTTAAAGTTCCTAGATTGGTCTTCTACTCTCTTCCAATGCACATTCTTAGCTTGCAAGGTCCTATCATTCCTTGTATTGTCTTTAGACTTTGACCTGCTTAAACTTTAAAGTCACCGATTACTCCTGTAGAGGGAATGGGAACATTAGTTGGTTGATCTAATTTTTGCATTCACGAACTTGATGATGCAAGGAAGTACTAGAAGGCACATTAGTGTATACTTTCTTATCTTGTGATTTGAGCTTTTGCGGAGCACACTAACGTTCACTTTCTTATACTAACATATCAGAATCTGAACTACTTGAAGGCACATTAGTGTTTCCTTTCTTAAGCGGGCATAGAGCGGATTTCTGCTTGGAACTAGGCATAGAACAAGGCATCACACTTTGCCTTTTACACTAAGGTTAAGGATTTGGGACATGTTGCAATTACACATTCTAGCAACTCTTGAGATCGTTTGGCCCGGAGGCAAGCAAACCTAATTTCTCTATCAAGAGGTTTGTTAATGAAATCATCTTCGACAATCTCAGGAGATTCTAGACTATCCTTAAGGTGAGCACAGTATTCATGAAAAGCATGTTCATTATTCCGAAGATGAGGAGGAATATATTTAAGCATCCTGATGTATTTGCAGTCAAAGGGTGATTTTGAGACAACATTCTTATTGAAAACAAGTGGCGGTTTCCCATTTCACGACTTCTCAGATTCTCAATTTCCTTTTGTAAAGACGTTATTTTTTCGTTGTTTTGGTCACGGGTGACTTTTATTGAATCATATAACTCTTTAAAATGTCGTTTAACTTTTCATTTTCTTCTAGAAAACTCTTGTTTTCCTTTTGTAAGGCATCAACTAAGTTTTAAAGATGAAAAGTTTGAGAATTCTGAGAATCTAAAGCAGGAGGCATTTGGGAGCTGTCATATTGTTCGTTTGACCCTTTAATTGAGAGATTTGGGCTTTCAACTTTACGATCGTGTTGCCGCGAGCTTGAATCTGTCATCACGTTTGTTAATTTGAAAAAGCGCATCAAACTCTGGAGCATCAAGGATGTCTTGATATTTGAAGTTTTGACATTTTCTTTAAGATGTTGATATTTTAGTTGTAAATTAAAATGCTCAACTTCTAGTTTAGAAAAATGTTTAACCATATTGTCGTGATCATCGGTTCAATTTTTCTCGTTTAGTTCAGAATTAGTTTTTTCAAGCTCAATGACACGATCATGGGAGACTTTCATTGCAACCGATAATTCATGAAATTTGGAAGCATTAATGGAACAATTTGTAGCAGTGAAAAACACATCAGGTAATACATTTAAATGGGTTCTCATTTAGTGTATGCAAGTTCTTCCTCTCAATCTCATTATATTTTAGTGCTCGCCAATTCACTAACTTCAACTATCATTGCATCAAATTCCTTTCCACATTCCTTAATGTCGGTTTCTATCCCTTTTTAAGACTCTCAAAGTGATCTTTTAGAAGTTTAAAGAAAGGCATGACCTCAATTAAATAACATTCTTTCATTTGCTCAAAACCCCTTTCTCCTTCCGTAATACCGGTGGGTGTGATCCTTTTCTTGCAAGTTTTCTCAAAATCAACAAATAGTTGAAATATAAAATATTGGCTATTAAGGTCTTGCTTTTAGTGGCAATTGTTCTAGGAACAAGATGCATTGGTGTATTAGGAGGATACACAGTCGTTCTAGGCATTTTCCAAGAGGAGGTTTGTTTCAACAATATTTTTGGCTTTCAAACTATCTAAATCCATTTTCCGAGAAAACTTGTTGAAGTCAACAATGTCGAGGTTTAAACATGTTCAAGAAATCCAGTTTTTCCTTCTTGTAATCATGGGGTGTGATCTTTATTTTCTTCTCTCTACATTTAGGATCATCTAATTTCTTGTTCATCTTTTACCTAGTGACTTCATCTGATTTCTTATCTTCCTCATTGTTCTCAGCCAACTAGGTTTCTGTCTAGGTTTAAGGATTTCATTGCCATCATAAAGAACCTTATGAGCATTTCTAGCCCTTTTAATGACCTCTGGATTTGGTTCCTCAACAAGGGGAATGCTATGCTTATCACTTAGGACTCTATGCTTAGTGATCATGTGGCGATCGAATGGTGTTCCCTTGTATGTACAACTTGTTTTCAAGTTTGTTTTTCAAAGTTTTGAGATTAGAAAAATCTTTCAAGAGTTTTGATTCCTTTGCATTAAATTCTTGCTTAAGCATTTTCACATTTTCTTGAAGTTCTTGTTTTTGCTTAGCAGTTTTAGAAAGTTTTCTTGCAAGGAATTTAACTCTTGTTTTAATACTTCTTCTCGAAAATAACTTTTTCTAATAATTATGCGCCTTGGTCATCCATTTCCTGCTCACAAGTGGTCAACTCAAATTTTGCACGTTGTTCATAAATAGCAACACGTTCTTTATAGGCATTTAATTCAGATATTACTGAGAATCATCGGGGCACGGCGTGTATTCATCAAAAATATAGTCATTGTTGACTGCCGGAGATGCATCACTTGGTACAACTTCACTTTCACTTTGTTTCACATATTGATCATATGGGACAACATTGATATTACCCATATTTTCACTATTTGATACAAAAGTTTCAGTTGATAGTACTTTGTCATACATCTTATGCACATCGACATCATCGTATAGTTTTAGTACCTCGAGATGAGTGTGTCTTTGGATGGGCGAGCTGTGTTGAAGAAGAGACCTTGGGAGAAACCATTGGAGAAATGCTAGCCATAAAGATTGTGTGTTTAGTAGGTCCATCATCCACCGAATCGTATGCATCACAATCAGCGACTTGAAAGGCATTGATGATTGTGACCTATCTCTGAATAGAACGCTCATCCACATCGCATCATAGGTCTTGGCATTGCCATCAGCAAGAAACAACAATTCCTCTTCATCCAAAGTAGCACCATTATCGACGACTTGCACAAGCAGACATCTCTGAAATGTCGGCGTGCATTGGGCGCTTTGGAGATGTGCGGTTCCTTGCAATGTGTCCCTCACCCCACAATTATAACATTTTCGCCAGTTAGCTTGACCTTGATTACCATTCCTTCCTCGATTCGATTAACAACATAACTTCTACGAGCTCCACCTCTTTGATCATCTTGTCTTTCACGGCACCACGATCCTCCCATCTTTAACAGTAGCTTGATTGTGTGGGTTAGATCGCATTAAGTTGTTATTGGTTTGTGGTAGAGAATTCATGTTTTGACTGTCAGAAAAGAGCTAGTTGATTAATGAAATTACCAGCGTGTGCATCGGCATCAGCTTGTTTGAACATGGGATCAGGGATTAGTTTGTGATTACCATTTCCCATGGGTATGACTTGTGAGGCTTTGGTTGTGATGCCGATGTTTGAATAGAAGAAGTTGAGTCATTAGGCGAGCTTGTCTCTCCTGGTTGGTTTTGAACTGATTAAGAACCAATTTTTCAAACATAGCATGTCTCTCATTCCGAAGGAGGAAGGCATAGAGTTGCTCATAGTTTGTATTCTTCAATCCTTTAGTGAGCTTCCGAGATGAGACAAACTTGTGCCATTGGGTTCATGTTGTTCACAAATTTTGAGTTCATGAATGTTAGGCATAGTCATTTTGATGTTCCTCATGTCATTCACCAACTTATGAAATCTCACATAGTACTCATAGACACTCTCATCTGGTTTCATCTTGAAGTGTTCAAATTCGTCATAGAGTTGTGATTCTCTGTTTTCCATAGTTAATTCTGGGCTTTGAGAGAAGCATCTTGACATTATCCATCTTGCTGCCTTTGCTTGATTGTTGTGATTGATCACTTGTAGATGTCTTTAGGAAGACCTTGAAGAACAATGTTAGAAGCCGATATCGAGCATCGATCTCTTTTCTCCTTATCATCAAGCTCATCATACATCTTTGGTACGTCCATTCCGTAAATCGAGTTCCATCTTGACGGTATCAAGTACATCTCTAGTCTCGACTCACGATACGGTCCTTCATCAATGGATTTGAGAATGTTGACACCATTTTCCTTTCCAAGGCAGTACAATCTGATTCGTTGAGTCCAAGAATCGTAGTCGATTATCAAGCATGGGTGGACGATATCGGTTGCTTGAACATCCTGGAAAGCGATGGAGATGATAGTAGGAGCGTTGGTAGACATGTTAACACATTATCACGAGTTTATAACTCTATGATTAAACGGGAAATAGATTCTTTCACGGATTTTACTAAATCAAAAGAAAAGTAAACAATCACCCAAGCTAGAAGATAATGCAGGTAAACTAACACCTAATTAAGCTACACCCCATGCTTAAGTCCCAAGTCACTAGAATTGATGTCAATGAGTAAGCTAAGTAGTAACTCGCTAACCCTCAGTAAAACTAGCAAAATTTTGGCGGCAATTCATCTTAAGTCGCTAAAAATTCAAGTTAAGCTAAAGAGCAACTTCTTCTGAACCAAGTCGCTACCACAAGTAAGCTCTTGGTAGTGGAGAGTCCACTACTTGTCTTTGTTAATCGCTAGGTCTAAGTCTAGCTCCAAAGCGTAACTTCGCTACAAATTGTGGCAATTAAGCTAGAAGAAAGAGATCATATATCAAGTGTAGCAAAAGAAAAACCACATAAACATCACTTTTCAATCCAAAAACAACCCAACCAAGATGATTCAAGATTACCAAATGAAAACCTAAACACTTGTGATGATTCTAAACATAAAAGTACTAACAAAATCCAAGCTTTAACACAAGAAATCAACCAAATGATGCACAAACCACTAAACTTTTTGTGACAATTCGTATTTTCAGGTCATTCTCAAAACATTACTCATGCTTCATTATTTATCATTTATCGTGAACTAGGTTTACGGGCATCAAATTCACGTAACCGTAATGGTTTAGCTGTGAATTCATGATCATATCATCGAGGTCATTTCATATAGAGTAAGTTTAGTCTACATTTCATTAACATCATTGTCATCATATTAATTCATGCATGGTTTTGCATTTTACATTAAACGTATAATTTTCATATTAAATAAACGTTATCGCGTAATTAATTATTTTGAGCAATTGATCCATTACTTCCAAAAATTATTCCAATATATTTTTTACATTTATATTAAGTTAAAAATTAATATTATGAGTTTTAATGTTTTAATTATTTTGTTTGCTGTATTTATATTTACTTATGACGGTTTTCTCGACTCGATGAATATTATTTCACATTTACTGTATTTTTTAATTTGCCGTTTCATAATTTTACTGTGAAAATTTATAACTGCTGTTATGCTTGACATTTTACCACTTAACTTCAAATATCTTACACTTATACAAAAAAAAAAAAAAAAAAAAAAAAAAAAAAAAAAAAAAAAAAAAAACAATAAGAGATGAATGACTATCCTCCCTTGTCGACAAGGGAGGGATGAGTCATAGTGTGAATTGCAAAATATCTTTAGTATACAAGTATAATATTACTAACTTAATTACTTTCACATCATTTGCAAATAAAAAGACCAAGACCCATTGTTTCCTCTCTTCCTCTCAAATATTCGGCAGCCAAGGACCAAGGTGGAGAATCATCTCAAATTTTCAAGACAAGATTTATTAAACTCTAGTATCATTTGTTGTTTAGGTTTTGTAATACAAACCTCAAGTGATTAGGAAAACCCTTTTGTCCTTAAACCTCATCATATCATTAGTAAGCATTCATATTCATATTTTTATTTCATATTCATTATTATGGCCATATCATTTTATTTGGAACATGCAAATTATATGATATTTATACCATTTTTAAGGTTTTTAAGGTTTTTAAGTGTTAAATATAAATAATCCATCCTATAATTACTCCTTGTTATATATAATTTTTGGTGATGTCTAGGAACCCATGACACCCTAAGAAGGTGTATGGTAGGATTAGAATAGCTTAGGAGTTGTTTTGAATGGGTTAGAATAGGTTTGGCGCGAGAAAAACTCATTTCGACACGTTTTGAAAAGGGTCTGTCCTTAAAATTAAATTCTGGAAAATCCGACAGTAGACAAAAATATTTGGCCTAGTTATTTAGAAAATAGACTTTAAAACGAAACGTGGCCTTGAGCGGATTAAAGGAGTTATAAGCGAAGAAGTTATGAATTTTCAATTTGGCGGCGAAAAATACAAAATTCTGGAAATTTCAGCAAACAATATTTGTTTTATACGAGTCAAAATGAAGCTTGGGCGTTGTAAATTATTTCGATTTGTTAAAAATATGTTATTACTTCGATCACGAAGTTAAGGATCTTTAAAGCGTGAAAGCGGTTGTAGCGACTAAATTACACATGTTTATAAAGTTGCGTAACTATTATCATATAAGAAAAACTATAACTTGATTTCTAATAAACAAGTTTTGCGGCAAAAACTAGTCCCAAGTTAAGGTTGTTTTAACATTGAATTAGAACTTTTTATGAGTAAAGTCTTCTAGTAAAAGTGAAATGCAAGTATACTTTTCCAAATGTCCGATTGTTTGATTAGCGAGTTGTAATGAATTAATTACGATTAAACCAAACTTTGCCGAAAAACCATCCTTAAACTATATTTTGGACTAAAAGTACCATATTTAACCTCTATTTTCTTTATGTTCGAGACCTCTAGGATGAAAACTCATGTACTAAAACTTTGAGATTATCATACGAGCTTCCCAAAACCGTTGAATTTGTTTCCTAACGCTTCGTGCACCATTTATGACTAGCTTTTTAGAGGCCGTTATTGTCATGGAAATTTCAATAACATTATTTTATGACGAAAAGTAATATTTTCACAATAAATCACTAAATGATTATCGTCGGATATCATTTCAATGCAAATACATGTGAAGTAATTTAAAAATAGTCAAGGCGTTAAAGATTATATTTTTGAAAGCGAAGTATTGTTTTCAAAAATTCATAAGTGGTATAAATATCATCCGAATTGCATGCATAACATTACATCATGACTTATTACATATTATGTCATTCATAATAGGTTGAGTTTGAGATTCACATTTCAGTTTATCCACTTTTGTCATCATAATCATTTATTCAGTGGTGAGTTTTCATAGCCCAGTTTATTAAAGTTTTACTTATTTCAAACCTACGAGGGAGAATACATTGTACATCATTTTATTACGATGCCAAGTATATCAAATTCATTACATTTCTTAAGTTACCTCATTGCCGATTAAATGTCCCATTTCATGAACATGAACCGTTAATTTCATAGGCGTGAGTGAGTGGATGATCTGCTCGGTGACACCTCCATCGGGTTGGCGGATTCCAACGGGGACGGATATTCATGTCATTATCATTATTTGAGTTGTTTGGCAAACACTCACATTGGGGCGAACATGGTCGAGCCCGATTGTCATGGACTTATAGCAATTGTATCATTTTGTGGCGACATTGTCATACATAATTTATACTTATGGTAGTCGTATTTAACATTTTCAACAACTCTATGAACTCACTCAACCTTTGTGTTGACACTTTTAGCAATGTATTTTCGGGTAACTAAGGCATTCACTTCATGGCATGCATGTGGACATATCATAGTCATGACGGCCAGCGTCGCACACATGGGATTTATACACTTTAAAAACATCGTTTGACTTGTACCAAACTTATTTTTCGCACATAGTAACTTTCATTTGGGACCTATCTTTGTAACTTCTGAAGATGTTTATTAAATCAAGCGTGTATTTTTCAAAAGCGACACTTTAGGTGGTTCAATATAACTTGTGATTGTGATGCTTGTAATGTCAATCGAGGAATTCCATTCATTTACCAGCAGTAATTTGGGGGTGTGCCAGATTGGCATCGAGCTTGATTATAGAGAACTAGGTTGCATCATTGACCACTAACTATAACACATCATCATAGTATCTCATCATTTCATCACAAGTGCATAGTCACTATACATGCGGTTGCATCTTTTGTACATTTTCTTGAGTTATTTACTTTCATTTCAAAATCGATTGTCACATAGATGCCTTCAAATACCCATCCCATTATACTCACATCACTTTGACATGGAGAATGCCTTGTCATTCCCTATCACAATTTTAACATTAGTTGACTCAACAGATAACATGGATGATGAGTGAACCCTTTAGGAGGGCGAAGTTGAACCTACACCATCACGATCACTATTGATTCACTGTAGGATCAGGAAAATTTTTATCATTCAATTTGAGACGGATCATACCATTTAGTAGGACTTACAAGCTTAGTCCTAGTGGACCAATTAGTCATACATTTGATTTGTTGCTTGGGGCGTGCATAATTTGACACACCACTACCATCTACCACTAAGACTACGGAAACTACACTATTTTATAGATTTGAGGGGCTGTGAGAGTTTCAAAGTTGTTGTTCTAGGTGACCTACTACTTACACTTGAGGCATGATTAGATCACAGGCATGAACGAAATAAGTACCTTTCTAGCTAATGTAATCTTTATCATTTATTATCTCCCGATAATCAGCCTTTGTTTATTTCATTCCTTATTCCAATTTGAATTTTCAATCATTTTAGACAATACATCACTATCTTACTAGGGGTTAGGCCAACTTTATTCTTGACTAATTAGGAAACTATTACCATTCTAGGAGGTTTCGCATCCTACAAACCATTTAACAAATTTTATTTCAAGTTACTTTGCTACTACTTCATAACATTATTTCACTTAAGTATATTGCAAACGATTCTACACCATCTTAGAAACATTGTTTCATAAAGTTTTAAAACAAAGTTGTTTTAGTTACCACTATCAATTGGCTTTGGTCATTTTATCAATTATTTAATACCATCATGCGAAACAATTTTCATGTTACTCTGAAAAATTTTTGAGCCATTATCTTCAAAACAAATGTTGAATACCATCTAAAACTTTGGAGAAACATAATACCATTTCAACAAAACCAAGCATCACATCATTTGTCCTCGATTATACATGGCATGATCACCTATGTATAATTCAGGAAGAATTATGTCATGAAGTAACAAGCATCATTTCAAATCTCTTAAAACAATCTTCACTCAAAAGCAAAGCTTTGTAATCATATAAATTGTTCATAAACATATCTTTTTAATAACACTTTTTATCGATGCTCCGCGTCATTCATCCTTCACTCAACCGATAAGTTAGAATTTGTGAGAGTGACCTTTTGGAAAACTTCCTATACGAGGAGGATTCCTCAATACAAGAAAACAATGAAAGGATTTTGGAATTACCAACAAGGACTAGAAGTAGGTAGCGAGATCTTTCAAAACTCAATAAAAATCTTAAGCCATCACGAGAGACATACATCACTAATTTGGTTAGAATCCAAACTCTATCATTTCAAGAGTACTAGCTAGAACAGAGTTACAAGATTTAAAATGCAGGCGAATATACACTAAGCAACACTATAGGGATCAACCAAGTCTTCTATCAGGCTGAGCATTCCAATAAACATGGCTTCAACAATATGTGAACTTCCCTACAATGAGTTTCCCTTAAGAAATTGGTTAGATTAAGGTTATCAATATAAACTTTCCCTAAGGCCTTGTGTTTTCTAGAAATTACAGATAACCTCACTTCCATATCAAGAGATGTTGAGGTTTGAACATATTGAACAATCAAGGACTATCCATCTACAAGTGAAATGAACAAACATTCTTGACATAGTATGAGATGATATCTATTTCTTGCTAGTATGATAACAATCTGAGTGATGAAATAATTTTAGAAGCACTCAATATCGGAGACGATTTGAAAATCCATCACCACACCACATCACTTACACATTTAAGGTTTTGTGACTTGATAACATATAGCATGGAAACATTTCAATAATCAAACCATAAACATTTTAGTCATGGAGACTAAACACCTTAGGCAAGTAAGATTCAAGTCAAGACAAACTAGACAGCCAGCTAAAATCACAATTGTTACCCATAATCTATTCCTTTCTATAAGGTCCTTTCAAACCAGATTTTTTAAATTTGGCCGGAACCAGATGGTATTAATTTCAGTTGTACTAATGTGAAGATGATCCTTCTTAGACCTAACAATCATTTCAATCTTTCCATGGAATCTATTAGGACATGAGCACCACCTATTATCCTTAGCTCAATGGTTAGAAGAGAACTCTGGGTCGAAGATTCAAGATTGGAATCCTAGAAATGGTCGTGGATGTGTGATAGAGAGAGGAAAAGAAAGGTAAATCATTCTTCATCGAACCAATTGCTTTAACAATAGTCAAACATGAGTATATTGACTACAATTGAGACACTCTAAAGTTGAGGTGTCAATCACTCATTCACTAGTCAAAATAGTCAACTCACTAGTCAATGACTCATTCAAAAACAACAAAGTAATAAACAAATCAAAATGGTTACAAATAACAACATATAGCTAGATAAGCTACGTCGATGTCTGACATAAAATATTGGAAGTATGTTCCTAAAGTAGCAAACTATTAAATTTCAAATTGGCAACAAATTTATATTCAAAGTCCAGTCTTGGAAGGAATATGGTACGATTTAGAAAAACATTGGACGACCGTCACTCAAAATACCTTCATCTTTTCACAAGCAACATCGTAGAACCTAACATGGTGAATTCGGGGCTAATTCCTTTTGAATAGGCGAATGTGACAATTAAGTATTTTGGTCATTCTCAAAACATTACTCATGCTTCATTATTTATCATTTATCGTGAACTAGGTTTCTGAGCATCAATTCACGCTTAGTAATGGTTTAGGCATTGAATTCATGATCATATCATCGAGGTCATTTCATATAGAGTAAGTTTAGTCTACATTTCATTAACATCATTGTCATCATATTAATTCATGCATGGTTTTGCATTTTACATTAAACGTATAATTTTCATATTAAATAAGCGTTATCGCGTAATAATTAATTGTTTTGAGCAATTGATCATTACTAAAAATTATTCCAATATATTTTTATACTCATATTAAGTTATAAAAAAAAATATTATAGAGTTTACCAGGTGTTTAAATTTATTTTGTAACTAAATTGTTGTATTTATATAATTACGACGTTTTTCTTAAATACTACACGATTATTATTATTTCACTCAAATTTTGCAAGAAATGTATTTTTTATAATTTTTATGACCTAAATATATTTTATCTTGACCCGTGAAAATTTATTTTTATCTAACGCTACCCTAAATATTACAAGTGACTACAACTTACCATAACTTCAAATATCTTACACTTATACAAAAAAATAAATAAATAAAATAAAAAAATAAAAAAATTAGAGATGAATGACTATCCTCTCCTTGTCGAAGGGAGGGATGAAATCATAGTGTGAATTGCAAAATATCTTTAGTATACAAGTATAATATTACTAACTTAATTACTTTCACATCATTTGCAAATAAAAAAGACCAGGCCCATTGTTTCCTCTCTCAAATATTGGCAGCCAAGGACCAAGGTGGAGAATCATCTCAAATTTTCAAGACAAGATTTATTAAACTCTAGTATCATTTGTTGCATAGGTTTTGTAATACAAACCTCAAGTGATTAGGAAAACCCTTTTGTCCTTAAACCTCATCATATCATTAGTAAGCATTCATATTCATATTTTTATTTCATATTCATTATTATGGTCATATCATTTTATTTGAGAAACATGCAAATTATATGATATTTATATCTACCATTTTAAGGTTTTAAGGTTTTTAAGTGTTAAATATAAATAATCCATCCTATAATTACTCCTTGTTATATATAATTTTTGGTGATGTCTAGGAACCCAGGACACCCTAAGAAGGTGTATGGTAGGATTAGAATAGCTTCGGAGTTGTTTGAATGGGTTAGAATAGGTTTGGCTGAGAAAACTCATTCAAACCACGTTTTGAAAAGGTCTGTCCTTAAAATTAAATTCTGGAAAATCCGACAGTAGACAAAAATATTTGGCCTAGTTATTTAGAAAATATACTTTAAAAAGCAAACGTGGCGCTTGAGCAGTTAAAGCGGAGTTATACTTGAAAAGTTATGAATTTTTCAATTTGGCGACGAAAAATACGAAATTCTGGAAATTTCAGCAAACAATATTTGTTTGTATGAGTCAAAAATGAAGCTTGGGCGTTGTAAATTATTTCGATTTGTTAAAAATATGTTAGTATACTGATCGAAGTTAAGGATCTTTAAAGCGTAGAAAGCAGTTTGTAGAGACTAAATTACATGTTTATAAAGTTGCGTAACTATTATCATATAAGAAAAACTATAACTTGATTTCTAATAAACAAGTTTTGCGGCAAAAACTAGTCCCAAGTTAAAGGTTGTTTTTAACATTGAATTAGAACTTTTTATGAAGTAAAGTCTTCTAGTAAAAGTGAAATGTAGCCAAGTATACTTTCCAAAATGTCGATTGTTTGATTAGCGGAGTTGTAATGAATTAATTCGGTCGGCTCAAACTTTTGCGAAAAACCATCCTTAAACTATATTTTGGACTAAAAGTACCATATTTAACCTCTATTTTCTTTATGTTCGAGACCTCTAGGATGAAAACTCATGTACTGAAACTTTGAGATTATCATGAGCTTCCCAAAACGTTGAGTTTGTTTCCTAGCATCGGCGTGCACCATTTTATGACTAGCTTTTAGAGGCCGTTATTGTCATTTTCATGGAAATTTCAATAACATTATTTTATGACGAAAAGTAATATTTTCACAATAAATCACTAAATGATTATCGTCGGATATCATTTCAACGCAAATACATGTGAATTAAATTTAAAATAGTCAAGGCGTTAAAAGATTATATTTTAAATGAAAGTATTGTTTTCAAAAATTCATAAGTGGTATAAATATCATCTGAATCGCATGCATAACATTACATCATGACTTATTACATATCATATCATTCATAATAGGTCGGTTTAGGATTCACGCTACATTTAGGTTTATCCACTTTTGTCATCATAATCATTACATGAGGTGAGTTTTTCATAGCCATTTATTCAAGTTTTTACTTATTTCAAACCTCACAGGAGAATACATTGTACATCATTTTATTACGATGCCAAGTATATCAAATTCATTACATTTCTTAAGTTACCTCATTGCAGAAAATGTCCCATTTCATGAACATGAACCGTTAATTTCATAGAAGCGTGGGTGAGTGGATAGATCTATCGAGAGTGACACCTCCATCCGGTTGGGCAGTTCAACGGACGGATGCATTCATGTCATTATCATTATTTGAGTTGTTTGGCAAACCTTTCTTGGGGAACATCAGTCGAGCTTGGTGTCATGGACTTATAGCAATTGTATCATTTTTGTGGCGACATTGTCATACATAATTTATACTTGTGGTAGTCGTATTAAATATTTTCAACAACTCTATGTTCACTCAACCTTTGTGTTGACACTTTTTGTATTTTGGGTAACTAAGGCATTCACTTCATGGCATGTACATGGACATATCATAGAGTCAGCGGTGGCCACGCGTCACACATGGGATTTATATACTTTAAAAACATCGTTTGACTTGTACCAAACTTATTTTTTTTGCACATAGTAACTTTCATTTGGGACCTATCTTTGTAACTCACGAATGTTTTTATTAAATCAAGCGTGTATTTTCAAAGCGACACTTTAGGTTCGTTCAATATACTTGATTGTGATGCTATGACGATCAATCCCGGGAATTCCATTCATTTAACAGGTAATTTGGGTGTGACCAGTTGGCATGAGAGCTTGTTATAGAGAACTAGGTTGCATCATTGACCACTGACTATAACTACATCATCATAGTATCTCATCATTTCATCACAGAATGCCAGTGTTATACATGCGGTTTTCATCGCACGCATTTTAGCAGTTATTTACTTTCATTTCAAAGCGATTGTCACATAGATGCCTTCAAATACCCAGGTATACTGCATCACTTTGACATGGAGATGCCACTGTCATTCCTATCACAATTTTAACATTAGTTGACTCAACACCGATAACATGGATGATGAGACGAACCCTTTAGGAGGGGCGAAGTTGAACCTACCACACCATCGCGATCACTATGATTCCTTTGTAGGATGGAAAATTTTTATCGTTGCGATCATACCATTTAGTAGGACTTACAAGCAGTCTAGTGGACCTATTAGTCATACATTTGATTTGCAGCTTGGGAAGCGTGCATAATTTGACACACCACTACCATCTACCACTAAGACTACGGAAACTACAATATCTTATAGATTTGAGAGGCGTGAGAGTTTCAAAGTTGTTGTTGCTAGGCGACCTACTACTTCTACACTTGAGGCATGATTAGATCACCGACATGAACCGATAATAAGTACCTTTCTAGCTAATGTAATCTTTATCATTTATTATCTCCACGATAATCACAACCTTTGTTTATTTCATTCCTTATTCCAATTGCCCAATTTTCAATCATTTCGTGACAATACATCACTATCTTACTAGGGGTTAGGCCAACTTTATTCTTGACTAATTAGGAAACTATTACCATTCTAGGAGGTTTCCCCGCGCATCCTACAAACCATTTAACAAATTTTATTTCAAGTTACTTTGCTACTACTTCATAACATTATTTCACTTAAGTATATTGCAAACCATTCTACACCATCTTAGAAACATTGTTTCATAAAGTTTTAAAACAAAAGTTGTTTTAGTTACCACCACCCTATCAATTGGCTTAGGTCATTTTATCAATCATTTAATACCATAAATAAACAATTTTCATGTTACTCTGAAAAATTATTGAGCCATTATCTTACAAAATAAAATGTTGAATACCATCTAAAACTTCGGAGAAAAATAATACCATTTCAACAAAACCAAGCATCACATCATTTGTCCTCGATTATACATGGCCTGGTCACCTATGTATAATTGGGGAAGAATATGTCATGAAAGTAACAAGCATCATTTCAAATCTCTTAAAACAATCTTCACTCAAAAGCAAAGCTTTGTAATCATATAAATTGTTCATAAACATATCTTTTTAATAACACTTTATCGATGCTCACGTCATTCATCCTTCACTCAACCGATAAGTTAGAATTTGACGAGTGACCTTTTTAGGAAAGGCTTCCTATACCATCTACGAGGAGGATTCCTCAATACAAGAAAAGAAATGGATTTTGGAATTACCAGCAAGAGGACTAAAGTAGGTAGCGAGATCTTTCAAAATCAATAAAATCTTAAGCCATCACGAGACATGTAGAATCACTAATTTGGATTAGAATCCAAACTCTATCATTTTCAAGTACTAGCTAGGCAAGTTACAGATTTAGTATGAAGCAGAATATACACTAAACAACACTATAGGGATCAACCAAGTCTTCTATCAGGGCTAGCAGAACATTCCAATAAACATGGCTAAACAATATGTGAACTTCCTACTGTGAGGTTCCTTAAAGAGGAAAATTTGGTTAGATTAAGGTTATCAAATAAACTTTCCCTAAGGCCTTGTGTTTTCTAGAAATTATGAATAACCTCACCTCCATATCAAGAGATGTAACAGGTTTGAACATATTGAACAATCAAGGACTATCCATCTACAAGTGAAATTAGAACAAACATTCTTCGACATAGTATGAGATGATATCTATTTCTTGCTAGTATGATATATCGAGTGATGAAATAATTTTAGAAGCACTCAATATGGAATGATTTGAAAATAACCACACCACATCACTTACACATTTAAGGTTTTGTGACTTGATAACATATAGCATGGAAACATTTCAATAATCAAACCATAAACATTTTAGTCATGGAGACTAAACACCTTAGGCAAGTAAGATTCAAGTCAGACATTAGCTAGAGAGAAAGCGCTAGAAATCACAATTATTACCCATAATCTATTCCTTTCTATAAGGTCTTTTCCGGCGATTTAACATTTTGAAATTTGTACGAGACCGTGGTATTAATTTAGGTTGTACCTAATGTAAGATAGCGATCCTTAGACTTCTAACAATCATTTCAATCTTTCCATGGAATCTATGGGACATGAGCACCACCTATTATCTTAGCTCAATGGTTGGAAAGAAGCAATTCTAAGATTAGAAGATATGCTGGGGCATGTGTGATATTCTAGAAATGATTAGGTAAATCATTCTTCATCGAACAAGTTGCTTTACAACAATAGTCAACACATGAACATATTGACTGCACCGGTGAGACACTCTCTAGTTGAGGTGTCAATCACTCATTCACTAGTCAAAATCGAGGTCAACTCACTAGTCAATGACTCATTCATGAAACAACAAAGTAACGTATTGCAAATCAAAAATGGAGTTACAAATAACAACATATAGCTAGATAAACTCTAAAATTAGACATGAAATATTGGAAGTATGTTCCATAAATTATGAAACTATTAGAATTTCAAATTGGCAAATTTATAATTCAAAGTCGTCTTGGAAGGAATAGTGCGATTTAGAAAAACATTGGGCGACCGATAGGCTGAAATACCTTCATCTTTTCACAAGCAACATCGTTAGAACTACAACATGGACTGAATTGAGGGGTGAATTCCTTTTTTTATTGAGCAGAATGACAATTAGTATTTCCGAGGTCATTCTCAAAACATTACTCATGCTTCATTATTTATCATTTATCGTGAACTAGGTTTACGAGCATCAAATTCACGTAACCGTAATGGTTTAGTTGTGAATTCATGATCATATCATCGAGGTCATTTCATATAGACTAAGTTTAGTCTACATTTCATTAACATCATTGTCATCATATTAATTCATGCATGATTTTGCATTTACATTAAGCATTAATTTTAAGTATTAAATAAGCGTTATCGCGTAATTAATTATTTTGAACAATTGATCCATTACTTTCAAAAATTATTCCAATATATTTTTTATACTCATATTAAGTTTATAAAAATAATATTATGAGGGTTTACCAGGTGTTTTAAATTTATTTTGGAACTAAATTGTTGTATTTATATAATTCTGACGTTTTTCTTAAATACGACACGATTATTATTATTTCTCAAATTTTGCAAAGTATTTTTATAATTTTATGACCTAAATATATTTTTATCTTGACCGTGAAAATATTTTTATCCAGCTACCCTAAATATTATAGTATTTCAACTTACCACTTAACTTCAAATATCTTACACTTATACAAAAAAAATAAATAAATAAAAATAAAAATAAAAAAACCAATTAGAGATGAATGACTATCGCCCCTTGTCGACAAGGGAGGGATGAAATCATAGTGTAATTACAAAATATCTTTAGTATACAAGTATAATATTACTAACTTAATTACTTTCACATCATTTGCAAATAAAAAGACCAAGACCCATTGTTTTCTCTCTTCCTCTCAAATATTCGGCAGCCAAGGACCAAGGTGGAGAATCATCTCAAATTTTCAAGACAAGATTTATTAAACTCTAGTATCATTTGTTGCATAGGTTTTGTAATACAAACCTCAAGTGATTAGGAAAACCCTTTTGATATTAAACTCATCTTATCATTAGTAAGCATTCATATTCATATTTTTATTTCATATTCATTATTATGGTCATATCATTTTATTTGAGAAACATGCAAATTATGTGATATTTATACCATTTTAAGGTTTTAAGGTTTTAAGTGTTAAATATAAATAATCCATCCTATAATTACTCCTTGTTATATATAATTTTTGGTGATGTCTAGGAACCCAGGACACCCTAATAAGGTGTATGGTAGGATTAAAATAACTTGAGTTGTTTTGAATGGGTTAGAATACAGGTTTGGCCTTGAAAAACACTCATTTGACACGCGTTTTGAAAGGTCTGTCCTTAAAATTAAATTCTGGAAAATCGTAGTAGACAAAAATATTTGGCCTAGTTATTTAGAAAATATACTTTAAAAAAGCGAGCGGTGGCAGCTTGGCGGTTAAAGCGAGTTACCTGCTTGAAGAAGTTATGAATTTTCAATTTGGCGACGAAAAATACAAAATTCAAATTTCAGCAAAACAATATTTGTTTTATGCAGTCAAAAATGAAGCTTGGTTATTAATTATTTAGATTTAAAATATGTTAGTATAGCAAATCGCAGTTAAGGATCTTTAAAGCGTGAAAGCGGTTTGTAGGCTAAATTACACATGTTTATAAAGTTGCGTAACTATTATCATATAAGAAAAACTATAACTTGATTTCTAATAAACAAGTTTTGCGGCAAAAACTAGTCGTCCCAGGTTAGGGTTGTTTTTAACATTGATTAGAATTTTATAGAGTAAAGTCTTCTAGTAAAGTGAAAGAAATCATGAAACATATACTTCCAAAATGTCGATTGTTTGATTAGCGGGGTTGTAATGGATTAATTAATTAAATCAAACTTTGCTTGAAAATAAATCCAAAGCTTTATATTTTGGACTAAAAAGTACCATATTTAACCTCTATTTTCTTTATGTTCAAGACCTCTAGGATGAAACTCATGTACTAAAACTTTGAGATTATCATGCAGAGCTTCCCAAAACCGTTGAGTTTGTTTCCTGCACTCGGCGTGCACATTTATGACTAGCTTTTAGAGGCGTTATTGTCATTTTCATGGAAATTTCATAACATTATTTCCTGACGAAAAGTAATATTTTCACAATAAATCACTAAATGATTATATTGGATATCATTTCAATGCAAATACATGTAATGATAATTTAAAAATAGTCAAGGCGTTAAAGATTATATTAAGCGTATTGTTTTCAAAAAGTCATAAGTGGTATAAATATCATCAAGTCGCATCATAACATTACATCATGACTTATTACATATCATATCATTCATAATAGATTCGGTTTAAGATTCCTTACATTTAGTTTATCCACTTTTGTCATCATAATCATACCAGGGTATGAGTTTTCTAGCAATTTATTCAAGTTTTACTTATTTCAAACCTCTGAGAGGAATACATTGTACATCATTTTATTACGATGCCAAGTATATCAAATTCATTACATTGCTTAAGTTACCTCATTGCCAGTTAAATGTCCCCATTTCATGAACATGAACGTTAATTTCATAGAAGCGTGGTGAAGTGGATGATGATCTGTCGGTGACACCTCCATCGGGTTTGGTGGTTCCAACGGACGGATGCATTTCATGTCATTATCATTATTTGAGTTGTTGGCAAACACTCTTGTTGGGCGAACAGTGAGCTTGGTGTCGTGGACTTACCTAGCAATTGTATCATTTTGGTGGCGACTTGTTGTACATAATTTATACTTGTGGTAGTCGTATTTAACATTTTAACAACTCTATCAATCACACAATTTGTTGACACTTTTGATATGTATTTTGGGTAACTAAGGCATTCACTTCATGGCATGCATGTGGACATATCATAGAGTAGCGGTGAAGCGGCGTCACACATGGATTATATACTTTAAAAACATCGTTTGACTTGTACCAAACTTATTTTTCAGCACATAGTAACTTTCATTTGGGACCTATCTTTGTAACTCACGAATGTTTTTATTAAATCAGCGATGTATTTTCAGCGACACTTTAGGTGCGTTCAATATGCTATTGATTGTGATGCTATAATGAGTCAATCCCGAGAATTCCATTCCGTGCAAAATAAATTGTTGGGGTGTTTTTCAAACTCAAAAACCACCTAAAACCACTAGAAATCAAAGATGTAGAATATGATCTAACCATGGCTCTTGATACCAATTATAGAATATTGGTTTTCACATACACATCAAACCATAACTGGCGTGGGCGTATAGGTGAGTTGAGAGAAAGTTAGAGGTTTAGGGAACAGGTGAGAGAAAGAAAAACTATTATTATGAGCTCCACTCTCTCTAGGAGGTAGAGTATTTATAGTCATACATAAATAAGCCAACGAGAACATGGATCGAGGCATCTGATGGGTAAAGACCCGTCCGTCCTCCGGTGTTGCCAACAAATACTACTTAACTAAATATAACTATGACTCTGAGCATTCTAGCGATTACATATACTTGAGGTGGCCAGACTCTTTAATAGAATTTCTAATTCTAACAAGTGGTGAATAAAGCTAGGTTTGGGGGCGTTTCACCTCTCTACTAGAATCTGAGGTGTGGTTTAGGAAGAGCTTGACCTTCCTTCTCTCCTTGGTGACTTGGTTTGAAGCGAAAATCAAAGTCCCTATAACCTAGAAGTCTTGAGTTTGACTCTAGGTAGATTGATGTTGATACATGCTTCCTTTTGGGTGGCTGTGATATTGCTTGGACCCATTAGAAAGGATGTCGCGCCTCAAGGGTGGTTGAG
This sequence comes from Chrysanthemum makinoi, assembly GCA_910596185.1. NCBI lineage: Eukaryota > Viridiplantae > Streptophyta > Magnoliopsida > Asterales > Asteraceae > Chrysanthemum > Chrysanthemum makinoi. The sequence continues at coordinate 2,519,536 of OU343216.1, read as the reverse complement.
AGAAAAGGTTTCATTGTTTTGACGAGGGAGAAGAGAGGATGATGAAAGGAAGGTGTTGGTTTGCTTCTTTGGGAAGATTCGACCTACAAGAGGTTGAAGATGGGGCGTAGGTCTTCTTTTTCCTGCTTGGTGCTTTTGTCTTGTGTGGGAGAGAAGACAGAGAGATATATTCTCAAATTTTTAAGAAAGGTTTTCCTTTATAAAACAAAAGTGTATGTATATATATTTTATACTTATGGTATTAATTGTGTTTGAGTCTTATAAGAATTTTGTTTAAGTCTTGAAGTGTTAAATACTTTGTGTCCCGCGATATTAAATTGTGACCGTATTATCATTGTTTGATAATTTTTATAAGGTAGTATCTTATAAATATACTTCGAAATTATTGTTATCTTGGTAATAATATTTATATTCTGGACGTTTGTCATTTGTTTTACTTGCTACTTATCATGTGGTGTTGGTGCGGCGTGCGGTGTAGAATCCTTTGGGGAAAACGAGATACACTCTCGTCTTACAATTAAATCATAAGACAGAAATAAAATACTCATGAAATGAAAGAAATGCAAAAGTGATGCAATGGTCTCGTATCGAGTTAACTACTCAAATGATCGTGGCAAAGCTTATGCATGCTTAATGACTAGGCTTAGTAAAAATAAATTGTCATTTACTAGTTAAATTTTAGTGAAAATTTAATTATTATCCACCATTATCCGTTGTGTCGTATTTTTCAAATTGTGAGATAACCTTTAGTTTTTGTTAAGTAAATCATGATGAAATGTTGAAAGTGATCATTTCACTTATTTCAATATATAATATCAATTATGTGTATTCTACTTGCTTTTGGTGTCTTGAGATAACTTTCGAAACAGTGTTAAACTCACATTAAAATAAATAGTCGAGAAATAATAAACTCATTTTTTTATTATTAAGATTAATCGGTGGAAAATTTTTGTGATATCACATGTTGTATGTTTCTTTTTTAGCCCTTTAGGCTTTTTAATATCCTTTAATGGTTTCCAACTTTATATGGATAATGCCCAAAAGCATTATACTATACATCAGGAAAAAAAAACAAAAAAAACTATAATGTTGATTGTTTTTTGTCTTTTATGTATTAGATGTTGACACATTTGTCTTAATGTTAGTATTAAGGAGGAAAAAAATTGTGTTTATTCGTTGACATCTTGTTTTTATGATGATAATGTTGTGTTGTCTTTGTATGTGTCTTGAAGAAGCACATGATGACTATTTTACCCAATGAGTTCTCGAAAATTGCATCCTGTCATACAACAATCGTGTGGGCCAGGCGAGGTTAAGCGGGGAAGCGGTGTCCGAAGCAAAAGTAAATTTCGCGACAAAAATCAAGGCGGCGTGGCACATGAATCTGTGCGGCTGTGAAGAAAATTCACGCACTATCTTGTGGGAGCATTGATATTTACTATTCTTTGACCGGCCGGTCAATTCATGGTACTTAAGGGACACATTAGGCAAAATGTTACTGGCCGAAGGGTGACCGGAGTCAATATGTTAATTGTTCCCATTTATTCCCACCAAAAGCGTTCCGGGACATATTTGTCACAGCAAAGGATGTATTGCAAAATATGCAAAATTATATGTTAAAAATACACAACTAAAACCCGATTAAATATTAAAAAAATATGACTTAATTATATTATGGTTCATTCGGATGTTAAAATAACTTTTTGCTAGAGATGGGTTGAATCAAGTATGTTCAAAGATGTTTGTGGTGGAAAGTTTCTTCACTAGTTAAAATCAAGGCGATTATTCAACAACTAGCAACATTTCATTCTCCTTTTATTAAACATACTTTTATTCCAACAACGACTACAACAACTACAAGAACAACAACAACAAGAACAACAACTACAAAGAACAACAACTACTACTACTACCTACGAAAGTTTCCATAATGCCTCGCGGTTCCACAGTAATGCATCAAGTAAAACATGCGTGGTCTTGAGGAGTCCTGTCTGTTCAAGTCTTGCCTCTAGCATCCTTACTCTTGCTCTCCTTTTGTTTTTTTGTGATTGAAAGAGTTTATCCTAAAGATCTTTGGTAGCAGCTGAGCACTGTTGAGTGCTGGATCGAACCTTGAGATGTTGAACCATAAGAGATTTTTCTTTATACTAAATCAAATTCATTCTTCACATAAAAAATATCCCACCGATTATCTTCTTTTATGAGAACGATACATAATAAGAAAATTATAAGAGATTACAACCCAATTATTTGTATATTTACATAAATAATAAATGTATGATTGTTTACCTTGATGAGGAAGGACATGCATAATAATTATTAGTCGATTTGAATATTCTCTATGTGATATTTTTTTAATCTTATATTTCTTGCTCACAAGAACACATAAAAAGATTAAATGGCTCCAATCTGGGGTTTTGAAATTTGTGTGAGAAGATATAGAGGTTGTGAGGTTGAGATGGTTTTGAGGATAGAGTTTGTGAAATTCTTGTAAAGATAAAAGAAACTATATAATAATGTTTGAATAAATGTTGGTGGGAAGTTTTGGTATACATTTCTTTGG
>OU343216.1:2439608-2516873 GCA_910596185.1 Chrysanthemum makinoi | reverse complement strand
GCGTTATCCCGGGCGAGATTGGAATGCCAAGTCTCTTGCACAGCCTGAACCAAATCTCCAACGCCATAACCTTCGCCTAAATTTAGACATCCCGGAAGAAAGAAGGAAGCCGTTGCCATTGAAGAAGCGCAGCAGAAAGGCAAAGATGGAAAGGTACTACAATGCCAAGATACGAGCACGACATTCCGGCCGGAGAATCGTCTACCACGCAAGAAGCTAGCTAGTAGAGTAAGCGGAGGACACTGGAAAGCTTGGCCCAAAATGGAAGGGCCGATGAAGTGATGGAAGCACTAGGGAATGGAGCTATAAGCCTCAGAGGCTGATGGGGAGATACTCCCAAGAACATGGAACATCCGTAACTTGAAGAAGTGTTACGTCTAAGTGTAAGTAGGTTTTCCTTCCCTCTTGTAAGTTGATCACGGATCGAGTCCGGACAACAGGGAAACCGCTCCAAATTTTCATGTTTTTTCGCTTTTATTGTAATATTTCCTATTATTAATGAAAATCTAGAGCCTGGCCCTCTCCTACAATTTTCCAAACCAATTCATTTACATTTTTACTTTGCATCTTTTGCATCTCTCACATCCGCGACAAACAATGTCGCACATAAAGGACGAGCAACCTCAAAATTGACTCAGGCATATAAGTGGTATTGCAAGCCCATTGACCATTCCATGCTACCCCCCGGACTCCTAAAGTACGGCCACGGGTACAACCCAAATCCTGGAACAACTAGCTCCGGCAAACAAGTAAAAGCATATATATACAATAAAGTCAAAAGTATTTCCATTAAGTACACAAGATTTTCTACTAGTACACAGGGCATACCCCAGCGTACAATAAAGGCCCGTGGCAACCACGGCCCTAACCAAACTGACAAAGTTACTAAGCTTCACATAAACTGGAGAGGTGGCATAGTCTAAATGCCGCCCATGGAAAGATACTCAAACATCCCGACACGTCAAGAATGTGCTCGTGTCGAACATGTCATGAGTAACCTGCTCCTCCTCCTCTTTCTCATCCTCCCCGTAGGACCCAGTGACCGCATTAGAAGGAGTCGGACCAAAGGGAACTATCACCATGGAAGACTCCCCAGTGAAAGTAACCCGTGCACAACCTCGGAGACAATCACTCGGGTTCCAAAAATCAAACTTCTTAACGTATATCTGATTTTTCCTCTCCTTATACGCTGCAATAGCACGCGGACGCCTCGTAATGGTTTTTCAGTAAGAACTGGGAAGCGCAACCTCCCCCCGGACGGGGCATTAAACACAAAGTCCCCGAACCGCTGATCGCTCCTCCCGCAACACCAGTGGGACATAAGGAACTCTAAAGAAGAATCCTTGCACGCCTCCAAGGAGTCTAAAAGGGGGAAAGGAACACCACTCAGGTGTGAATAATAGCCTCGCGGTAAACCTCTTTTTCCCGCGGATTGTAGGCCTTGATCTGCTCCAACTTCAAACCCTTAGAACCATGAACAATTCCCGCCTCTAAACCCTGCATTAGGCCTTCAACAATGGCCTTACTTATACAATCTCCCAGCCCGCGTCGCAACTCTCTCCTCTTTTAAATGCCATCCATGCCCTATAGGAAACCGTTGCCCAATTACCCACCGCTTACCTTCAATTGCAAGAAGAGTGCTCGGGAACAACTCTTCATCGAAATCATGGTTCAACTCCGATAGCCTCTGATCCATTGCGCAAGCCGAGTATCATAAGTGCTGCGGACCTCTTGCTCTCTCTTTCGCTTCCTCCCTCAGTGACCCAATCCCCATCACCTGTTCTTTAAGATCATCACAAACGGAGGTAAGTCCGGCAACTTTACCCTTCAACTACGCATTCTCAACAGTTAAATTAGCCAGCTGTTCATCTTTTGGAGCAATCATTCCCTCTAACTGCGCCACGCGCTCCCGCAACCGCTTCACCTCCCCAGACTCAGACTCGAGCAAACCAACACGCTCGCGGAGACCCCTAGCTTCCGCAACCTCAGCCTCCAACTCCTGAACTTTACCCTTCAAAGCTTCAATCCTTCTGTCCCTCCTTTCGAGCCTCTTGTTCACTTTTGGTCCGGGTTTAGCTCAAACTCCAGCCGTAGGGCACTTCGAAGATTACGCAGGTCTTTTGCATAGTCATGATGTTATACGCTCAAGTAAGTCGTTTGCGGCATATTACAGCAGCGTGGGACAGATAGCCGGGAGTGGCAAGATTATCCACATATACTCTAACAAACCCAAACATCGTTCATAAAAATCATTGGTAGGCAGCCACTTTGGGACATACACATTCTTGGCCTTCGCTGTTTCCACGGATAGAGACTCATATAAATCATCGTCAGAAGCCGCAGGACGATGGACAGATTGGTCCTGCGGCGGGGACTCAGCCCCGAAAACACTCCCCTGCTGCAAAGGTGGGGGCTGAGATGGACCGGACATCTCAGTATCCAAGTTTTCCTGGTGGGCGCTGGTGGATGTCTTCGAAGTAGCATCCGGATCTGACTGTGGAAGCGGGGTACCCTCAGAAGAAGCAACGGTAGTGTCCAGTTGCTGAGGCTCGGAATCGGACTCATCACGAAGCTCCACAACGGCAATAGGCCTAGCGGCAGCATCACCTACATAGCCAAGAAACACTTGGGTCATTTCTCCATTCAAAAAATAAAAGGAAGCGGTATAAATAAGGTAGGACCCTTACCAGCGGCAGACCCGAAACCTTGCCCCGGAGCGGGAGTGATCCTTTTCTTCTCCGACTGCTTGGCGGGGACATCAAGCAGGACTCTCTTCTTCCCGGTGGCTTTGCTGGCTTTGCCCGCCTCCACATTTTCCACAATGGTCTCTTGGACCAGCGTGATTAAGTTCTTGGAAGGCTCTATGACGCGCACAGCCGTTTCATCCTGCAGCGTTTTCTCGCCCTCTTGTAATGTTCTTTCTCCGGACGTCACTTCAAAGGGATCCAGCTGGTTGATGAAGGCGAAAAGAGACATCTCTGCAAACAAAAGAAAACAGTTGTTAATAACAAAACAAAGGGGAAGAAGACAAAAGACCGACAACAAAACTTAAAAAAAGAACCCACCTCAGTATCCGACGCCATAAAAGTGGGCCGCCCGGTAGCATCATCCCAAGCACGCTAAGGCCAATCACGCAAAAGGAAAGGCTCCGAAACTTCTTAAAAGGACACGCTGCGGGTGCAAGGAGGCGATTAACTCCGTGTCAACATCGTCCTCGGTCGAGGGTGGATCACGCTCACAGAGACCTTATCATTCCACGGATGGACAAAGGAAAACGGTCCGTGTCAACCCAAAGAAATACTCCTTCCAATTCTTTACAGAATCCAAGGAGCGGTATGACAAACCGGGCACAACCAATCGACTTAGGACCCTTAACGCTTCTCTAGGGTCATCCACCCATCCTTCATCCTGAATAATAAAACTTCCTAAATAAAGGTACGGTAGGGTTCCACCATGAACCAGCAGAGGATCTCAAATGACTAATCCTAGCACGCTATACGACAACTGCGACAAGTGGATTTGAAAATATTCCAAAACCCTACACAGGAACGCGGAAAGAGGAATCCTAAAATTACAGAACTCAAAAAACCTAGTGTATACGCCTATCTTACCCTGAGGGGCATCCCTTATGGTATCATCAGGACCAGGGAGAAGAGGATGAACAGTAGAGGGGATATGGTATTTGGAGCAAAAATCACTAAGATCTTTCTGTGATAGCTTACAAGTAAAATCTCCTAGGAGTTTTTTAGCCATTGTACTACAATAAGGGAAGAAAAACCTAACCTGAGAAGTAAGGACGCACACAAAAGGCTTGGTAGGCTTTTTTCTTTTTTACACGCGAAGAAGAAATGGTAACAGTAGCCGAGAAGGTAAAAAAGGAGGGGTATTTATACTCTCCTAAAAGTAAAACCAACGGGTTAATCGTGGGGCCGAAAAGTCGCCACGTTTCCAGTCTTTATTCTACGGCCCAGATCTGCCTAGATCAACGGACGAGATTGAAGCAGCCAAAACGTCACGTCGTCGAAACGCGCGTCAGAACCGTTTGCGATTCCCAAAGGACAGTGTAACGCTTATCCATGGTATAAGTGGAAACAATCAGCATGACTAGGGGCACACGCATGACACCAATCCGCTGGATAAAACGAAGAACTTAGTCTAGAACGCTTGTCCTGAACCAACAAGCATACTAGACTGGGGGGACTTGATCGCGTATAGTCCCCACCACCCGTCTGGTCGGTCGCGTGATCAAACATAACCCGCCCGAAGGCCACTCAACCATTGCCAAGGGCGCGCCGCTCGGACACCAAGGAAGGACCAATCCACGGACAAAGACACGTCCGAGAAGGCCATAACCGCGTCCCACATAAAAGTAGGGAATCTCGCCGGCTTAGAGTACTACGTACCTGCAGTCCCTAAAGGGGAAAGCGGGAACACTCCCGCCTAAAAGCATCATTGCCACAGCAGGGACAAGCTCTGAGTTGACCTACGGTGACTCCCCACTTACAACTGTCTACCTCATGGCCCGTGACCTTGAGAACACGGCAGAAAGGTCAACCATATAAATGAGGCCTGCCACTATTCAAACGGTAACACATATTCACTCTCTCTCTAGAACTAACTTTATCTCTCTAAAACCCATTACTTACTCTCGCCTGGAGGTTGACCCTTAACCCCTTCCGCGGTGAGACTAACGGTGTTTGCTTTCTTAGCAGCTTTAAACCAAGAATCGTACTTAATACAAGATCTATTTCCCGGAAAGTTAGCATACACTAATCTTCATTAGGGGAGCGCCCATAATTGTATTAACAATTACCTTTTCAACAAAAACGCTTTAATGCTGATTTCCATTTTGATAACACAATAAGCTAGTAAGCTTAACAAATCAATAACAAAATGTAAATATCCTAAGTCAATAAAAAAAAAAGAACGAAGTTGCATGGTCAGACTTATTATTAGCCCATAAAGAAGCCTAACTTACAAACAAAATGAATCTCCTACGGAATCTATAGTACCTAACAATCATTAAACCCACAAATGTACAAAAAGAATGACATAATATCATACATATCAACCAATCATGGATCCCAATATTTTCTGCAAACTAACAATTGTTTTTAAAGCTAGCCCAGAAAGCAATGTATACTAGTACCATATCATATACAATGCATAATTGCATATATATATATATACCATTGTGGTCACTTTCATTTATAGTAAGTTATGTAACAAGATATTCCAGTATATATTGGATGCTGCTATATATACTTACCTAACTATGATGGTTTCTAGCAAAGATTATAAAAAAGAAGAAATATAAAAGTTGGTTTGGGAGGATTAGGGGGTGGTATATTTGGTTCTTCTTATATATTCTGACATCATTTGAGAAAAAAATGAAAAAATAAATAATATCATCCAGTTGTTCATGTGGGAAAATGGGTATTAACGTGACAAGCAACAAATCATGTTTAGTTTGATTTTATGACCTTATTTAAGGTGGACTTTTTTTGGTAAAATGAATAACATTATGATTAAAAAAAGTTTATCATTTTGAAGGAATCTTGTTTGGTCGATGGATAGAAGAGATGGTGTGTGGGGTTGTACGTGGTAATTAACCGTGATTGGTTGTGAGACCGACTTGCGTGTGCTAAGGAGACAATGTCACTATATCGATAAAACTTGAGCTCATCTATTTGATGATAAAACTTGAGCTCACTATGTCAAGAATTAATCTTGGGACGATGTTGCATCTAAAGTATCCTCTCGGTTATCTAGGTTATCTAAATAGAAGCTAAACTCTTTCTATAGGAAGCCGGCTCATTCTAATTAACTCGGTTCTAATCTTCACCCCTTTATACCATATATCTATACTAGTTTTAGATTCTCGTGCATGCACGGGACTTTAGGTCTAATTTTTGTTAAATTAGTTTTGGGTTATTTTTTCATCACTTAATTACTTTTGCAAATTGTATATTTTAACTTGAATCTTTTAAATACATCAAATTTTTAGTAGTTCTAAATCCCCGTAAATGCATGGGGTTTTGGGATGTATTTTTGTTTGATTTGTTTTTGCAAATTGTACATATAAATCTTTGATTTTATTTGATTTTATTTTTTTTAATTTTGTTTTTTGTTTTTGCAAATCGTTGCGTACTTGTAGGTTGTAAAGGTTTCTGATGACAAATAAGGCTTGCTATTGGGCCTCTTGTTGATGGGTTTTTCTAATGACCAAATTTGTTTCATCCTGATGCGTCTTTCTTAACACAAAATTTGATATGTGCCTAATATATTTACTTAGACCAAATATGTTTCATTCCCCATTCTTTCTTTGACCAATATTTCTCCATTCTCCATTCTTTCTTTAACCAAGTTTTCTCGATTCCCTATTCTTTCATCTCTTCAATTTCCAATACTAATATTGTTGTATTGCTGATGATTCATGGGTTTATCTGTTCACTTATAATGCTTAACATTCATATTTGATTAATGTTTTATGACTTCACAAGCAAATCATAACTCCTAATCTCATTTTACTAAAGTATAATTACACCTGCATATATAAAACATATACAGAAATTTTGAATTATCACTAATACCAAATATCCTCCTAGGGAACATTGAGATATTTGTCCATTATTTCATTACTAATCCAATTAATATGTTTAAGCGACAAACTCCATAACTTCTGATAAAGTTACCAAATCATTTTTCATCATACTACTTTTGTTTGCATATATCTTCAAATCATCAATAATATTAGAAGTATCTCTTTTTTTTTTTTGTATCATTAACTTTCAAATTCGAATTTGTACCATTAACTTTCAAATTCGAATTTGTACCATTAACTTTCAAATTCAAATATTTAACACTTCCATTATAAAGATAGAATTTATCTGATGCTGGTAGATTAACGGTTTATCAAATGTTATATGCAACGTTCCATTAAAAGAATATTATATTCATCATCAACTCATAAACTAAATGAAATTTACACATTTTATATATCAGAAAAAGACCAATATGGATATAATGACACAGAAACATATAAATACAAAATAAAAAATTTCATCAGAAACCTTTGCATTATTAGGAAAAACCATCAGGACTTCATCATCATAATCATAAATAATTATAGTTTCTTTAACAGAAACTAATATTCAATATCATATACCTAAATAGTTTTAGATCCCTTTGCACACACGGTTTTTGGGATATATTTTTGTTAGATTTGTTTTTGCAAATTAAAAAATTTTAAAAGTTAAAATAATATAAGACTTTGTTTACATGAGTTTGTAAAGGTTTCCAATGACCAAATATTTGTTGCTGATGAGGAACTTGATTTTGATCTTAAGAATGCAACAGTTTCTAATAAAGATGATAATTTGTTGATGTTGATGAGTCTTGCTGATAGATCTTGTTGATGGGCCTTGCTAATGAGTCTCTTGCTAATGGATCTTTCTGATGAGCATTCCTGATGAGTCTTTCTGGTGACCAAATTTGTTTCATTCTGATAGATCTTTTTGAACAAAAAAACTTATATGTATGCATCGTGTAACACCCCAACCCGACAAGGGTCCGAGTGTCACATTATGGTGTCATACATAACATAAACAAGCATGCAAAAGTCTTGAAATAAAAGAGGGAAAGCCATATAAACCAAATGGCCCCCAAAGTATCAAAGTTCAAATAATCCAAAATGAAAGGAAACATTAACAAAAGGAAATCCAAATGACCAAGTCTAAAAGATAACATAAGTTCCATAATGAAAAGGGAAACTAGGGTAGGTCTTCTAACGATCCTACTCTCATTCACTAGTTCTCTGCATCCCGCTTATTACCTGCTGCATAGAAAAGAAAACGCGGCTGAGCATAACGCTCAGTGAACAGATATATATAATAAATAGTAATAAGCATAACATATGTACGAAACAGAGTTAAAAGGATATAAAAGATAAGTAACTGTCATGAGTAAAATCAAACAAATGAAATAATGAATATAGAAATAAAAGAGGAAAATGCCCACGAGCCCATAACATCTATCCGTGCTACATGAATAGAACCAAAATCCAATAACATAATAATAAGCATAATATAAAATCATAGCATATGTATTTACTATAAAGGAAATGTGTAAATGGAGGCTGCAGACTCCATGCACCATATGTGAAATGGGGTGTATGGCACACATTCAACCATTCACCAAATACTTGAACATAACTGAAGACTAGGATGCATCCATACGCTCCCTGCAAAATAGATGTACGTATGCCAGCTCAAGACTGACCGTATGTACTTTTAGTATAATAATAAAGTGGCGGCCATGTGCTAATTATCATCAATTGGGAACGACGTGGACCTGATCACACTGCCACAGGCAGTGTCATGCCACCGGTGCCTCGGTGACATGGCCATGGAACCCCCATGGCTAGTAAACTGAGCAAAATGGCCCAGGCAAGAATAAATGATGATATATAAGCAATAATGTATCATATAAATGAAATAGAGTAAGTGTATAATCATAAGTAGCAGACGGAATCAGAGTCAAAACAGTGCAAAGTATCCGAATGAAAGGTCCTTACCAGAAGGACATAATATATGTACCTTAGCAAGTGAAAATTAAGGAGGTAAAGACGGAGGATGAGGACTACTCTCTCTTTGGAAAATCTACATTAATAAGGTTCATATATCATTTACATGTTCATATCATAAGTTATTCGTAGATGTATAGGCCATATACTTAATGTTATACTTGTAGTGTATTTTAGGTTTTGACCTCCAAACTGGACCTGTTTCCCACGAATTTATTGACCTAGCAAACAAGTTCCAAATGACCTGGGGAATTTCGTTCCTATAATAGTTAAGTTCACTCTCAAATTTTGGTTGATTTTATTTCCAAGTGAAAGTATGGTTTAGAAAATCATGTTTTCAGACCTGTCCAAATAGTGCACAGAAGGCATACCCTAAAAGTTTACACATAGCAGGCCAACCAAAGCAATTCAGAAAAATCCACATAAATTCATGAAGGTCACACATATCATAAACATCATTCCTTTAAAAGGGCAGGTCAAAATTCCTTATGGTTTTTCCATGAAAAATCATACGCTACAGCTGAATTTCACCCCCGAAAATCAGATTTGACCCTTTAACTTATAAAAATAAAAACTCATACTTCCAGGTCTCAAATAAGCACATATACTACATTTCTAGAAAGCATACAAAAGTACTATTGTGTAGAATCAAGAATTACTCAAAAACACCTAAGTAAATATACACCCATATTTTAGACCTAATTTTCTGGACAACATAGTACGCAAATCTATCTAACTAGTTTACCATGATAACCACCATATCAAACATGCATTCAAGCACACATTCATAACACATCATCCTTAGATCATAATCTCACTATAACATCAGTAGCCACAATGATTTCCACATAGAAACATAGCAAGAACACACAAGTCTCGGTAATACCAATTAACACATAAACTCATAGATTTCCAAGCCCTAATCCTACTAGTTCCATAACCCATCAATTTTATCACATACAAGCAAGTAAATGAAAATGTTAAGGCTACTATTATTCATGTCTTAAACCCTTTAATTCATGACAATCTCATGTCCATTTTATAATCCGGTTAACAAGACAAACATAAAGACCGTTTTCACAAGTTCATAATAGATCACGACACTAACCTTCATAACTCATATAATTGATCATGAAATTCGGCCATTCATAACATGAATTCATAAACATCAAACCATCATAAAAATCATGAAAACATAATTATAAAACATCATAAGCAAAGTACATGTATGTCATTCAAATAAACATTATATGAACACATAAACTCGAACCTACATAAACCCTAGCCCTAACCGATTCGTATCATGCTCAAACCTTTTAATTAAAATGATTTCATGCGGTTTCTTAGAGTTATGATCAGATTCTAAAACACATATAATCATACCATGATACAATTAATACAAATCCGGTTTTAACCTATACAATCCTACAAGTATAATCATCAATTTGAACAAGAAGAAAGAAGAAAAATAAAACGAGTATAAGTGGGTACCTAGCCACGGATTCACACAAAGAACATACACACGACACACCACGATCTCAATTCCAAAAAAACTTAATTCTTCTTGATCCTTAATCAAATTTTTAGGCAGCTTGGGGTATTCTTTTTCTTTTCTTTTCTTTTGGTCGTTCTTTTAGAGAGGGAATAGGGAGGCTGAATATTTTTTTAGGGTTTAGGGATAAAACGTTTAAGGTGGGAAACCGTATATAGGGGAGGTGCCAATTAGTTAGGGATTTTGGGGGGAACAAATCTTCTTTATTTTTCGTATCAAATTATTTGTTTTATGAGGTGAATAAAAAAAGACGTGGGGGGAGGGAATGGGTCAATTTTGGGTATTCAAAAATAACAATTAAATGAGTGTATCTAAAATTATAATGTGTAGTATTTTAAGTAGTGTAATATATTTAGATAGTTTAAATTTTAATTGCATGTCTAATTACATTATCATAGTTTAAATTTTATTATTCAAACATTATTATTATTACTTAGGTTAATTAAATAACTTAAGCAAAAATGTATTTCGAAATTTTAAGGTTTTACACATTGTGTTTACTTTTACCAAATTTGTTTATTTTTTCATTCTTTTTTGACCAACTTTTCTCTAAGTCCGCATACATCATGGTTCTCAAGTTCTCACGGTATTTGCATAAAAATAATACATACAACACCATTAACATCACAACTAAGTTTTTTTTAAATTAGTTCGAGCATTGTCATCGTGATTAAAAGAATACATGCCTAGCCTATATATCTATCATTTGTTCTTGATGAACCATCATCATTCTTATCAAAGCGAGAAACTATTGATTTCAGCCATATAGTGTTTAACCACAATGAAAACCCCACGCCCATTATAATCATCATGTGGTAATGTGGTGATACACAATTCTTCCCCTCCTAAACTGACTACCATAACCATACTCGATCACCCTTGGGCCACCCTTATGCTTAATGCTTGATGCAGAACTTAGTGTGGCCTAATATAAAAACCTTTTAAAAACGATCCTATTCTTAGATATTAAACTTAACCTTAGTAGGACCTATTCTTACTGACTTTGTTAGTGTTGTATTTTAGAGATATTGGTTATAGTTTGTTATATATGCTTAGTCATATCCAGTTGCCAGTCTTTTCATGGTCCTCAAAGAAAATTTAATTGTTTGATTTATGTATTAGGGACACCCGACAATCTGGAGATTTAATAAAATGTTAACCCGGTATTTTGCATATGGGCCAAAATGATTAGATGAATTCAGCAACTCGGAACCTTGTGTTTAATTACGAATTGAATGACTTACTTCTATACATTAAATCATATAGAACAAAAATTATATAAATGTTACCTGTCTACTTCGTTTGTTGCATATGAGTCGTGTCTTGTGTGCGTCTTAGGTTTATCGTGGTCAAGTAACACCTACAACTTTTCCCACATTTTTTTTAATTTGTTGTTCTTCATTATAAAGCTCTAATGGCAGCAACTACATAAAAAGGTAACAAGAATTCAACTTAATTGTCAAATAATTAATCAAAATACTACTATCTCCAACACAAATAGGTGTTGTTACTTGTTACACACTTGTAAAACTAATTTGCATTTGCAGAAGATACATAAGGCTCATTTTAAACTAACATGATTAAAACCAAATTATTTTTGTAATAAAACAAACCTGTAGGTAATAAACATAAGTAGCTTTAAAGTCGTGCATACACGGGGTCTTTATAATTGGAGTTCCTAACAAAGAAAGTAGTTTGTTGTGCAATCAATCATGCAATTCAATCGCCTAACGTTTCATGGTTGTTTGGAGGTACCGACATTGAATTTATTAGATATTCCTGCAGATAAAACGATACAATTCTAAGCACCAGCATTAAAAATTAAATTGTAGCTCGTAAATGATTAAACCTACTTCAATATGATATGGATTTTTAATATGTTGCTAGTCAGTTGGTGCTACTCATTAACCGAAGCTAACTTTTCATCAATTATGCTCCATCATCTTTTACCATAACTGACCCGTGTAAATGTATAGAGGTTAAAATTTCCTCTTATAAGTGGATAATGCTACTGATCGCTCCTGAACCGTCAAGTTTTATCACACAAGCTAGCCACTTGTGAATGGCTAACCGTAATAAACTTCAGACAGCTCAGACACCAATGCAATGAAGTCCAGGAGAGTATAGTGTTTCCCCGGGTCGTTATGTCCCAACAGCTGTGCGAATAATCAAACGAATAGTGATCGAGAGGATTTGAACGGAAAAGGATTGTGATTGATTATACCTAAAGAAAAATTTTATAAACTACAGGGGCTTAAATGCAAATTAAAGAAAATTAAAAAAAAGATAAGCTATATTAAATAAACGCTATCACTATTTGCAAAATGATATTTTTGATTTTTTTTTAAAACAAAATAACTTAAATAAACTATTTTAATTAAAACGTAAACATAAATTATCTAAAAACGTGACTTAAAATGAAAACGCACGTTAAGTATAAAAATTACGAGAGTGCGCAAGTAAAAACGTAAAATTTGTGAAATAAACGTCTTACGAGTGTAAAAACAATTTTCTTACTTACTATATGACAAAAGAAAATTTAGGAAAAGCGGAATATTTTTTTGAGTTTTATTTTATTTTCTACGAATTAAAAACCATTTTATACCAATTAAATCATTAAAAATACTAAAACATTTTAAAAAATCAAACTTTTACAAAAATGCTTGAGATACTACTGAGTCTAGGAAAAATCAAAAACTACACTAGTGCTTAATGAAATAAGCTGTTAAAAAGCGAAATAAGCTAACTAGCATAAAACTACAAGGTACCTTAAATATTAAACGTTGCAAACTAAAACCAATAAAGACCCAAGGGCGCAATGGTTACAGGTGTTGGTGTTGAGGCATGGGACTGTGAGGGGAGTGACCTGGGTTCGAATCCCAGGCAGTACCTTTTTGCAATTTTTTTTTTTTTTTTTTGGATTTTTATTTTACAAACCAATTAAGCACAAGAAAGTAAGCAATTATTAAAACTACAACTTTTATTGAAAAACACTAATAAGCTCTGAATTAGCTTAAAGCAATTATTAAAACTACAACTTTTATTGAAAAACACTAATAAGCTCTGAATTAGCTTAAAATTCCAACAGTGGGCAAAAAAAAAAGGAATAAGAACAAATTTTTAAGATAAGTGGTTAATAAGCTATCCAATAAGCAAAAGGAAACTAAAAAGAAGCTAAGTAGCTTATAATAAACTAATGCTACAACTGAGAAAGCTAAATGAATTAGAAATAAGCTCTAAACAAACTCAAATAAGCATAAGCTTATCAGGTGGCACAGGGGCAGTTTTTCAAAAAAGGGTCAAAAGAAGCTAAGTGAAAAGCACTTAATAAGCTGATTAGGAGTGAACTACTATTTTTCTAATTTAGTTAAGCAGTTAAACTTTAATATCCCAAACGCTTAAATCCTAAATCCTAATGATAAGATCACAGTGAAATTGTAAAGTTTATTCAAAAACTGCTTCTAGGAAATTTTGACTTTTAAAATAATGAACCAGTTTGACTTTGATGAACTTTTAATGATCCTAGATGATCTAATTTGATGTATTAAGCTACTATAAGACTTATTTAGGCTATATAGACAACTTTTACACTAGTATGCATGATTATGAAATATAAATTTCTAACAGTTATGAATATAGGACAGAATTAAGATGATTTTGACTTTAAGGGTGCACACTTGAGATTTAATGACTAAAATGGTTATATTACAACTAAAGAGGACCAGAGCAACAGGTTTTAACCAATAAACAATCCTCAAACACAGATACTCAGCTTGTGCCAAACACTAGTTCATGTAACTTAGATGCAAACTTTAATTAACAAAATACTTAGCAAGTGTGAATTACTTCCTAATCTAACTATAGCTAAGTAAGATGAGTTTAACTGCAATGATTTAAGCTAACATTAGTACTACCTCGTGAGAACAATGGTATGCAGACTTGAGCACAAATTTACATAAAGTGAATGAAGGGGCTTACAGCAGTCCAGCTACTAAAGCCTGCACAAAATGTTAAATACCACTCCCAATAAGCTTATTCCACCACCACATCTAGTCCAGTCAAGGTTTGACCATACCTTCTTCAGTTGACTTTTGTTGACCGAAGTTCAAATTTGCTTTAAACTGAGAATTAGGCTTACTAAAAGCTATAATGAGCTTAAATAAGCTTGTTTGATCTTAAAAATAAGCTATTTGAGGCTAGGACATAAGAGCATGAAATTGGATTTTTCAACAGTTAACACAAGAACATGAATTTTAGCTAAACTTTGAATTTGATGCTTAAAAGCAGATTACAATGATAAAATCACTTGAGTTTAGATCAAAGAAACAAAAGATTACATTTTAAAACTTAAACTAAAACATTTATACTAAAAACGACATAGATGAAATTTTAAAACTAACTACTGCTCCCTCTTGCTTCTCATTCTTCTCTTTATATGCAAAAGTCTTTCCACTTGACCTCTGATCAATTCCCACTAATAATCTCAGCCATTGGATGAGTTGAAGACATATTGGCCATTGATGATATTTTGGCGGGAAAGTGGTATATTGCAACTGGTGGGGGTTGAGTGCAAGGAGGGGGGAGCATTTAATGCTTTTTGGATTGTTGGGTGAGGTGGAGGGATAAGGGTGTGGAAAATGAGCTGGAGGTGAGGGATATCTGGTGTTGCAGGTTGAGCAGGTGGGAGAAGAAGAAAAGGAGGGAAATGTAGGATAAGGTTTGACTGGGGAAGTTATATTGGACAGGGGTTCAAAAAGGAAGGGGGTCAATTGGCTTGGCAGGGGTCCAAATGGTTTATGACAAGGTCCAAGGTCCAAGAGGTTTAGGTTATAATACAAGGACTTGTTTTGTAATTTCTGAAAAATCAAGGACCAATTCTGCCAATATCTCAAAGTTGTTTCAGAGGTCACTTTTGCCAAGTTTCAATAGTACAAGGACCAAAATAGACATTTTCAAATTTCCAAGGACTATTTTTGCCAATTTTAAAACTCAAAGGACTAAACTTGTAATTTCTCAAAACTTTTGATATTTTTCACCAAAGGACTAATTTTGACAACTTATGATTTTAAAAGGACCTTTGGTGACTTTTCTTTTGAAATAAGTGCTCAGGGACTATTTCTGACAACTTTTTGAAACTTGGGGGACTGAAACTGCCAATTATGCAAACTTAGCTCATTTTTCATCTGATTTTAAACATTTTGCATCTGAAACATATAAAATGCAATTTTGAGATATTTTCAGTATTTTGATGCATTTCTGAGCATTTTTAAACGTTTTGCAGTTCAGATTTAACCAAAAATGATGAGTATTTACACACTCATCAATCCCCCACACTAAACTATTGCTAGTCCCTAGCAATCTTTTGAGAAAAACTTAATGGATTTGAATCTCTTTACCAAAAGCCATTACTTCTAGAGTAGCCAAATGTTTCAGTTCAAGTAAGAACTATGGTACACCGATAACCATGTGATTGATTAATGAGCCACCCACCCTTCCCAACGGATTTGATTTGTCTTTACCAGGATCCGTTTGCTCTGGACTAGCCAACTCTTAGATAAATTATCAATATTATCTTTGGTGAGCTGATTACCAATTATGGTTTTCCACTGCCTTTACCACAAGCCATAAACTTGCGGGCTAGCCAACTCTTCACTTTTAAGGATATGGTGAGCTGAATACCATACAATTTTGGGCAAATTGCAAGCCGTCAACGGATTTGAGATATCTTTACCAAGAGCCGTTTGCTCCTGGATTAGCCAATCCTTTTGTTTATTAGACATGGCGGACTGATAACCATAAGCTGAGTAAGTGCAAAACACTTACTCAAAAAAAAAAATTTTTGGCCAAAAATGGGGGAATTGGGTGGTATAATTACATGATAAAATTCGTGAGAATTCCCCCCCCCACACTAGAAATGAATATTGCCCTCAATATTCAAAGTATCGGCGGTTATGCCGAAACATAGAACGTAAAAGGGAAATACTACGGCCATTATTTGAATTTTTTTTTCTAGAAACTTATATACAACAGCGGGGGGCAACTCCCCCACACTAGGGTGGTACACACGGGTGAAAACCCATGTTTAACTACTGTTTTTGATTACCGAGTCGCTAGCTTGACTCGACCCCGAATTAATTTGTTCATGGGGAAGTAAGTGGAAGAGACAATCTCCATCGGACTTTCATTCAAGATGTTTGGATAAACATTGAAGTACGTGAAAGTTCCACACCGATGAGATATAGAGAGATCCGGCTCACAAATAATAAATGAAAATGCCGGGGTCAAAGATAGTGTCCTCACTCCCGAACGAGTGAAGAAGAGAGGAAGTCACCAGGTAGGTGAAGAAAAGAAGGAAAATCATGATGACGATCATGATAAGATCTTCTTCCTCAGGATCAAGTGCAGTTGCACTCGTTTGGATTTTATCGGTTGAGCTCTTTGGTTTGGAAAGCATCTCGGGAGGGAGGGTTGGAAAATTTGTCATAGAAATACAAACTCTCATGATTGAGAACTTTTCCCCTCGATCATGATTTTTGCCATCCAAGCGATCATACTCCGGTGGAGTCATGATATGAGTGAGTTCACCGGCGAACTCCTCATGAAGAGAATCATTCACATGATGTGAATTTGTGAACTCTTGTTCCATTGTGGGCTCATCACTATCCTCGTCAAAGATTGGATTGTTAGAAATCCAAGTGAATTCAGATTCGAATTCAAATAGAGGATTGGTGAAAGTAGCTTTGAATGTTTCAGGAACAAAGTGATCAACATTCTCTATTGTACTGTTGGGATAAGAAGTGAGTGAACGATCATTATCAAGGAGACTTTCAGTCTCTCCCAGATCGACTTTGAAATCAAAGAGACTATCATCACTTTCCGATGAAAGTGGATTGATGTGAGTAAGTTCATCAGTGAACTCCTCAAGAAGATGATCAGCATCAGACTGTGGAAGTGATGCCTCAACATACTCGATGTTTCCATAGGAAGAACAATCGTCGCTAAGATCGGAGAAAGTTTCAAAATGATCTTTTGAACACTCAAGAGGGGAAAGAGAATCACACATATGATCAGAAGTTCCCTGTGACTCTCTCGGGATTGGGACAAGGTTCTCAACACTAGACTTTATGAATTCGTCCGATTCCTTTTCAGGAACAGTGTCAAAATGCTCATCTCCCATGTTCAGAGAGTGAGTGGGAATATCGGGTGTGATAGCAGTTGTTTGAGAATGAATCTCAACTGCTGGGATATCAACTGATGAACTTGATGAATCTTTATAGAATTTAAGGATATCAAGTGTATCCTCATCATCACTGTCATCAGGAATAAAACGAAATTGAGAGCTAGATCTGGCTGCTTTTTCTTTTGCAATTGATTCCCTAATAGATTTTTCAAACGCAATTTGGGAATTTATTTTAGCAGCCTGCTCTTCAGCTAACAATTCTTCCATGGATTTTGATTTGGATTATCTTGGGAATGTTTACATTCCTTCAAATCTTTCACTAAATCTAAAAGATCAAGGAGAAGATTTTGAGGAAGTGGCTCAGGATGAGGTGGTGCCTGATTCATTTGGTACTGTAGAGGTTGGTCATGATACGAAGAGTCGTAATTGTTACAAGGAAATGGATTCCTTGTTTGGAAATCAGAGCTACAGTGTGGACCTCCACAATACTCACAACAGTAAAACTGATGTGGCTGTGAGTTATATGTGTGGTAGTCATAATTGTTATCAGGAACCTGCTCATAGACAAGCGTGTTTCCCGATTGACAATCAGAACTGGAGTGTGAACCACCACAGTACTCACAACAGTAAAACTGCTGAGTCTCACAGTGTGATAGCTGATGGAATAAATTAGTTGTGTTAGGGTAAAAATAGGGATCTTGGTTATAGACAGACCCGTTTCCTGACTCCACCATGCTACAAATGGGGCAATTGCCACCATTATAAGGACCGCCACACCATTGACAACCAAGAGGGTGAGGATAAGACATGGAAAGAATCAAATGTTTTCAGAGGGGTAGGGATGAAGAATCAAAGATGTGAGAGGGTAAAGATGGATATTTTTGGATTTTTGGATAAACATTTTGTAAAAATAAGAAAGAAAATCTTTTTGGGTTTTTTGTGTTTGTTGAAAACTGATTTTAAAATGTTTTTGGATTTTTGGATTTTTATTAGAAAATATAAACATATATAGATGGTATAAACAAGGAGTGAATATTCAAATCACTAATCTGCTAAACGTAAGATAATTAGCACAGCTCCCCGGCAGCGGCGCCAAAATTTGATCGCTGCCAAACCGTCAAGTTTTATCACACAAGCTAGCCACTTGTGAATGGCTAACCGTAATAAACTTCAGACAGCTCAGACACCAATGCAATGAAGTCCAGGAGAGTATAGTGTTTCCCCAGGTCGTTATGTCCCAACGAGCTGTGCGAGAATAATCAAACGAATAGTGATCGAGAGGATTTGAACGGAAAAGGATTGTGATTGATTATACCTAAAGAAAAATTTTATAAACTACAGGGGCTTAAATGCAAATTAAAGAAAATTAAAAAAAAGATAAGCTATATTAAATAAACGCTATCACTATTTGCAAAATGATATTTTTGATTTTTTTTTAAAACAAAATAACTTAAATAAACTATTTTAATTAAAACGTAAACTTAAATTATCTAAAAACGTGACTTAAAATGAAAACGCACGTTAAGTATAAAAATTACGCGAGTGCGCAAGTAAAAACGTAAAATTTGTGAAATAAAAGTCCTACTAGTGTAAAAACAATTTTCTTACTTACTATATGACAAAAGAAAATTTTAGGAAAAAGCGGAATATTTTTTTGAGTTTTATTTTATTTTCTACGAATTAAAAACGATTTTATACCAATTAAATCATTAAAAATACTAAAACATTTTTAAAAAATCTGAAACTTTTACAGAAAATGCTTGAGATACTACTGAGTCTAGGAAAAATCAAAACCTACACTAGTGCTTAATGAAATAAGTCTTAAAAAGCGAAATAAGCTAACTAGCATAAAACTACAAGGTACCTTAAATATTAAACGTTGCAAACTAAAACCAATAAAGACCCAAGCGCGCAATGGTTACAGGTGTTGGTGTTGAGGCGTGGGACTGTGAGGGGAGTGACCTGGGTTCGAATCCCAGGCAGTACCTTTTTGCAAAATATTTTTTTTTGGATTTTTCTTTTACAAACCAATTAAGCACAAGAAAATAAGCAATTATTAAAACTACAACTTTTATTGAAAAACACTAATAAGCTCTGAATTAGCTTAAAATTCCAACAGTGGGCAAAAAAAAAGGAATAAGAACAAATTTTTAAGATAAGTGGTTAATAAGCTATCCAATAAGCAAAAGGAAACTAAAAAGAAGCTAAGTAGCTTATAATAAACTAATGCTACAACTGAGAAAGCTAAATGAATTAGAAATAAGCTCTAAACAAACTCAAATAAGCATAAGCTTATCAGTGGCACATGGCAATTTTTCAGAAAAAAGGGGTCAAAAGAAGCTAAGTGAAAAGCACTTAATAAGCTGATTAGGAGTGAACTACTATTTTTCTAATTTAGTTAAGCAGTTAAACTTTAATATCCCAAAGGCTTAAGTCCTAAATCCTAATGATAAGATCACAGTGAAATTTTAAAGTTTATTCAAAAGCACTCTTCTAGGAAATTTTGACTTTTTAAATAATGAACCAGTTTGACTTTGATGAACTTTTAATGATCCTAGATGATCTAATTTGATGTATTAAGCTACTATAAGACTTATTTAGGCTATATAAACAACTTTTACACTAGTATGCATGATTATGAAATATAAATTTCTAACAGTTATGAATATAGGACAGAATCAAGATGATTTTGACTTTAAGGGTGCACACTTGAGATTTAATGACTAAAATGGTTATATTACAACTAAAGAGGACCAGAGCAACAGGTTTTAACCAATAAACAATCCTCAAACAGATACTCAGCTTGTGCCAAACACTAGTTCATGTAACTTAGATGCAAACTTTAATTAACAAAATACTTAGCAAGTGTAAATTACTTCCTAATCTAACTATAGCTAAGTAAGATGAGTTTAACTGCAATGATTTAAGCTAACAGTTAGTACTAACTCAGTGAGAACAATGGTATGCAGACTTGAGCACAAATTTACATAAAGTGAATGAAGGGGCTTACAGCAGTCCAGCTACTAAAGCCTGCACAAATGGTTAAATACCACTCCCAATAAGCTTATTCCACCACCACATCTAGTCCAGGTCAAGGGTTTGACCATACCCTGCTTCAGTTGACTTTTGTTGACCGAAGTTCAAATTTGCTTTAAACTGAGAATTAGGCTTACTAAAAGCTATAATGAGCTTAAATAAGCTTGTTTGATCTTAAAAATAAGCTATTTGAGGCTAGGACATAAGAGCATGAAATTGGATTTTTCAACAGTTAACACAAGAACATGAATTTTAGCTAAACTTTGAAATTAATGCTTAAAAGCAGATTACAATGATAAAATAACTTGAGTTTAGATCATAGAAACAAAAGATTACATTTTAAAACTTAAACTAAAACATTTATACTAAAAACGACATAGATGAAATTTTAAAACTAACTACTGCTCCCTCTTGCTTCTCATTCTTCTCTTTATATGCAAAAGTCTTTACACTTGACCTCTGATCAATTCCCACTAATAATCTCAGCCATTGGATGAGTTGAAGACATATTGGCCATTGATGATATTTTGGCGGGAAAGTGGTATATTGCAACTGGTGGGGGTTGAGTGCAAGGAGGGGGGAGCATTTAATGCTTTTTGGATTGTTGGGTGAGGTGGAGGGATAAGGGTGTGGAAAATGAGCTGGAGGTGAGGGATATCTGGTGTTGCAGGTTGAGCAGGTGGGAGAAGAAGAAAAGGAGGGAAATGTGGGATAAGGTTTGACTGGGGAAGTTATATTGGACAGGGGTTCAAAAAGGAAGGGGGTCAATTGGCTTGGCAGGGGTCCAAATGGTTTATGACAAGGTCCAAGGTCCAAGAGGTTTAGGTTATAATACAAGGACTTGTTTTGTAATTTCTGAAAAATCAAGGACCAATTCTGCCAATATCTCAAAGTTGTTTCAAGGGTCACTTTTGCCAAGTTTCAATAGTACAAGGACCAAAATAGACATTTTCAAATTTCCAATGACTATTTTTGCCAATTTTGAAACTCAAAGGACTAAACTTGTAATTTCTCAAAACTTTTGATATTTTTCACCAAAGGACTAATTTTGACAACTTATGATTTTAAAAGGACCTTTGGTGACTTTTCTTTTGAAATAAGTGCTCAGGGACTATTTCTGACAACTTTTTGAAACTTGGGGGACTGAAACTGCCAATTATGCAAACTTAGCTCATTTTTCATCTGATTTTAAACATTTTGCATCTGAAACATATAAAATGCAATTTTGAGATATTTTCAGTATTTTGATGCATTTCTGAGCATTTTTAAACGTTTTGCAGTTCAGATTTAACCAAAAATGATGAGTATTTACACACTCATCAGCTACTATTGTGAATAATCGAGAGTATGCAATAAACATTTGACCATTATTCTCTTTATGCATTAATAAAGAAGAACAATTAAGTTAAAAGTATTGTTATAAGTTAACACAATATATATATGAAATATGCTTCCTGCTTTCAATAGTATATTATACATGTATAAACAAATTTGACAATTTTAAACTCTAGAAAAGATTTAATCGTAAAGCTTTAGAATCTAAACATTTAAATAGATTTCATTTGAAATATGAAACTGAGAGTGTCATTTTAAGAAGTAAGAGATTCCATTTACAATATGTGTATCTTACATTTAAATACTAACTCAACTCCTCAACTCACCTCCTATATTTTACCAAGTTCTATATCAAAGATGACTATTTCACTACCGCAAGAGACGAAGTGTAATTTTTGGAAGATACTGTTGGTTTCTTATTTAAGAGTGTTCCCAGTTGGGTGTAGATAATCAATGAGTACCGGATATCATTTGAAATCGTGTTATCACTTTCCAATAGAAACTATTCGACCCTATGCCTGGGTTACACGAATATCTTTATGGGATAAGACCAAGTGGTGTTCTTGTTTTAGGTACAAATCAAGAACTTGTTTGCTTTCAAGTGTTTATGTTTCGTGTCTTTTTCCATGCAGATGTTAATCCTATTTCTATGATAGATTTACTCTTTAGTCACTGGAATTATGAGAATAAATCAGCCAATTAATCTCCTCATAATGTTCCTGCATTATATCCATAGTAGTTATAAGACCAGGTTAATATGGCTTTAATTACGAGATTGTAACTGCCCAACAGTACTAACTTATGCCAACAGTAGTAACACTGCACTGACAGTATTGACATTACTACTAGCAGTAGTAACTCTGCCCAGCAGTATTAACATTACTACTAGCAGCAGTAACTCTGCTCAACAGTATTAACATTACTACTAGCACTAGTATATATCTATCATTTGTTCTTGATAAACCATCATCATTCTTATCGAAGCGAGATACTATTGATTTCGGCCATATAGTGCTTAACCACAACGAATAAACCCACCCTCACTGTAATCGTCATCTTAAACATCATGTGGTAATGTAGTGATACATAATTCTTCCCCTCCTAAACTGACTACCATAACCGTACTCGATCACCCTTGGGCCGCCCTTTTGTTTAATGCTTGATGCAGAACTTAGTGTGGCCTATTATAAAAACTGTTACATATTGATTTTCACAAACACACAATCAAGCACAAATATGGGTCGACTAAAATGAGTTCTAGAGAGAGAAAGTGGAAGAGATTTGGGAACTTTAATGAGACAAAGAAAAATGTATTATGAAATCTCCAACCATTTGCCTTGCTAGGCCAAGGGTATTTATAGTTAGTTACATGAAACGCCTCCTACAGGGTTTGGATCAGGCATACAGTGGGTAAAGACCCGTCTGTCCTCCACGGTGTTACATAACAAACTACTAACTATCACTAAATGACTACGACTACGAGCTTTCTAACGAATACATATACTTGAGGTGACCGACTCTTTAACTACCGAATTTTATAAATCCTAACAATCTCCCCCTAAGGGAGGTCACCTCCATTACAAACATATATTAAAATTTGGTGTTCTTGGATTCTTGATAAGTTCTTTGCTCTGTAGCTCGTAGTCTTTGATTCTTCATGTTTTGCATGTTTTGTTCATTCAAGTGGAGGTCATTAACTTATCCACGTGATGGTGAGTTTCTTTGAGCCAGCTTTGAGATCATCAGCCACAGTAAATCTCTGAGTCATCCTTTGTTGTATCGCCATTATGTGAAGTTGTGACTTTTGGACCAACATGCTCACATTTTGTATCTTGATATCTTCTCATCAGAGTAGCGGAAGCCTTGTTGATTCATGATATTTACAACAGCGTAGCAGAAGCATGGATTGAAAATATCAGAGCCAGTTGATGAAGATATGCATTTATCATGATTTCTTTAGAAGTGAATGTAATGTGTGAGCATGCGGTTATGGAATGACTCATCAATTCTGATCAGCTACAACCATCGGGTGTCCCTGCAAAAAACAGTTAGCAATAAAGCGCACGAAGGTGTCTTTGATCACTTTCGTTGAATGGGGTTACAAGAACCACGGTTCCCCGTTGATCAGTACAAGTACTGCCTGTGATCAGGTAGAGTTCCTAAGAACCTCCTTGACAGGGTTTCGCAGCTAATCAAGTCGTTCTCAAACCGGAACGTCTCAAAGAAGACAGTACGGAGTAAGTGAACCAGCGAATTGAGATTCACTGATTGATGAAAAATGATTTGAAAAACAATCGTGTATTTCTTAATAGAAAGGTTTTGCAGTACAACGAAGGTTTTAGGGAAAATAAATTATCAATCATAAATACCCCTTTTTATTTTGAAAACTTAATACACAGTCGATGTGCTAGAGAAAAGAGTTGTTGAGCACAACGACCGATTTTTCAAAGATATCCGTCAATCTATCTCCTGGACCAAGGTTGATTCAAGATTGAATCTCCCCATCATTTCTATCCAGTTTGTTAGGAATTAGAAATTCCATAGTGAAGAGTTGGTCACCCTAAATATAATGTAGCATAAGTTAGCTCGTAGACATATCATTATTTATGTGTTTATTAGTTAGTTATTAGCTTAGTTTAGCTTAGAGTAACACCGTGGAGGAAGGATGGGTCTTTACCCACTGTATGCCTGATCCACAGCCCGACAGGAGGGCGTTTAGTTTGTAACTATAAATACCCCTTCCATCCTTGGAAGGGGTGGAACTTCTTAATCTAACCTTCACATTTTTGTTTTAACTCTCTCACTAGAATTCCGTCTCTACTCTTTTCATCTCTCTAACATGGATTACTTGTATCATCACCATCCTAGACCACTCGAATCAACAAACAACATATTATGTACGATCCTACAATTGGCATCAGAGCCTAGGTTTGTGTTGTTTTGGTGATTTGTGGGGTTTTATACGGTTTGTGTATGCGGTTTATATAGTTTTGTTGGTACGGTTTGATGTGGTTTGTGTGAGATTTTGAGGTTGTTTGCTATTGTTTGTTCTGTTAATACAAATAAGCCGTAAAAACGTTTATTTATATTTTACGATCTTCTAATGTTTTGTCGATAACAAACGTAAAATCATGTTAACGAAACAAATAAAATACGTAAATGGTTTGAACTAATAGTTTCTAACATATTCACACTTTCACATAAAACACTAAAACAAGTATAAGTGATTTTATGAATTAGTAATACATATGTGTTTTAGTGTTTTATGATTTAGTAATACATATGTACAACAACTAGTGTTTACATATTTGGGTATAATATACACATAACTAGTATGTAGTATATTGGGTAATATAAATGGGTAGAAACTTAAGTATCACAACCCATTGGGCCAACCCATTGGGCAAATACATTGATGTAGTTGGGTACAACCCAAAGCCCATAACCCATGGATCTTGACCCATAACCCATTGCATGACATCATGCTTATATCATACATGGATAATATCCATAACCCATGGATCAACCCATACCCAAGTGACTAAGTGCATTGCACTCAAAAGATACATTGTATCTAGCTAAAGATCCATGGTTCAACCCATGACCCATGAACCATAACCAAAATACCCATGGGCAAAAGGGAGCGTCCCACGGATCCCTAGCTTAACACTAGACGGATCCCTTGTGGAAGGGATCCGTGGGATCCGGGGAACAGTAGGATTTTTCCTCTATAAATAGTGAGCCATTTCTTCATTATTTCTAACCCATTTCTAACATACTTTCTCCCTGAGTTAAAAACTCACTAACCTCAGATCCAAGAGATCTATGTTTGTAGTTTTGTTTTTGTATGATCTTTTAGGTTCCTCTTAAAGGCAAGATCACCACCTTTGAAGTCGAGCAAGCTCAAGTCCATGAGTTTCCATGCTTCCTCATCATCAAGGCTAGTGAAGTCTTCTTGTTGATGATTCCTTTCTTCCTTCAAAGAAGTGTAGTGTTGAAGACATTAGTGAAAGATGTCTCAAGTGTCAAGACGAAGATATTAGTGAAAGATGTCCCAAGTGTCAAGACGAAGATATTAGTGAAGGGTATCTATCGTCTATAGCATAAGCACTTGTGGTAGGTGCTTAGAAGTCAAGACAAGAAGCATTAGTGAAAGGTGCTTAGAAGTCAAGACTAGAAGCATTAGTGAAAGGTGCTTAGAAGTGAAGACACAAGACATTAGTGAAAGGTGTCTTGTAGATCTAGTCAAAGGTATTAGTGAAAGATGCCTTAGATGTACATTCGATATGGTGTGTGTCGATGTACAAGATAGACTAGTATTAGATCCAAGGATATTGATATCCTTGATGATGTTGTAAAGGAGTAGATCTCCTTTGGGATTAGTCGTTGGTGTAGTGTGGTAGTAGTTCCTCCATTGCAATGGAACTAGGTGCTTAGCCTAGTACCTAATAAAGGGTAGGCGACGTTGTGAAGGTGTAGTTCACCTTGGAGTGAAAGAACTAGGTACTTAGCCTAGTACCTTATAAAGGGTAGGCGACGTTGTGTAGGTGTGGTTCACCTTGGAGTGAAAGAACCCGGTGGTTAGCCTAGCACCGGAAAAAGGGTAGGCGACGTTGTGAAGGCTTCTCCGCCATAAGGAGATTGGTGTAGTGATTACGAACTCTCGAGTAGGTGAATCGGGGAGTGGAGTAGGGCAAGGAAGGTGTCCTTGTAGCCGAACCACTATAAATACTCACGTTGTGGTTTTGTGCTTCTTACTCTTATCTTTTTATTACTTACCTTTATATGCTTGTTTATCAACATCCAACACACACATCTAAATAGATTGACATAAGTCGATCTAAATATTTAAAAGGAAGTTTTAAATTGGTAAAACTATTCAACCCCCCCTTCTAGTTTTTCACATGTTCCATATTGTTGCTGCTGTTAGATGTTGCTCCTGTTGATGTTGTTTACTATCCGTGGGTTTTAAATGGTTTTTTACAAATCTAAAACAGTCCTAAACATGTTCTTGTATGCAGTTTGATATCTGATTCTTTGGTGCAGTTTGTCAAATCTCTTTGAAGCGTTTTGTTATTAATATGTCCAGATTCTATGTATAAGATGCGTTTTGGTTCAAAATGGGTATGCGGTTTGACAATTGAAAAAGTGCGTTTTGACGCCTTTTACATATGCGGTTTGATCCAAAAGTACTATGCGGTTTGTCTTTACAAATTGTCCAGATTCGATGTACCGAATGAGGTTTATCTAGTATGCGGTTTGACTCTCGAGTCAACTGCGGTTTGTCGAATAATGGTCAAAGTCAACTGCGTTTTGTTTAAAATGCGGTTTGTTAGTTCTAAAAATGAAGCGGTTTGTTTAAAGATTTTGTGGTTTGTTAAGTTGGATGCGGTTTGTGTAATATAATTTACAGGTTCAGTAATGGGTGCGTTTTATTGACTACCAAAGACCACAAGCATCTAGTAACATGATCAGATCGCATATCCTACTCATTCTCGACCAGAACAAACATGACGTTGTCAAACAATATCATCAATTAATATTAAAGCAGCACTTACATCTACAAACATGCATTCATTTCCTCACCTTCAACAAACAATCATCAACAAATAATCACACATAAAGTGATCCTACAACAATTAAGATCTCATGCTAAGATCTCATGTTAATATCACAAATCATCTTAGAATCAAATCATAGACAGTTAAGATCTTCAAAACCTTCAACAACATAACCCTCTCATCTCTCTAACATTACATATCATTCAAATCTAAACCGTGACAATAACATAAATCAAGATCTCAGTTAAGTTCGTGTGTAATAATTGAATACACCAACCATCTTTTTAGATCTGAAGTTTTTCGTGTGTTGGTCAATTATTATCCGACCACATAAGATCATCAAACACGAATGAAACTCATCATCGATCCTAATGGTTTACAAGGTTATACGAAACTGAAAATGATAACAAAATAACAACTTTTTTATCCTTTTATCACTTGTTCGCTCAATTGAAAAGTATAAATAAACAAATCAATCTCATAAAGTTGTTCAATTTTTTAATCTTTCAAAGTTTATTCTAATCGAACATCAAACATCATAGATCATAACCTTTTGATAAATATTCGAACATCTAAATGAGTTATAACAAGTGTGTTATACTCTTTTTATATGATTCGTTCATGGCACTCAACTCAATATCAAATGGAATCATAAAGCTAAAATGGTCTGTTAATTTTCGAACCTAAAAAGATGACTATAACAAGTTTGTTACTTCGTCTTCTTATTTCGAGATAACAAAAAATCTAATCGATTCGTATTTCTCTTAAAACCTACCTTGGTTTGATTCTGAAGGTACGTCCGTATGCCTCAAGCCATCCCTGTGGCGAGGCACGTTTCATTGTCATACGGATTGATTACTTGATGTACGAGATCTTCCTGCCCCTTGGCACGTTTTATTGTGAGATTCAGATGGGGAATCGTTGATATGATTTTTGGGTTTGAAGTGATGTTATTATTTCTGAGATAGTTCGTGAAGGAGAAAAGGGGGCGCAGGTGTTATGAGAGACGTTTTTAGGTTTAAGATTGTGAAGTTTTAGGGTTTGATGTGTGTGTGTGTGATATGAGTGTTATATACCCCGTCTCATTAGGGTATTATTTTGTTATTGGATCGGAATTAGAGTGGTGGGCCGAAAAGGTGGTACTAATGTATGTTATTTGGGCCTGGAATGTTTTTTAAAAAACGATTGGACCTTATAATTGATATCATACTTGGTCGATTTGATTGATAATGGGCCGTGTATTACTTCATTTGGATCAGACATGGTTGTGATTGAATGGGCCTTGGAGATATAATTATCAAATCGTTTAATGGATATCACATTGGGTAATATTGAAAATGTTTGATATTCAAACGTTTTTATAAACATTGATGTGAGTGGATTATGGATTAATTGAGATAATTGTCAGTTTTATACCACGGTTAAGTTGTGTTTGTATCCGAATTTGAGTGAGTTTGATGACTTTTGACATGGACCGACTTATTATTGTTTCATTCGTCGTGAGTTGTGTGTAACTGTGTATATTGGACATAAACATAGATAGCATTGTTATGATTTGAACCGGATTTCATGCTGGGCTGTGAATTCATGCTTAAAAGAGTTATCAATGTGGGCTTAAGTTTCTTTCTTACATAATGATAACGCTCAGATTGTACATGTTTTCAGTAGCGTTATGTGTGCTTTTGTATATGTTATTTGGTTATATTTGTATGATTTCAGTGCTTAATCGCATCAAAAGATGTTTGTCTAGTGTTTATAACCAAGTGCAGGGAAACGGAAGGAAAAGTAAAAGAATGTTCAACAATTGGAAGATTCCCGTTTCAGTGAAGCATGTCAAGCACAAGTCAGTATTTCAAGTACCATAGAAGACCAAGATGATTGAAGAACCAAGCTCTACAAGTCAGAATAAAGTAAAGGTCAATTTTCCGTCACTCAGAAAGACCAACCGGATCAGTTGCAACTGCAACCAGATCGTTTGGGTGAAGATCAAAGATTGCCCAGGACGCCAATCCAACCGTTCGGTTGCCGCCCCCAACCGATACGGTTGGAACACTTATAGAAGACCAACCGGATTGGTTGGTCATGTGACCGATCCGGTTGGAGGGCCTGTTTCTGCCAAATCTTCATCACTAAGTTTCCCCTTTGCATCCAAACGATTCTAGGTCCTTCCCTTGGTGTATTCTAGTCCCTTCCTAACTCCTTGGAGGCCAAGTTCAACAATTAATACCCTAGGCCTTGGAACTAGTATAAATAGAGACCTCTTGTGAGCATATGAGACACACACTTCAATACAACTCTCTCTACTCATCAAACAAAGCTCTTAAGCTCTCAAATTCGTCCTTAGAAGTCCAGGAAAGTTTGGAGTTTCAGAAGTACCATATTTGGAGGCCAAAACCCCAAGGAGTCTACCCCAATACTTTGGGAATCATTACTTCACCATTTGTAATCTTATTCCAAGCATTGTAAGACTCTTAATCATGTTTTCTAATGTTCAAAGTTCTGAGTTTATGTTTATGCTTGCTATGAGTGGCTAGTTTCTTTATACACTTGCTTAAATGATGTTGATTATCATATGATTAGTTAGTGATTGTGTTAACATGTTTTAATTCAATTTCAAGTTGGTTCTAAGATCCAATTGTGCTAAAGTTTCATAGTGACATTTGTTAATCAAGTTTGACTAGTTGATAGTAATCGTAGTGGTCGAAAGAACTTATTGTTAGTCAACTAGTTATAATCATTTTGTCTATGGATGATTGTTTTTACCCATTGTTCTTGATTAAACAAAGGAACTAAGGTGTGGTTGTATTAAGAACGCTTTTTGATTATCAAGTTGGATTGATTGGAAACATTTAAAAGGTCGTAAGAATAGTTGTTGACAATTAATTGTACCCTTTTGTCTATAATCGGTTACCTTTTGTATTGACCATTTCTTAAGCAATTTGATAAAGCAAATGGATGTTTTTGTGTTTAAGTTTGTGAAAATAAACTTATGAAACTTGAATTGATCTTGAATTGATTGGTTAAACTTAATGCTTGTTTTTATGAACTAAAATCTTGACGAAGGTTTAACTTGTAAGAACAATAGATTAGAACACCAACTAATTATCACAACCAACATGTTAAGAGGTTAACACAATCATACTAATCAAGGATAAGAAACTAGTTTAAGCAAGTGTGGTTTTTAATCATCTGAATTTCATTATATCTATTTTCGTTGTTATATGCTTTTGGATTGTCTTAGTTTATTCAAACTTATTAATCAGATTCACTCAAATCCCTGCGAATGATCCCGACTTACCTTCATAATCTTGCTATAACGGACGAGTGCACTTGCTCGTATGTGATATTGGTAAATTTGGTAAATTGTCTTTTATCAATTTAAAACTTGTACACTCCAAGCACATCAAGTTTTTGGCGCCGCTGCCGGGGATTTGATTGTGTTTCAGCAAGTTTTGAATCCACGTTAGTCGATTCATTCCAATTTTTTTTTCAGAAGCTTTAACCGATCCGGTTACCTCATAACCAATCCGGTTACGGCCTTAACCAAACCGAATTGATCTAACCGATCGGTCACTCCTCGCAACCGATCCGGTTACCCTTTTCTGTCCAGAAATCTGTTTTCTTTGTTTGTCCATGTGTTTAGATATTGCCTGGATTCTCTAGGTCATTGTATGAACACTCGTGCAGCAGGAATAGAACCAATCTCACCTCTTAGCAACCTCGAACGTTTGATTCGAAGAAGAAGAAGAACACTTTTCATACCCTTATCCAACCGTGTACCTAGAGTACCAAACCCATCATTTGATAACCTCGTAGAAGCCAAAGTCGTTTACAACCCTTTCACCAATTTACCTTTTCCCATGGCGGACGATCAACCCATGTGGGGAACCAACTGAGCCGTAGCACCAACCCCTGGAAGTTCTATTGTTGCTGTCAACCTTGGTGACAACTTTACCGTGAAGGGTCATCATCTTTCCATGGTCAAAGACCGTCAATTCGATGGCCGTGCGTGGGCTGATCCGCATAAGCACATTGCCGAATTCATCGAAATTTACGGCATGTTCCGTTATGGCGACACCGATGTCAATGCCATCAAACTCAAACTTTTTCCGTCATCACTCGCCGGAGATGCTAAAGTATGGTACAATGAATTAACCCCAGGAATTATCAACACTTGGGAGGAGATGGGGCAAGCCTTTGTAAGCCGATTCTTTCCACCTGCCATGTTTGATCAATTAATAGGAGAAATTCGTGCTTTCACACAAAATCCCAACGAATCACTTGTCGAAGCTTGGCTTCGGATGAAAGATTTGCTTCGTAGTTGTCATGGACATGGATTATCCAAAGGAACTATTATCCAAATCTTTTACCATGGACTTGATGAAATCTCTCAAGGCATCCTTGATGCCGGAGGAATTTGTCTCTATAAGACTCCTAACGATGCACACCAATTACTCGAAGATCGAGTACTTCTCAAACTCGATTGGTCTAAAGATTCCAAAACCAAACCTCTTCGAAAAACCGTTGCTTTTGTTAAAAACACCGATACCTCAAAACTCATGGAGAAAATAGAAGCCTTAACCTCAAAAATCGACTCGCAATACAAAGATATCAAAGAAGAAATGAAGGAAATGTGAGACGGATGCAACAATTGTAGAGGAAACCATCCGTCGTCTGAGTGCGACGATAAGCCCATGGGTGGACCTAACGAAGGAGAAGCGAATTATGTCCAAGGAGGATATCGTGGAGGAGGATATCGTAGTAATTATTATGGTCGAAATTCTAGAAATTGGCAAGACCGCCGACCAAGGGATGACAACCGTAATTCTCAACCTCGAACTGACTATCAGCCCCTACAAAATTCCGAGAAAAAGATGGAAGAATCCAAATTCAAAAAAACCATGAGAGAATTCGTGGCTGCTAAAAAATCTGCAAATGATTTCATCAAAAATCAATTTTTTAATCTCAAAGCCAAAGTTGAGCAGGGACTAGAAAAATCATCAAGCATCTATCCAAGATCTTGAAAACAAATTTGGCAGATTTTCTGACCAACATTCCTCTCGACCATCTGGTTCGTTTCCAAGTAACACCCAATCCAACCCAAAACCATCAAATGATATGACATACCGTCCACCACAAACGAGAAATGAGCATATCAATGCTGTCTTCACAAGAAGTGGTCTCTCGTACGAACCACCACCAAATCCTAATGAAAATACTCCTATCACCCAAGATAGCGAGGATGAAGCTGAGGAAACTAACACAACTCAAACCACCAAAAAGAAAACCACCCCATTTGTCAAATCGTACACACCAAAAATTCCATATCCTCAATGCCTTAAG
The DNA here is from genome assembly GCA_910596185.1 of Chrysanthemum makinoi. Taxonomy (NCBI): domain Eukaryota; kingdom Viridiplantae; phylum Streptophyta; class Magnoliopsida; order Asterales; family Asteraceae; genus Chrysanthemum; species Chrysanthemum makinoi. The sequence continues at coordinate 2,484,282 of OU343216.1, read as the reverse complement.
AAAGAAAAAACGGAAGAACGTTATAAGAAGTTCATTGAAATTATCAAAGAGGTTAGACTCAATGTTCCTCTCGTTGATGTCTTAGCCGGAATGCCCAATTACGGGAAATTCTTGAAAGAACTTCTTAATAACAAAAGCAAGCTAGAGCAAATATCAGCTACTTTCCTTAACGAAGAATGCTCAGCCATTGTTCAAAACAAAATCCCACCAAAGCCCGAAGATCCTAGGAGCTTTCTTATTCCATGCACTTTCGGGAATAATATTCAACGCGATGCTTTAGCCGATTTTGGCGCAAGTATCAATTTGATGCCTTATTCGCTGTATTCCAAGTTATGAAACAATAGCCTTAAGTCAACAAAAATGAGCATTCGATTAGCAAATCATTCTTATCAATATCCTGTTGGTATTGCCGAGAATATGCTTGTTCAAGTCGGTAAATTCATTTTTCCCGTGGACTTTGTAATCTTAGAAATGGAAGAAGATAGTAAAGTCCCACTCATCTTAGGAAGACGTTTCCTAAATACCGCTGATGCAATCATCAAAGTGAAAGGAAAAGAACTTAACCTTGGAGTTGGAGAAGATCAAATCACTTTTCTAATCGATAAAGCGATGCGCTATCCACATTCCAGTGATGACACTTGTTTAAACATCGATGTTATCGATGAAGTCACTGACGAAGAATTGGATGCCTTACTTAACGAATCTGATCCATTCATGACTACTTCTGAAAAAATCAATGAAACAGACTTTGACAAAGAGTTTGATGATTTCATGAAAGTAGAGTTCGAAGGAGATAACACGGAGGAGGAAGAAATGGAGGAAGAGAATTTTGAAGAGATAACTTTCGATGACGAGTGAGAATAAAATCCTCTATCGAAGAACCACCAACAGATCTCATGCTCAAACCTCTACCTGATCATTTTGAATATGCTTACCTGGAGGAAAACTCACTTCTTCCAGTAGTCATATCTTCATTACTCGAGGCCAATGAGAAAGAAAGTTTAGTTTCTGTCCTCAAAAATCATAAACAAGCCTTCGCTTGGAAAACAGCTGACATCCAAGGAATTAGTCCCAATTTCTGCAAACACAAAATCAATTTTGAAGATGGGATCAAACATGTTGTTGAACGTCAACGTCGACTCAATCCCAACATGAAAGAAGTTGTCAAAAAGGAAATCATAAAACTTCTCGATGCTGGTATAATTTACCCAATCGAGGATAGTCCTTGGGTGAGTCCCGTTCACTGTGTTCCCAAGAAAGGAGGAATGATGGTTGTGACTAATGAACGGAATGAACTAGTCCCTACTAGAACTGTCACTGGTTGGCGCGTTTGTATTGACTATCGAAAATTAAACAAAGCCACCAGAAAAGATCATTTTCCGCTCCCCGTTCATGGATCAAATGCTTGAAAGACTAGCATGAAATAAATTCTTTTGTTTCCTCAATGGATTTTCAGGATACTTTCAAATTCCAATCGATCCTAATGACCAAGAAAAGACCACTTTCACTTGTCCTTTTGGAACCTACGCATATCGGCGTATGCCTTTTGGTCTTTGTAATGCACCTGCGACTTTTCAAAAGGTGTATGATAGCCATATTCCAAGACATGCTCGAAACCTCCATGGAAGTTTTCATGGATGAATTTTCAGTTTTCGGAAACTCATTTGAAGCTTGTGTTTCCAATCTTGATAAAATGCTCGAAAGATGTGCAGCTGCACACCTTGTCCTTAACTAGGAGAAATGTCACTTCATGGTGACCGAAGGAATTGTGCTTGGCCACAAGATCTCCAATGCAGGCATGGAAGTAGATAAAGCAAAAATCAACGTTATCACGAAACTTCCACCACCCACTAACGTTAAAGCCGTTAGAAGTTTTTTAGGACATGCCGGTTTCTTTCGCCGCTTTATCAAAGATTTTTCAAAAATATCCGGTCCGATGACAAAACTTCTTGAAAAAGAGTCTGTCTTTGACTTCAATGCTGATTGCATAAAAGCCTTCGAAACATTGAAATCTCAACTAACTAGTGCTCCGATCATGGTTTCACCTAATTGGTTGCTACCCTTCGAGCTTATGTGCGATGCCAGCGATTTTGCTGTCGGAGCCGTCTTAGGCCAACGAGAAGGAAAACACTTTTGGCCCATATATTTTGCTAGCAAGACACTGAATAGTGCTCAGCAAAATTATACAGTTACAGAAAAGGAATTAGTGGCTGTAGTTTTCGCGTGCGACAAATTCCGATCCTACCTCATACTCTCAAAAATAGTCGTGTTCACTGATCACTCGGCACTTAAATATCTGTTCACCAAGCAAGATGCTAAACCGTGTCTTATCCGATGGATTCTGCTACTCCAAGAATTTGACATCGAGATCAAAGATAAGAAAGGAGCAGAGAATCTAGCCGCTGATCATTTATCACGTCTTGAAAATCCAGATCTTGAGGAGTTAAAGGAAGAATAAATCGGTGATTACTTCCTTGATGAAACCCTCATGACCGTTGATGGAAATAACGATCCTTGGTTTGCTGACTTTGCGAACTATCTCGCTGGAGGAATTCTCAGAAAAGGTTTAACTCACGCTCAAAGGAGCAAATTCTTTTCGGAACTTAAATACTACTTTTGGGAAGAACCATATCTTTTCAAAATGTGCCCTGACAGAATGATCCGAAGATGTGTTTCTGGTTCCGAAACCCGCAAGATTCTTGACGAATGTCATCATGGCCTAACTGGGGGACATTATGGTCCTTCCACCAAAGCTAAAAAAGTTTTTGATGCTGGATTCTATTGGCCAACAATATTCAAAGAAGCACATACACTTGTTCAGAACTGTGATGCTTGCCAAAGAACCACCAACCTTTCATGCAGAGACGAAATACCGTTGACAAGCATTCAAGTGTGTGAAATATTCGATATTTGGGGAATTGATTTCATGGGACCATTTCCTAAATCCCAAAAATATGAATACATTCTCATTGCTATAGATTATGTGTCCAAATGGGCAGAAGCTGAAGCTTTACCAATAAACGATGCTCGCGTCGTTGTTAATTTTCTCAAAAAGCTTTTTGCTCGTTATGGAATCCCCAAAGCCTTGATAAGCGATCGAGGGACCCATTTCTGTAACCAACAAATGGAGGAAACCATGAAAAGATATGGGGTTCATCATCGATTCGCGACAGCTTATCATCCACAAACCAGTGGTCAAGTTGAAAACACCAACAGAGCTCTTAAAAGAACACTCGAAAAAATAGTGAAGGACAATCCTTCAGTGTGGTCGAAGAAACTTGACGATGCTCTGTGGGTGTTTCGTATGGCTTATAAAACTCTTATTGGCACAACTCCTTACAGACTCCTGTATGGAAAAACTTGTCATTTGCCGTTCGAAGTTGAACATCGTGCTTACTAGGCTCTTAGAAACTGTAACACCGATCTCAAAATAGCTGGAGAGAAGAGATTCCTGCAATTGCACGAACTCGACGAATTAAGACTCTGAGCTTATGAAAATTCCAAACAGTATAAGGCTAGAACCAAAGCTTATCACGACAAAAAGCTAAGAATTCGAAAAGAATTCAAAGCCAGAGATAAAGTTCTGCTTTTCAACATGAAATTCAAATTCAAAGATCCTAAATTACAACCAAGATGGTTTGGACCATATATCGTTAAACATGGATATCCATCCGGTTATGTCAAACTTTATGACAAACAGGGTGGAAGTTTCATCGTTAATGGGCACCGAATCAAACTATACTATGATAAGGAGCAAATGAATGAAATATCAGTTGAGACAGTTTCACCTGACAATGAATTCGAAACCATCACCTTCGTAGCACCTTTTCCAGGAAGAATCCCGCAAAACATTCCTTGGAGACCAACTACTGAGTTCATCTGGAGCGATATTGATGCTACTGGTGAAGAATTCATGTATGTCCCCGAACTTTTCAAAATATTCAAGGCTGCATCTGTGGCCAAGTAAATTCGGGAAGATTCGAGTCAGGCTGATGATTCGTTAATAAAACAAGCGCTTCTCGGGAGGCAACCCGTGTGTTTCAGATTTGATTTTCTGTGGTCACGCCCCAAAGTTTAAACTCTCGATTTAACTTAAGTGTGGGGGGGGGGGGTGCCACATCTTAATAAAACTCTTTTGTTTGTATATAAGATTTTGTGCAGGTAATGATTACTCCAGTGGACGCTTGGATAAAGAAGAAATTAAGCTAACAAACTCATTTGAATATCTGGTTTCATCTCTATTCCCCTATTTCTATACTTTGAAGTTCGTTTTTCACATTGAGGACAATGTTTAACTTAAATGTGGGGGGGTGAATAGGAAAATTAGAGTTTGTAAGCTTAAATTAAAAATTTTGTTTGCCCTTGTAATCTAGTTATTTTCACGCTTTTAGGATAATATATTAGAATAACTGGATCAAACCACTGGTAAAACTGGTAATATTTGAAGCTTTGAGATGTGTTTTGATTAATATTGCAATCCATTCTGGGATCGATAAACATTTGCTCGCACAAATTATAGCCCTTACTACTAAAATTGTGAGGATTTGAGCCTGTTCTATATAAAGCATACATCTTTTATGCTTGAATCTTTTGCTATGAGTGTGCCGGTGATTTTATTTATTATAGAACTTGTACTTGTAAATCATTACCAGACCGCAGTGAGATCGCATTCGTGTGATATAAGTAAATTCGTGTGATAAAGAGGCACCTTAGGACTTAACCCAAATGGCCTTCCATTTTTCATATTATGATATATTAGCTAGCCACACCGGTTAGTTAACCACCTACATGGCCCATTTGTAGTGCTCATCTTTAGTGCCAGATACCCCTAGTTATACCCTCTGAGCCATCCTTTTCGTTTTTGATATGTCCAGAAAAATACAAAAAGATTTTACACTTTAAACCTTAGCTTAACCCTTGTCAATGTCTAAACTGTTGATTGCTAGTCACCTGGAATGAGAAGATTGTTCAAATGATTATGAGTAACCGACCTTGTTAGTTGTGTAAGCCATTTCAAGGATGAGTTTATGTTTAAAAAAAATGATGTTGAAAGTATGAATGTATTAGCCAATGTGCTATGTTCGAAGAAAAGTTGTCATGGCGAATCAAAGCAAAGAGTTGTGGAAATCCAAAGAAAAGAAAATGGAGCTATAATCATTTATTGGTTTGCGGATTGTTTGGAAGCTAGTAATACGGGTATTAGACTTGATTCTATTTTTGTTTTAACACCAATTTCATTAACATTCCCATGCCTTATCCTTACCCTTAACACTAAGCCTTAACATTATAACCCGAATAAAAGTCCTCTTTAGATGTTTTTGCTTGGTGCTCACGCCACGTCGGTGGAGTTTTGTTTCTTGTACAAGCTTATGGTAATAATCTAATCATGACTGAGCAATGAGTGTGATTTATCTTGTTACTCCATTAAAAATTGAGTGATTGAGTGAATTATATTTCGTTCCTTTCTCGTGAGGTGTTTTGAAATGTTAATCACGCAAGAAAATCATTGGATATTGTCAAACATCTTGAAAGTTTCACTCTTAAAAGCGTAATTGATGAATCTTCTCTCGTACTTGTACTTGGTAGATTTGCATCATATTTTTCGTAATCATAATTTTATACCAGCGGATGTTTTTCCTAGATTTGCTTGAGGGCAAGCAAAGTTTAAGTGTGGGGGAATTTGATAACGCTCAGATTGTACATGTTTTCAGTAGCGTTATGTGTGCTTTTGTATATGTTATTTGGTTATATTTGTATGATTTTTGTGCTTAATAGCATCAAAAGATGTTTGTCTAGTGTTTATAACCAAGTGCAGGGAAACGGAAGGAAAAGTAAAAGAATGTTCAAAAATTAGAAGATTCCCATTTTAGTGAAGCATGTCAAACACAAGTCAGTATTTCAAGTACCATAGAAGACCAAGATGATTGAAGAACCAAGCTCTACAAGTCAGAATAAAGTAAAGGTCAATTTTCCGTCACTCTGAAAGACCAACCGGATCGGTTGCAACTACAACCGGATCAGTTGGGTGAAGATCAAAGATTGCCCAGGACGCCAATCCAACTGTTCGGTTGCCGCCCGCAACCGATACGGTTGGAACACTTATAGAAGACCAACCGGATCGGTTGGTCATGTGACCGATTCGGTTAGAGGGCATGTTTCTGCCAAATCGTCATCACTAAATTTCCCCTTTGCATCCAAATGATTCTAGGTCCTTCCCTTGGTGTATTCTAGTCCCTTCCTAACTCCTTGGAGGCCAAGTTCAGCAATTAATACCCTAGGCCTTGGAACTAGTATAAATAGAGACCTCTTGTGAGAATATGAGACACACACTTCAATACAACTCTCTCTACTCATCAAACAAAGGTCTTAAGCTCTCAAATTCGTCCTTAGAAGTCCAGGAAAGTTTGGAATTCCAGAAGTACCATATTTGGAGGCCAAACCCCCAAGGAGTCTACCCCAATACTTTGGGAATCATTACTTCACCATTTGTAATCTTATTCCAAGCATTGTAAGACTCTTAATCATGTTTTCTAATGTTCTAAGTTCTGAGTTTATGTTTATGTTTGCTATGAGTGGCTAGTTTCTTTATACACTTGCTTAAATGATGTTGATTATCATATGATTAGTTAGTGATTGTGTTAATATGTTTTAATTCAATTTCAAGTTGATTCTAAGATCCAATTGTGCTAAAGTTTCATAGTGACATTTGTTAATCAAGTTTGACTAGTTGATAGTAATCGTAGAGGTCGAAAGAACTTATTGTTATTCAACTAGTTATAATCATTTTATCTATGGATGATTGTTTTTACCCATTATTCTTGATTAAACAAAGGAACTAAGGTTTGGTTGTAATAAGAATGCTTTTTGATTATCAAGTTGGATTGATTGGAAACATCTAAAGGTCGTAAGATTAGTTGTTGACAATCAATTGTACCCTTTTGTCTATAATCAGTTACCTTTTGTATTGACCATTTCTTAAGCTATTTGATAAAGCAAATGGATGTTTTTGTGTTTAAGTTTGTGAAAATAAACTTATGAAACTTGAATTGATTGGTTAAACTTAATGCTTGTTTTTATGAACTAAAATCTTGATGAAGGTTTAACTTGTAAGAACAATAGATTAGAACACCAACTAATTATCACAACCAACATGTTAAAGGTTAACACAATCATACTAATCAAGGATAAGAAACTAGTTTAAGCAAGTGTAGTTTTTAATCATCTGAATTTCATTATATCTATTTTCGTTGTTATATGCATTCGGATTGTATTAGTTGATTCAAACTTGTTAATCAGATTCACTCAAATCCCTGCGAACGATCCCGACTTACCTTCCTAATCTTGCTATAACGGACGAGTGCACTTGCTCGTATGTGTTATTGGTAAATTTGGTAAATCGTCTTTTATAAATTTAAAACTTGTACACTCCAAGCACATCACATAACGTTGGAATAAATTAGATCGGGTTCAAAGTTGCGGTTAGGCTTCTCAAAATTGAATTTTGATTTTATGAGATTCTGAGATTTGGATAATATGTGGTTTGACGATGAGATCTGTCGAAGTGTTTTCTTGATATGAGACTTAGTGTAATGATGAGATTCGTTGTGTCATGCTGATTTGTACTTTGGTTTCTACACTTTCACAAAGGATACTATTTCGCGGCTTGAATTGATATTGGAACGAGGTTGACTACGGGGTTGTTTATGTTCGGTATTTCCTATTTGAGTTTGAAGTGAAGTTTTCCGGGCACGTTTACTTATTTTCGTCTTCTTTCTTTCTATCCTTCCGCGAAGATGACTTGTTTGGGCATGTATTGAGTGTGATAAAGACTTGGCTATTTAGTTACTCTAGTGATTTTGTCTCGCTTAACCCACAACGTAACTATCACTTTGGTGTCTCACGCAGTTGAGGATACGTCAAGAGGTTTTGTACATTGGGTACACCGTTTCTTGTTCACAAGGATTAGTACAAGCTTAAGTAACATATCTGGGTAATTCTACTTCATGTTCAAGTTTGGTATATCGGATTTACTTCACCAAATGGTCACAACAATTGCCGAATAAATTCGTGAATGATGTGTTTACCAAAGGGTTTGTTGGATGAGATGTGATCGGCAATTCCCATGTGATATTCGACGCCATAGAATGTCAATGATACTTCACAGTCTAAGCAAAATCTTTCAAGAATCTTCAATGTCTTTCATGATCTTTCAAGATGTTTGCTTATGACAAGAACTTCTCGTGCAAATGGTCGTACACGTTATGATGCTTCCGAAAGTTCGAAACCATCATGGGGGAGAAACGTGTACTTTGATGTTACGGTCAACATTCAGGGGGAATTAGTGTATACTATTTGACTTAGTATAGTTTGTGAAGTTGTCTACATATGGGGAAAGAATAGTTGATGATGGAAAAGAATCGCTGATGAACCGCTGCATGTTCCCCTAAAACAGAAATTCACCGATACCAAAATTGTCATTACACATTCAAGCTGACATTGTTTACGGTTTAGTCTTGATTTTGTAAAATCCCGCGAAAAAATCTATTTCTCGGTTAAATCATAGACTTGTAAAATCCCGTGACAATGAAATCATCCCGGTGAAAGTAATGTGCATTTCCGGATCTATCTCTCGGTTTATTCTTGGTCTTGTAAAATCCCGCGAAAGATACCATTTCTCAGTTTAAACCATAGAATTGTAAAATCCCGCGACGATGGAACCATCCAGGAGAAAGGGAAAGTATTTCTTCAACTTATCTGATGCTGGAGCTACGGTTTCTACTTCAAAGAAGGGATAAAAGGGTGTACTTCATGAATTGGGTGATTGTTTGGATTGTCTTCGTAGCAGTTTGGTTATTTCAAGGTTTTACGGGGTTATGTGCTTTTAACCATGGTCGGGATGAAACCATTATCAAAGTTCGTTTAAACGTAAAAGGAGGCTAGATTTGAGCTTTTAACCAGAAAATGTGGCAACGGCGTTAATTCATTATTATCTATTTGAGGTTGAAGTGAAATTTCACGGGCGAGTGTACTTAGTATCTGAAGGTATCGAGGATGGTTGGATGAAGATTCTTCAAGATCCTTGTTCGAGCTTTTAATATTTTCAAAAACGAAGACTTGGAGATCTAGTTATTCTTGGGTGACTTTTCCGTTTCTTTTACCACTTGGGGGAATTGGGCTCTTACCACCACAAAATAACTATCACCTTAAGGAATTACGTTGTAGTGCTCAGTGTCACATTAAATTGTGGATATTCAAAAGGTGATGTACGTCTAATACTTGATGGTTGGTTGGTTGAAGAGTATAGCGTACTTAGAGATTCAAAAGGGCATGAATTCTCGGCACCGCTCTTTGTTACATATGTGCAAGTTTAAGTCACGAATTCGGGTTAGTTTAATTCAAGGTCAAATTCATCATATTAGGTTTTCTCCATCAGCTGTCACGACAAAGAGCCTACTGAATGATAATGGAGTTGATTACAAGTTTGCCAAGAGAGTTGAAAAGAGAGAGATTATGACGTTTGAACACATCAGTTCAAGCCTCGTTCCTCAAAGAAAAAAAAAAGTGTACGTGTCAGTGCGCTTTATCTTCGAAAGAAGAGAAATCTTCTTTTGACGTTTGAACACAACAGTTCAAGCCTCGTACTCTAAAGAAAAGAAATGTGTACGCTTCAGTGCGCATTATCTTCTGAAGAAGAGAAATCTTCTTATTTATGACCATTCTCATCAACATGTTTCATGCTTTTTCCAGGCGCTTTCAGTTATCAAGTGAATCGGACTATCGTTACTAGTCTTATTCCACTTGCTCAATTAAAATGTCGATGGCGACATCATATGCAACCTTTGAGGGGGAGAAGTGTGAATAGACTACATTTGGATGATATTCACTTGTTTAATCAAGAATGGCATCTCCGTATGCAATTCTTGAGGGGGAGAAGAAGTGTGAAACTACAACATGTTGATTGACTTCGGAGTATAAATGGTCATACGGCTCCTAACTCATGTAAGAAGCGAGCTTCTTCTTATCGGGTCACCTTTACATGGAGTTTCTTCTAAGAGCCGCTGGTTGACATCTTGTCACGGACTGATGATTAATGAAAAAGTGCTTTTAGTTGCTGGGCTGATTTCTTTGATGAAGATCTTTCTGTTCTTGTTTGATTGGGAGGGATCTTAGTTAAGGAGATTTGCTACATTTAAGTTAATTGGAACGCATTTGGTGAGATGAAGATGTTGACTTTCTATTCCCCAATTGGGCAATCTTGAAGAAGGTCGAGTCTACAGTTGGTTATACATTTTCTACTACATGTTAGAAGACTAAAGACGAGTTGCATTTAACGATCTAAAGACTTCTTCTTAATTCAAGAATTCATCATAAAGATTGTCAGTTTAGGGGAGAGCACTAATTGGGGGAGAGTGAATTGTCGAATTCAATCCCTAATTAGACTTGCTCACATTCTTCAGCAAGTTGATTCTCACAGATACATCTGAGCTAATGATGTTCTTCTCAAAATATTTCTAATATACGGGCTTACAAAGAGTTGTTGATTCTGAAGTATCAAAACCAGCAAGGGGGAAGGAGACACGCATCTAAACGCGAGTAAACTTGATGAACTTAATACTTCTAAGTGATTGAAGATATCCCGGGAAGACAAATATCATTACCGCAGAGAAACTCAAGGTTTGACTCGTGGCGTTTAGTGTTCTTATTCAAACTATGTGGGGGAAGAGATGAAAGAGTTAGTTTCTGGTGATAAAAGAGGTACACAAGTGTGTGATGATTTCGATGATATCGCAATCATCAGGGGAGAGATATTGTGTACATTAGGGGCGCTCAGTTGTTTCACTTGAGAGCTTAATCAGTGATTCAGAGATATAATCACTTATTCCCGAGTTGACATCCGCAGAGATAATCAGTGATTCGGCCTGCTACTTCAATGTTATCGGTTGTTCTCTCTTTGGGCATTCGGGTACTTCGAGTTCTTGGGCTTCATACACTGTCTTCAGGGGAGAGAAAAGTATACATCGGGGTTATTCTTTGGATATTGGACTTAATCTGATACTTCGATGTTATAAGTTTCTCTGTCTTTGGGTATATGTGTATTCGGGTTCGTGAGCTCTATTCTAAGAGACTGACTGCATCAATTCATCTACTTGGGGGAAGTGGTCTCTTGAAAACTTTTGGAATGGATCACTTCAGACTTCAGTGGAAAAGGAATTTGAGAAGAGTTATTCAAATGTGGGATGATACATTTTTGTTCTTTTATCTTGATGATATAACCCCGAACGAAGAATCACAAAGATCATTATTAAAAAGAGCAGCAAGATCGATGATAATGGTGTGCTTATTTGTGCACCTGGCTAAGAGAAGCTTGAAAGAAAGCTTTGAATCTGCTCAGCTAAAGGATTTTCGGTTTGGGGGGAAGCTGCCAAAGTCTCTCATTCTTAAAGGCTTGATTCCTTCTTTTCAAGAGCATCGGAAGCTTTGGTGGTGGATGTTTAAGAGATGACGATTTCTATCTTCTACAACGGGGCTGTTTGATATCCTTATCTCGGTACCCGTCATCATCTTCTTAAACTATATCATCTACTTTATCTATAAATATTTATCAAAAACGAAATACAAAAATATAAAACCAACAAAAAGAAAATAGAAAAATATAAAACCTACAAAAATCCATAAAAATCAGAAAATTTGAAAAATACAAAAAAAAAATTGTTTTTCTAAAGACATGTCTTCTGGTATCGATAACATCTACGGTCTTACAAATGTCATTCAACAATGGCACGGGACCATAGATGAAGTTCGAGCAGGAGGTGTAAATATTTTTTTCCAAAACATGTCTCAAACTATGGCTTGCAGTTACTTCAGACTGCAACCCGTGCTTAAACCATGGTTTGCTATTATTTCAGATAGCAACCCGTTCTTCAAGAAAGGAAAATGCTACGCTAAACCAATTTTCAAATATTTCGCGCACTTTTTCTAAAACTAATTGAGGAAAGTATGTCGAAGGACTGCTGTTCCTACTCAAATATTTTCCTTCTAAAATTCTTCAGAGAAATATTTGTTTTAACAAAATGGTGGAAAATAAGTTGTTTGATAAACCAATCAGAATCAGTGTTTTCATAAATTTGCAAACTCAATCAATGACTTCAGTGCTTTTAAACTTTTCAAAAAATGAGTCATTGATTGAGAGGGAGATTGTTTTCAAATTTATATCATCTATCGAGCTTATATAATCATCCTACATACTTAAAAGAAAAAGATGTTTGCCTAAGTTGAAGGACTGGGAGCATAGGAAATGATTGTTAGAATTAGATGATTAGAGTTTGATTAACACATATTCCCCATGCCTTTGTATGATCTGATTGATATGTTGGATTGAATTTCATTAGTCGATTGTTGTTTGGATGATGTCAGCCACCATATATCTGTGTGTATGTTCACTAACGTATGCAGATATCATGGCACATAAGAATATTCCCGATCCAGATCCCACAATTGATGATGATTGGATGCCGAAAGGAAAGGGCAACTATTTCTTGGGTCGACAAAAGAAGAGACGAAGCTTAATTGGATCTCTATGGAGAGTTGGCATGATCGATGCAACTTAAGAGGTCTCATTGCAGTCAGCAAATGGTTTTCTTCAAAGCACTACAGCAACAACATAAGCAACTTCTATTTTTCTCCACCTAACGTATCTTTGTGCAGGACAAGTAGGTGATACCATTTTTTCTTAAAACAATTTTAAAATGATTGTTTTGAAAATGGGAAAAATATTGTTTTGAAAATAAATTGAACTCAAATTTTGGAAATCAACCGGACTTCATTTTTAAACATAAGTCACTCAATCAACGACTACGGTCATTGATTGAGGGGGAGAGTGATTTCAAACCTAAGTATTTTCAAACGATATTTCTTCATAAAAGTCCGTTTTGTACAAAATCAGTGATGATCTAAAGAATTAAGGTTATGTCATGGTATGATTCTCTTTAAAACTCAAAGATCTTTCAAAATGAAATTGTTTATGTTCTTGTTTGATTGTGAAATTGTTTTATTTTACTTAAAATATCTTAAAACTATCATACCTGACACTAACAATCTTTAATGTCTTATATTGATCCTTATAAGTTAATTTCTAAATTAAATCATACCACGTCTTTCCCCAAAATTTTCTAAATCATTTAAATCAATTGGGATCACAAATCTCAAGTGGTTTGAAATTTTTGATTAGGGGAGTGATCGTGATTTAAATCTCAAATCGGTTTTAAAAGGGTGATTGTTTCAAAAGCACTCTTTCCTTCATGTGCCAAATGATTTCAAATACATGATGCACATGATTGAGGAGGAGCATTTAACCAAATACAAGAAGAGTATTTAAACAAGGCTACATTTTCTCCCATGTTTTCTAAACCTTATTAAATCACTTGGGATCCAAAATCTCAAAGGGTTTGATATTTTTGATAGGGGGAGAATTTGTGATTTAATTATGAAATCTGATAAATGATGATCGATTTGATTCAAAAGTGCATGCTGCTCTCTCATATGTGCTAAACGCTTTTGAAATCTCGAAGAACATATTGAGGGGGAGCATTTCAAAAGAAAATAAACTATCAAGGTATAAATGCTTTTATGTTTTAACATAAGTACCTTGATTGATTTTCTAATGGTTTCTTAATGGAAAATTTGATCGTGGATGTTCTTCAAAAACCTCCTTCCTCTATGTGTTAAATGATTTAAAATAACCAATGCACATTTTGAGGGGGAGAATTTACCAAGAAAATCAAATGGCTTTTTCCACGGAAATTGTGATCAAGAAATTATTTCAAAGAACTCTTGCCTCCATGTGCTAAACAATTTCAAAATTATATGCACATGTTGAGGGGGAGCATTTCTAAATGATCAAAACAATTAAGGTACAAAATGCTTTGATATTATATCACAAGTACCTTGATTGATTTTCCAAATGATTTTTCAATTGGTTTCAAGAAGAAATGAACAATACCAAAAGACCGACCAATTTACTTTATGCATGGTGTTATAAGGATGGTTAGGTTAGGTATTCGTTCCCACGATCCCGTCAGAGCCGGAGGGATCTACCCAGGGACAATCCACTAGATAGTGTAGAAGTCCTTAGGTATGATGAGAAAAGGAGAAAAATGAGAATACGGGAAGAGTGCGGACTGAGACAGAGCTAGTACTGGAATAAACCCAACAAGTATCTAGTTATGAAGTCTGGTAAGCTGAAGGGGTTGAAGAATGAAAAAAATTGAATATGAAAGGGTGAATAGAAATAGCCCTCCATTAATTCAACCTTAGGGCAGAAACCCGGTTCAATACATATGCTACAGGTGTCTACTAAGGTAACACTGGTATTGAAGACAAGACGTCAAAGACCCAGTGACGCACTGCACCTAACTTCCCAAGCCACTCAAGTTCCTTTTAAAAGGGCTTGTTTCATTCTCACGGGGAACCTACATCATCTATCGACTTTCTCTTAGAGGTTGTTGATATTGAAGAAGGAGACCCTCTCCCTAGTCTCCGGCATATGAACCAAATGTGCACTATTGAGTCTATAGCTAAGACATCATCCACAATATCTCATTAGGATACAAAATTAATGAAGACTTGCTGTTTCACACAATGTGGAAAGTAAGTATATATATTGAGAGTCCTACGCATTATCCTTGTGGTATTGCCAGAATATCCGAGTGATATGCAAAATATTCACGATGAAGATGGAAATCCTTCTAGAGCCAACATCAAACAAGATCTTGGTGGGTGACATGTGAGATCTTGCAAAAGATCAAGCTTGTGACAACTGGATAGAAACAATGGGGCGATTCATTCCTGAATCAACCTTGGTCCAGGAATTGAATTGACGAATACTTTTGGAAAAACCGTTCGATGTGCAAATCTTCTTTTCTCTAGCACATCGGATGTGTATTCATGTTTTCAAAGACAAAAAGTATCTCTGATTGAAAAAAATACTTTTGAAAAAACCATTCGATGTGCAAATCCTCTTTTCTCTAGCACATCGAATGTGTATTCATTTTCAAACACAAAAAGTATTTCTGATTGAAAATTGATCTTTCTTATAAAACCTTTGTCGTATTGCAAAACTCTTTCTTCAAGCAATATGTGATTGTTTTCAAATCAATTTTTCATCAATCGCTGAATCCAATTCGCAGTTCACTCACTCCGTGTTGTCTACTTTGGGACGCCTCGGTTTGAGAATGGCTAGATCAAGCGCTAAACCTGTCAAGGAGATTCTTAGGAATCCTACCGATCAGATTTATACTAATCAACGGGAACCGTAGTTCTTGCAATCAGTATTCAACGAAAGTGAACAAAGACATTTCATTTGTTTTATTGCTAACGTTGTTTGCGAGGAACATTGACGGCGGTGGTCGATATTGAGAAGTCAATTCACAACCGCATGCTCACAGCATTCATACTTAATTGAAGAAAATCATGACTATCAACGACATACAATGATGCTTCCGCTACTCTGATGAAAAGATGTCATGATCCATAAAGTGTGAGCATGTCGGTCCCAAAGTCACAACATCACATGAAGGCAACACAACAAAGGGTGATCCAGAGATTAACTGTGGCTGATGATCTCAAAGAAAGCTAAAAGATCATCAACGATGTGGATCAATTCAAAGACCTCCACTGAATGTACAAAATGTGCGAACTTTGAAGAGTCACTACTTAAGCACAAAGATTGCGGAAGTGAAGAATTAAAGTCTACGAGCTCAAGACCGAAGATAAAATAGAATGCTAGGATTCGAAATGTAAAACATGGGGTGACCTCCCTTAGTGGGAGATTGTTAGGAATTAGAAATTCCATAGTGAAGAGTCGGTCACCACAAATATAATCTAGCATAAGTTAGCTCGTAGACATATCGTTATTTACGTGTTTATTTTTTAGTTATTTGCTTAGTTTAGCTTAGAGTAACACCGTGGAGGAAGGACGGGTCTTTACCCACTGTATGCCTGATCTACAGCCCGACAGGAGGGCGTTTAGTCTGTAACTATAAATACCCCTTCCATCCTTAGAAGGGGTGGAACTTCTTAATCTAACCTTCACATTTTTGTTTTAACTCTCTCACTAGAATTCCCTCTCTACTCTTTTAATCTCTCTAACATGGATTAATTGTATCATCACCATCCTAGACCACCCGAATCATCAACAACATATTATGTACGATTCTACACAGCTGTCACAAGTTTGATCTTTCGAGAAGATCGCACATGTCACCCACCAAGAGCTTGTTTGATGTTGGCTCTAGAAGGATTTCCATCTTCATTGTGAATATTTTTACATATCACTCGGATGTTCTGGCAATACCACAAGGATAATGCGTAGGACTCTCAAAATATTTTCTCACATTCCACATTGTGTGAAACTGTGAGTCTTCATTAATTGTGTCCTAATCAGATTTATTGATGATCTCTTGGCTCTAGACTCAATAGTGCACTTTTGGTTTCCTATGCCGGAGACTAGGGAGAGGGTCTCCTTCTTCAATATCAACAATCTCTAAGAGAAAGTCGATAGATTATGTAGGTTCCCCGTGAGAATGAAACAAGTCCTTTTAAGAGGAACTTGAGTAGCTTGGGAAGTTTTAGTTCAATGTGTCACTGGGTCCATGACGTCTTGTCTTCAATACCGGTGTTACCTTGGTACGTACCAAGAGTATATGAATTGAACCTGGTTCTTACGCCTAAGGTTGAATTAGTGGAGGGCTATTTCTTTTCACCCTTTTCACATTCAATTCTTTTTCATTCTTCAACCCCTTCAGTTCTTACCGAGACTTCATAACTAGAATTTTGTTGGGTTTATTCCAGTACTAGCTCTGTCTCAGTCCGCACTCTTCCTATATTCTCATTTTCTCCTTTTTTCATCATACCTAAGGACTTGTACACTATCTAGTGGATTGTACCTGGGTAGATCCCTCCGGCTCTGGTGGGATCGTGGGAACGAATACCTAACCTAACCTAACCATCCTTATATCTCCATGCAAATAATAAATTGGTCGGTCTTTTGGTATTGTTCATTCCGCCTCGAAACCAATTGAAAACCATTTGAAAATCAATCAAGGTACCTGTGATATAAAATCAAAGCATTTTGTACCTTAATTGTTTTTGATATTTTAGAAATGCTCCCCCTCAATATGTGCTTCAAGTGTTAGAAATTGTTTTAGTACATGGAGACAAGAGGACTTTTGAAATCTTAGATTGAGAATGAGAAATCCAATCTTTGATTAACATTTTCTAAAATGATCATCATCACTTCCCAATCAAATATAGTATTTTAAATACTTTGGATGAAATATTTTGTGAAGGATGAGGTTTTCTTTAGATTGCTCCCCCTCAATATGTGCATCGATATTTGAAAGTTTTTTGCACATATTAGAGGGAACCTGCACTATGAGATAAATCAATCACGTTTCAATTATATTTTGGTTTAAGATAGATGCTCCTCTTTAACATGTGCATGGAAAATTTGAAATCGTTTGGCACATGTAGGGAGGAGAGCTTGATATTATATTTCTAAAACCACTTATTGAATTATCAGTTTAAATCCAATTTAAATCACAAATTATCCCCCGATCACATTTTTCAAACCCTTTCAGATATGTGATCTCAATGGATTTAAATTATTTTTGAAAGCTTTTTGAAGAGAGAGTGAGACTTGCTTTTAAAACATTTAACTAATACGGATCAGATTTTGAGACTTTAAACTCCAATGATCAAACATGCTTAGGTATTTTATGAAAACACAACATTAGCCTTGGTCTGGATCCAATTGTACAAAAATTATTCTTTTTGATTTTCCAAAAGTAGACCTTGCTCATTTTTGTGCCAATTGATTGAAAAATAACCTTTTGAATTGTTTGGAATCGTTCTCCCCCTCAATCAATGACCGAAGTTGTTGATTGAGAGATAGAGATTTTGACAAATGATAAGTCCTGATGATTTTCAAAATTAAGTCCGAGTTATTTTCAAAGCAATTTAGTTTTCATTAGATGACAAATATTTTTCAGAAGAATATTTAGAAGGAAAAATATTTGTGAGGAAACATTTGTCTTTTTGGTGACAAATTTTCCTTATGAACTTTTGTTTTTAAAATCAAAGCATGAGGTTTCAAAACTAGATTAAGCATGGCTATGTTCTTTCTTTTTTAAAAACGGGTTACTGTCTGAAATGACAATAAACCTACATTTTTATCCATCTCATTTTTTTTAAATAAAATGTTTATTAATTCTGTTCGAACTTCATCTAAAGACCCGTGCCAATTTTGAATGATAGATCAAAGTCCGTAGATGTTATCGAAACCAGATAACAAGATATGGAAAAAAATATTTTTGGATATTTTAAATTTTTTTTTATTTTTATGGGTTTTGAAATTTTATATTTTTCTATTTTCTTTTTGATGGTTTTATAATTTTGTATTTTTATTTTTGATAAAGTATGTTAATATATTTTATAATATAAAATATATTTTTATATAAAATATATTATATTTTATATAAAAATATAATTGATGAGTGTCTAAATACTCATCATTTTTGTACCAATTAAACTACAAAAACATCTGAAAACACTCAGAAATGCATCAAAATGATAAAAATATCACAAATAAGTGTTTTATGTGTTTTAAATGCAAAAATATCAAAATCCGGTGAAAAACGTATCAAGTTTGCATAATTGGCAGTTTTAGTCCCCCAAGTTTCAAAAGTTGTCAAACACAGTCCCTGGTAAAACAAAATAAAGAAAAATATCATTTCAAGTCCCTAGGGATTTATGAGTTGTCAAAATTGGTCCTTGAGATTTAAAATTGCAAAATTACAACTTAGGTCCCTAAACTTTGAAAATTGTCATAAATGGTCCTTAGAAGTTTGAAAATGTCAACAATGGTCCTTGTACTATTGAAACTTGTCAAAAGTAATCCTTGAAACAAGTTTGAGAAAATGGCAGGTGATTAGCTCACAAACACGTCAAGTTATCTCACACAAGCTAGCCACTTGTGAATGACTAACCGTAAGTAACTTAAAACAGTTCGTAACCAATAATAAGAGAAGTGTAGTATACGGTAACTCAAACTGTTAGGTTTGAGCACCGAGATCGTTCCCAACGAGGGTTGAATGGAATTTCCAACTCACGTCTCGATTATCGGGATTTGAATAAGAGAAGGGGATAAATTTGAAGTTATCTAAACTACGGGATAAGGAAAGCATATGGAACTAAAATCTATGGGGAAAACCTAAGAATTATGGCAAACTAAGCAAATCTATATTAAAATGCAAAACGGGATTAAAACGAAACGCGAATAAAAAGCAACTACGTCTAATCTAAATCCTAAAAATAACCTAAAATTACTTTTATACTAAAAATGATATTTGAAAACTATTTATGAATTAAAACTATTTTTTAGGATTTTTCTGGATTTTATTAGAATTAAAAACTAAATATTAACTTTAAAAATAAGACTAATTAACTAAAAATTATAAAAACAAAGGGGGAAATTATGAAACTAAATTTATAAAATCTAAAATACCATAAGAGAATTTTCAAAACTATTTTTGTATTTTTCTGATTATTTTCCTATTTTCTATGAATTTAAAACTATTTAAATCTAATTTAAATTGTGAAAAATACCAAATAAAAGGGGAAAAATAGGGAAAAATATTTTTTATGCTTTTTATATTTTTCTTAAACTGTGAAAATTGAAAAATTATTTTTTGGAACTTTTTCTTAATTAATTGCAATAAAAGCTATTTAAAAATGCCTAAAAACTGAATTAAATAATGAAAAATACTAAACAGTGACAAAAAATTATGAAAAACTCAAGAAAATTCTAAAATATTATTCTAAAGCTATGAAAAATATAAAACATGAGGCTTATGTGTAAGATATTGAAGTCAGTAGTGTAACTGATGGGGAAATAAGCACTTTTAAATAAGCAAATAAGCACTAGAATGAACCAACTGAAAACAGAAGCAAAATTATACTATAACTACTCTAAAGCAACCATTTGCAACTACTCCTAACACCTAATAAGCAGATTACCAAGGATTTAAGCTAAATGTTACTTAAGCAAATGAGCTAATGACCCTACTGTTTGAGCTACTGCATCAGCTTATCCAATAAGCTTAAGTGAAATCCAGAAGTGTGGTTCTCAAGACCACCAACCAGAGAGTGTATAACCCAAATTTCAGCCAAATACAAACTAAAATGAACAAGTTATGGTTGCTGCAAGAATCGTTACACACTCAAGTATAACCGAGTGTGTGAACAGGGGACATAAGGCCCAAAAGAAGAACTGTTTTGACCCATTTAGAACATTTACAAAAATTTACTGAAAATATCTTTGAAAACACAACCAACAATAGTTTTAAAAACCAAAGTTTCAGATGATTTGGACCAAAGATGACAAAATTAAAAATCCACTCAGTTTCTAGTAAAAACTGTATTTGAAGATATTATGACTTTTAGAACAAAAATAGAATTTGACTTATATGAGATTCTGAGCTACTGAATTTGATTGAAACTGATGTGAATAGATGAAATACAACTAATGTAAGCTAACTTATCACTAAATCTACCTATATTCAAAAACTGACCTACTGATTCAAACTGATGAAGATATGAGAACTAATTAAGTGTAATTTTGACTATTTCTACTTTAAGATGCAAAATGATGAACTAAGAGACTCTAAATAACCTAACAGAAGCTACTGCAATTCATCTTAACAACAATTTTGATCTCAAACTCAGTTTACATAACTGATCCAAACACCACTTTATAAGCTGAAATGCAAGATAACACTTCTTTATCACAGATTAATCTTAAGATTTCTATCCAAATAAACTTAAATGACCAAATTAAAGCTAAGAGATGCAATAATTCTAACTTTAACAAACACGTAATCAAAATGCTAATCGTATGAAATCGATGAACAACACTTACATACTTTAGCCACTATGGCTTGCTTAACGAGAATTAATGACCACTATCGAACTTATTCCAACCCATATCGATCCAAACTTAACCCATATCCATGTATAACTCAAAGAATCCGAACCACATTAACAATGAAACCTGCATTATTAACTTTGTTGACCATTTTCTAAACTTGAGAATTAGAGTGTTTAAAAGCAGAGATGAGCTCAATTAAGCTTACACAAGCTTAGTTGAGCTTAATAAACAGTAAGTAAAGCTTATTAAACAAACTTTAATGATTGAAATCTTTAAAAGAAGCCAAGTGACAACAAGGTAAATTTGCATTAAAGTAAAGTGAGATTACAACTAAAAATGAGGATTATACTGGATTTAATACAGAAAAACAATAAAATGACAAGTAAAAAGCAATGGTAACAATTCCTAAGACATGGAAATTGGACGAATTAGACTTGTGACTGAGAAGGGGTATATATAGCTGTAAAGAGAGGCCTTGGAGTCTTGGGATCCTTTTCAGAAGATACTAGAGGCTCATCCACAGCCACATATTCACCACCTTGCCACTTCGACCAATCACACGCTTCAATTCACCCTTGTGAGGTGTCACGACCAATCCAGTGCTTCCATTTGGCCACGTGGGCACTTTATCTGCCATGTCAGAGGTTCTAGAAGCTCTGATAGATTCTTAGTACGAGGTTACTTGATTGGGATGTGGGTAAATGGTGGTAAAAGTGAGTGGGTAAATGGGTTGTTTGGGTTGGGGAAGAGGGAACTGTAGAGGCGGGTTTGGGATAGTTTATATTATTTTGATTGGGGTTGAATGGTTTAATGGGTGGGTAAAGTGGTATTCGGGTTAAACTATTAAACCGGATATTGTTTTGACTAGGTTTGGACTTGGACCGGTTTATGAAATGGATTTGGGCTTTTGATATTGTTTGGTTGGGCCGTGGCTTTGGTTAAATGGATAATGGACTTAGGATATCTTGGACTTGCATTGTGATTATTTAGTGTACCAAGGACCAAACATGTAAAAGCAGAAACTCCAAGGACCAAACATGTAAATCTGAAAGTATCTTCCAAGGACTGATTTTTTCAATCTTCAAATAAACCAAGGGCCAAATTGCAATTTTCTAAATCTTCAAGGGCCAATTTTGCCAATTGCTCAAACTTGAGGGGCCATTCTTGACATATCTTCAAACTTGGGTGAAACTTCCAAAAATCATCCTCGGAGAATAAAATCTTCATAAATGCACAATTTTGCTCTTCCTCTGGCTTAAAGCTCTCTTAATCTCTCGTGTTCGGTTTATGTCCGATTTGGTTCCTTTTTTGTGTTTTTGCATATCCGCATACTCGCACAAGCACAAACTCAAGAAAACCACAAATATTAGCAATAAACGGCTTTTTTTCTTGGTTATTATTTTGGGTCGGCTGATTTAGAAAAGGTATGTGTTTTAGCACATACCAAAATACAAACGAGACCATTGTCGTGTCACTCACGTAATGCAATCAACTCACGCTTCCAAAACCAAGGATTTCAATCTCTTTCTACTAAACCTATGAAGAAGTAGCAAAGATTCCTCAAAAGAGATTAAGAAAGCCTTAATTCTAAAACGCCCGTTACCTTTCAATTCACTTGTATAGATATTACGGTTAAGCACATTCCGGTTATGAATGACGGTTTGCTCGAACTTTCATGTCGACAACAATAACTCAACATTTTTCAATCAACACGCTAGGATCACGAGTAGAAAACACAACACGCAGGAAGTGACCATAACGGATAGAATACATCGTCCCCCGATTTTCACAAGTCCCAAAACTAAGCGTAAAACCGAAATCATTGTTACATCTATTTACTCTAGATGCTAACACTACCCATGGAAGTTACTTATGTAATTACCGTTTGTTCCCATTTTCCTATTTTCCTCTAGATTTTTTATTTTTGTGAGACATGAATTTCTTCATAATTCTCGTTTTGATAACTTTATTCCGATAAAGATACAAAGCTAAGTCGATAATTAGTTATCCGCCTTCCCTCAAGAACCATTGTCGTAAAAATGAGGTCCACATCAAGGAATTTTTATTCACTTATACTTTTGATTTTTTTATTTTTTTTTTCAACACATTTTTATTTTTTTAATTTTTATTTTTTTTTTATATGAAATAGAACTTAGACTTTTACGTGTATGAGCTATGAACCACGTAGCTTCACGGGGTAATTCCAAGACTATAGGCTTCATGAAATGAGGATCCCTACTTTAGGCTAAGACCTCACTCAATCCGCTAAAGATCCAAGGGTCCGATCTCGACACCGCAGCCTCATAACGCTACTTATTACTTTATCACTTATCACTTATTTCTTATTCATTACGGATCCTTGATGTGTACCCAATTTTTAAAACAAAGATTCTTTTAAGAAGAATAAAGAACTAACTAAGCCAAAACTCGACATCTCTAATTATTTAGACGGATATGGGGTGAAACAATTTTGTGGGAACAAAAAGCCATAAGTACCTTCGATGGGCTCTAAAGAGAACCAACTACTCCACGCTTAGCATCTAAACTCATAAGTAACTCTATCATTTCTCGATCTCTGCAAATTTAAAATCCCAAATAATGAGATCCGCTGATGCTTAGCCGATAATTAAATTATCTATGGTTAAGGGAACAAGCTAGGGCTCAACACGCTGGTCAAGTCGAATTCTATTCCTACTCACCAAAGAAAAGTCAAAAAGGTGTCAAAACATATATTAACTTAGCAAATGCTTTGTCTAATGAAATTAAGTCATGCCTATTTAAAATCACTCAGGGAAACTTGCAAAATCTTGGCCTTGTGAGCTATGAATCGCATTTTATAGCTTCTTATCTAAGAGACTAGCAAACTTTTCAATCAAAAAGACTTAACAAAAGCTTCAAAAATTTTTAAATTTTGCTCATTTTTGCACAATTTTTCATTTTCTAAGGAAAAACGGGGTTACGAGAGAAACACGATAGTAAACAAGCAAGTGCGGTCAAATCAAAACGAAGATTACCCTACCCCAGACTAGAACGAAACATTGTCCTCAATGTTTAAAGCAAGGGTATCACGAAAATCTAAAAGCCGTTTATAAAGTATGCTAGAAGATAAACGTTAGTCGATAAGATTAGGATATCGGATTTCCATTAGCATCGATCATGAAACTCGAGTAGAAAAAATGACAAACTTCGAGCACGAGAGTCTTCATATCGGGAACATCCTAAACAACATCACAAACAACCAAACACGAGAAATCAAAGAGCGATCTTCACGCCACTTATTAGAAAATAGAAAGAAGATAGATGGATAAGCATGGGGTGCCTCCCACGGCGCCATCGTTTTTAAACGAAGTCGCTAGCCCACTCTCGTTCGAATTCATTTGTCCTGGGGAAGAAAATGGTAGAGTTACCGTCAAAAGCGGTGTCCTCATTCCGAAAGAATGAGATCAGCGGGTGGGTTGGGTGGAGAAGAAATTATCGACTCAAGCACAAATGGAATAACTCCTCCCAAACTCACATAAGGCATATGAAAGATCGATCCATCATCCGCGGTTTTGCGCTGCAAGGGATGAAGGATCGATAAAAGAAAACTCCAAAGAAGAACAGAGCTCATGGTATAGAAAGGTGTTACTCAAAGGCTCATCAACGAAGGCATCCAAGAGAGGATCCTTATCTCGAATGACATTTTGAGCATAAAACTCATATATGTCGAATATCCCGGGGTTGAAAATCTTGTCTTCACATGTGTGCTCAACGGGATAAGTGGGTCGACTCAACAGAGGAAAGAGAATCATCATTTAGCAAGCTTTCAAGAAAAAGGACATCTTGTAGTCGACTGCCACTCTCAATACCCGGCGGTATTGGATCCTCAAGAAATAAGTCGATTTCTTCCATATCAGAATCATAAGGAGGATTATCAAGAATATCGTCTTCAACCACTTTATTCAATTCGTCAATCTTCATAATATCTTCAGTGTCAGATTCATCACTTTCTTCATCTTGCATAACATCATATGACGGGAGAGAAAGGTCGGAACACAGAGATGGGACAAGTGGTGTGCTCCGAGAGCTAGCAATATCCACCACTTCCGTTGTGGTCTCTGAATCGGACTCAAAATCTTTGTCAAAAAGAGGATTAACTTCACAAAAGGTGTAGTCATCACTGAACTTGAAAACTGGATTTGAGAAAATCCCGGAAGTAACCTCGAAGATGTCAAGAGAATCACATAAAAGCGAATCACAATCACTGTCGGATACATCCTCGGAATCAGAGAACATCTCATCATGATCATTCGAAATATCAAGAGAAAGCTCATCACAAATATCATCTACAACCTAGGACTCTCTTGGGATTGGGATAAGGCTCTCAACACAAGAAGATTCCGTTTCTGGAATAGTACTAAGAGGCTCGTCCCCATGAGAGAGTCAACGGTGTAACTATGTCCAGAATTATGATTATCGACCTCTTCCAAAATGATGTCACTTCTCTCAACCGTGGAGAGGCGGGAAGGGTCGAAATGAAAGGCTCTAAACGGGTTGGTTTCACCGACAAACTTTCATAATATTCTTTCATTTGGATGGAATCCTCATCATCATCATCAATGTAAGTCTCGAGCCATTGGGCACGTCTCTCAAGTGCTTGCTCCTCAATTCGTATTTCTTCAAGACACTTTTCAATCAAGCCGCCGTTTTTCTTCTTCGAGTAATTCTAACATAGATCTATCATTGCGAGATGCTCGATCTTCGGCATGTTTATTAACAAATTCTTCGAGTATTTTAAGGCATCTTTGAATTTCTCGGAGAAATTATCTGAGGTTGTGGTTGAATTTCTTGGTATTGTGGAGGTGGGTCATAAGAATAGTCATAAGGAACTTGCTCGTAAACAATTGGATTCTGCATTTGAAAATCGGAATTAAAGTGCGGACCTCCACAATGCTCACAAAAGATGATTGGCGGGATTTGGTGAAGTATATGGATAAGGTTCATAACCAAAGGTTGTATTGTTAAATTGGGCTTGACATTGAAAACCTTGGTGAGGACCTCCACAAGATTACACATAGTATGACTCCGCCTCATGGTATGGGATTGGTTAAGGAAATCGGTTGTTTCATTGTAGGGATGTTGGTCGTAGACAAACTCGTTTCCGTATTCACAATGCTACAACCGGGACAATTCCCACCATTTTGAGGTCCCCTACACCATTGACAACCATAATGGTAAGACTAAGACATCAAGAAGAATTATACCTGAATTAGATGGATAAGAGAAAGAATTGACGGTTCGTAGGTAAAGAAGAATATTTTTGGGGTTTTAATAAAAGCAAACATAAAAGGAAAACAAATTATGAAAAGGAAAATCTTTTGGTTTTATAAAAGGATATGTACAAATATCAATGATAACTTCACGAGGAAGGATCTTCAAATGCACACCATTCGAGACGAATCTCTAAAACTCGCTACAAGTCTCCCCAGCGGCTAGCGCCAAAAATTGATTAGCTCACAAACACGTCAAGTTATCTCACACAAGCTGCTAGCCACTGTGAATGACTAACCTTAAGAAACTTAAATTCGAACCAATAATAGAAGAGAAGTGTAGTATACGGTAACTCAAACGTGTTAGGTTTGAGTAGGTTGAATGGAATTTCCAACTCACGTCTCGATTATCGGGATTTGAATAAGAGAAGGGGATAAATTTGAAGTTATCTAAACTACGGGATAAGGAAAGCATATGGAACTAAAATCTATGGGGAAAACCTAAGAATTATGGCAAACTAAGCAAATCTATATTAAAATGCAAAACGGGATTAAAACGAAACGCGAATAAAAAGCAACTACGTCTAATCTAAATCCTAAAAATAACATAAAATTACTTTTATACTAAAAATGATATTTGAAAACTATTTATGAATTAAAACTATTTTTTTAGGATTTTTCTGGATTTTATTAGAATTAAAAACTAAATATTAACTTTAAAAATAAGACTAATTAACTAAAAATTATAAAAACAAAGGGGGAAATTATGAAACTAAATTTATAAAATCTAAAATACCATAAGAGAATTTTCAAAACTATTTTGTATTTTTCCCGATTATTTTCCTATTTTCTATGAATTTAAAACTATTTAAATCTAATTTAAATTGTGAAAAATACCAAATAAAAGGGGAAAAATAGGGAAAAAATATTTTTATGCTTTTATATTTTTCTTAAACTGGGAAATTTGAAAATTATTTTTGGAACTTTTTCTGAATTAATTGCAATAAAAGCTATTTAAAAATGCCTAAAAACTGAATTAAATAATGAAAAATACTAAACAGTGACCAAAAATTATGAAAAACTCAGGAAAATTCTAAAATATTATTCTAAAGGTATGAAAAATATAAAACATGAGGCTTATGTGTAAGATATTGAAGCTGTAGTGTAACTGATGGGGAAATAAGCACTTTTAAATAAGCAAATAAGCACTAGAATGAACCAACTGAAAACATAAGCAAAATTATACTATAACTACTCTAAAGCAACCATTTGCAACTACTCCTAACACCTAATAAGCAGATTACCAAGGATTTAAGCTAAATGTTACTTAAGCAAATGAGCTAATGACCCATCGGTTGAGAATATCTACGCATCAGCTTATCCAATAAGCTTAAGTGAAATCCGTAGTGTGGTTCTCAAGACCACCAACCAGAGAGTGTATAACCCAAATTTCAGCCAAATACAAACCAAAATGAACAAGTTATGGTGCAAGAATCAAGTTACACATCACTCAAATAACCGAAGTAAGTGTGAACAGGGACATAAGGCCCAAAAGAAGAACTGTTTTGACCCATTTAGAACATTTACAAAATTCTTGAAAATATCTTTGAAAACACAACCAACAATAGTTTTAAAACCAAAGTTTCGTGATGATTTGGACCAAAGATGACAAAATTAAAATCCACCTTTCGCTTTCTAGTAAAAACCGATTTGAAGATATTATGACTTTTAGAACAAAAATAGAATTTGACTTATATGAGATTCTCGAAGCATCTGAATTTGATTGAAACTGATGTGAATAGATGAAATACAACTAATGTAAGCTAACTTATCACTAAATCTACCTATATTCAAAAACCGACCCATCGATTCAAATCGATGAAGATATGAGAACTAATTAAGTGTAATTTTGACTATTTCTACTTTAAGATGCAAAATGATGAACTAAGAGACTCTAAATAACCCAAGCTACCGCAATTCATCTTAACAACAATTTTGATCTCAAACTCGCCACATAACTGATCCAAACACCACTTTATAAGTCGAAATGCAAGATAACACTTCTTTATCACAGATTAATCTTAAGATTTCTATCCAAATAAACTTAAATGACCAAATTAAAGCTAAGAGATGCAATAATTCTAACTTTAACAAACACGTAATCAAAATGCTAATCAGTATGAAATCGATGAACAACACTTACATACGCTTAGCCACTATGGCTTGCTTAACGAGAATTAATGACCACTATCGAACTTATTCCAACCCATATCGATCCAAACTTAACCCATATCCATGTATAACTCAAAGAATCCGTAACACATTAACAATGAAACGCACATTAACTTTTTGACCATTTTCTAAACTTGAGAATTAGAGTGTTTAAAGTAGATGAGCTCAATTAAGCTTACACAAGCTTAGTTGAGCTTAATAAACAAGTAGTAAAGCTTATTAAACAAACTTTAATGATTGAAATCTTTAAAAGAAGCCAAGTGACAACAAGGTAAATTTGCATTAAAGTAAAGTGAGATTACAACTAAAAATGAGGATTATAATTGGATTTAATACTAAAAAACAATAAAATGACAAGTAAAAAGCAATGGTAACAATTCCTAAGACATGGAAATTGGACGAATTGGACTTTGGAGAAGGGTATATATAGTCAAAGAGGCCTTGGAGTCTTGGGATCCTTTTCAGAAGATACTAGAGGCTCATCCACAGCCACACATTCACCACCTTGCCACTTCAACCAATCACACGCTCAATTCACCCTGTGAGGTGTCACAACACCAATCCATTGCTTCCATTTGGCCACGTGGGCACTTTATCGCCATGTCGAGGTTCTAGAAGCTCGATAGATTCTTAGTAACGAGGTTACTTGATTGGGATGTGGGTAAATGGTGGTAAAAGGAGTGGGTAAATGGGTTGTTTGGTTGAAGAGGGAACCAGAGAGGGGTTTGGGATAGTTTATATTATTTTGATTCGTTGAATGGTTTAATGGGTGGGTAAAGTGGTATTCGGGTTAAACTATTAAACCGGATATTGTTTTGACTAGGTTTGGACTTGGACCGGTTTATGAAATGGATTTGGGCTTTTGATATTGTTTGGTTGGGCCGTGGCTTTGGTTAAATGGATAATGGACTTAGGATATTGGACTTGCATTGATTATTTAGTGTACCAAGGACCAAACATGTAAAAAAGCAAACCAAGGACCAAACATGTAAATCTGAAATTATCTTCCAAGGACTGATTTTGTCAATCTTCAAATAAACCAAGGGCCAAATTGCAATTTTCTGAATCTTCAAGGGCCAATTTTGCCAATTGCTCAAACTTGAGGGGCCATTCTTGACATATCTTCAAACTTGGGTGAAACTTCCAAAAATCATCCTCAGAGAATAAAATCTTCATAAATGCACAATTTTGCTCTTCCGGCTCGGCTTAAGCTCTCTTTAATCTCTGTGCTTCGGATTTATGTTCCATTTGGTTCCTTTGTGTTTTTGCATATCCTGCACTGCAAGCAAGCACAAACTCAAGAAAACCACAAATATTAGCAATAAACGGCTCTTTCTTGGTTATTTTGGGTCAGTTTTGATATAGAAAAGGTATGTGTTTTAGCACATACCAGCAGGTTTGGTCCTTCATGTTTAGCAGAATTACAACATTAGTCCTTGGGTTATCTAGCTACAAAAACAAACGGACCCTTGTTATTACCCAAAACCAAATCCACCCCAATCCCTTAACCAGCTGGCCCAGTCTTTAACCCAAGCCCAACCCTGTTAAATATTAAAACCGGGTCAAATGGTCAAAACAAACCGCCAAACCAATGTGCAGACATCTTCTACACCATCACCTGTAATTCCAAAACCAGGGTGGTTTTCCACCACCTCACCACCTTTCCAGCTATCAAAACCACTCATCACCACCCTTTCCACCTCACATCCCAGCCCACCTTACAATAAATGCTTCCCCACCATAGACCTATCAACGTAGCACTCACAAAGTCTAGTTTTGCTTTCCACCTACTATAGCTCCATGCTTACTTCCCAAATTGTCCCCTTATACCTCCACAACATACAAAACTTCTTTAATTACTGTAGAACCGCTTCTAATCCACTAGTCTCAATTTTGGCGCCAAAAATGGTTTAAACGGATAGGATGAATTTGACTCATCCAATGGCTAAGATTTAAAGTGGATATGATCGTAAGCATGTGGAGTATCTCAAAATGCTATAAAGAAAGAAGGAGAAGAGAGAAGAAAGTGATCTAGTGTAATCTTTAATTTTCTAAGTCGTTTTATTTAAAATTTAAATTCCAAGTAAGTTTTAACTTTCAAGCTCAGATTTCAAGTATTTAATGTACAATCACTGCTTCAATCATCAATTTCGCTTTTAATACAAGTTTCAAGTTTATGCAAAAAAAAAAAAAAAAAAAAAAAATGTGTATATATCAAAAATAAAATAATGGTCGTAGTATTTCCCTTCTATGTTCTATGTTTCAGGCATAACGCCATTTACTTTGAATATTGAGGGCAATATTCATTTCTAGTGTGGGGGAATTCTCACGAATTTTATCATGTAATTATACCACCCAATTCCCCTATTTTTGGCCAAAATATATATATATATTTTTTGAGTAAGTTTTTCACTTACTCAAAGAAATGGTAATCAGATCCATGTCTAACCCACATAAGGATTGGCTAATCCAGGAGCAAACGGCTCTTGGTAAAGATATCTCAAATCCGTTGACGGCTTGCAATTTGCCCAAAATTGTATGGTATTCAGCTCACCATATCATTAAAAGTGAAGAGTTGGCTAGCCCGCAAGTTTATGGCTTGTGGTAAAGGCAGTGGAAAAACCATAATTGGTAATCGGCTCACCAAAGATAATATTGATAATTTATCAAAGAGTTGGCTAGTCCGTATAAACGGTTTCTCGTAAAGACAAATCAAAACCGTTGAAAGCTGGTGATTTGCTCAAAATCACTTGGTTATCATTGTGCCAAAGTTCTTACTTGAACTAAAACAATTGGCTACCCGTAAGTAATGGCTTTTGGTAAAGAGATGAAATCCATTAATTTTTCTCAAAACATTGCTGGGACTAGCAATATCTTAGTGTGGGGGATTGATGAGTGTCTAAATACTCATCATATTTGTACCAATTAAAAAGCAAAAACATCCGAAAAACACTCGAAATGCATCAAAATGATAAAAATATCACAAATAAGTGTTTTATGTGTTTTAAATGCAAAAATATCAAAAACTGGTGAAAAACGTATCAAGTTTGCATAATTGGCGCTTTAGTCCCCAAGTTTCAAAAGTTGTCAAAAACAACTCCGGTAAAACAAAATAAAGAAAAATATCATTTCAAGTCCCTAGGATTTATGAGTTGTCAAATTGGTCCTTGAGATTTAAAATTGCAAAATTACAACTTAGGTCCCTAAACTTTGAAAATTGTCATAAATGGTCCTTAGAAGTTTGAAAATGTCAACAATGGTCCTTGTACTATTGAAACTTGTCAAAAGTAACCCTTGAAACAACTTTGAGAAAATGGCGTGTTTGGTCCTTCATGTTTAGTGAATTACAACATTAGTCCTTGGGTTATCTAGCTACAAAACAAACGGACCTTGTTATTACCCAAAACCAAATCCAACCCAACCCTTAACCAGCCTTTAACCCAAGCCCAACCCTCATAAATATTAAAACCGGGTCAAATGGTCAAAACCCGCCAAACCATGTACACACATCTTCTACACCATCACCTGTAATTCTACACCATCACCACTCATCACCACCCTTTCCACCTCACATCCCAAACACCTTACAATAAATGCTTCCCCACCATAGACTGCCATTGTAGCACTCACAAAGTCCTCTGGTTTTGCTTTCCACCTTACTATAGCTCCATGCCTACTTCCCAAATTGTCCCTTTATACCTCCACAACATACCAAACTTTTTAATTACGTTAGAATCGCTCTAATCCACTAGTCTCAATTTTGGCACCAAAAATGGTTTAAACGGATAGGATGAATTTGACTCATCCAATGGCTAAGATTTAAAGTGGGATATGATCAGAAGCATGTGGAGTATCTCAAAATGCTATAAAGAAAGAAGGAGAAGAGAGAAGAAAGTGATCTAGTGTAATCTTTAATTTTCTAAATCGTTTTAGTTAAAATTTAAATTCCAGTGTAAGTTTTAACTTTCAAGCTCTGTATTTCAAGTATTTAATGTACAATAACTCTTTTTCAATCATCAATTTCAGTTTTAATATAAGTTTCAAGTTTATGCAAAAAAAAAAAAAAATGTGTATAAAAAATAAGCTAAGGTTTAAGCTACTAAACAAGCTATCTAGAAAATATAAAAAATACAGTGATAAAGATGAGCAGTTGTATTTTTATATCCCAAAGGCTCAAATTATGAAACTCAATATTTAATCCAATAATCTATTTTATTCAAAAACGACCAAATGGAAATTTTGACTTTTTATAAAAACTAACTAAGTTGACTAAAATGAAATTTAAACTGATTCTATTAACTGATTATGATGTATTAAGTTATATTAAGACTAGATTAAGCTATGCTAACAACTTTTAAGCTACTATGATGATTCTTACCTTTAAAATCTTAACAGTTAACTAGTAAGAAGAGATTAAAAGTAATTTTGACTTTTACTCTAATAAAGACTGATTTTCTTGGTTTCTTTGAACTATATTAACCTAATGAGACATGCACCAAATGAGAACAACAGCTAGAACAACCTATAGCACAAAGGATACAAACAAATCCAAACATCCTTTTTCAAGATCAATAAGAAGCTTTTCAAAGCAAAATACTGATTAAGACCATGCCAATGATTTCAGACCTCATATTATCATTTAATATAACTAAAAGAACACTAAACAACAAGAATAACAACATGGGAATAAGGTATGATAATTATGCTCTCTTTAACGTGAAAATGAGGTTTTGATAACTACAAATTTAAAAGAACAAACAACTGGTTTTATTGTTTAATTGTGCTTAACTAATATTAATGAACATGAAAACACAGAGATTCAAACTAATTAACAACTCAACAAAGGAAATACCAAAGTGGATTAAAAAGGGCTTACAATTTGGATCCAAGCACAAAACTGAGAATCAAGGACTTGTAAACATTTCCTAAAGCTTCCCAAGAAGCACTAAACCAAGGCCATCCATAATCAACCCTGCTTCATCTTCTTGACAACCTTCACCATGGATTTTTGATTTTTCAACTATTTATTTGGTATTTTTGGTATTTTTGCTTTTTACTTAAACTGCTTTTAAAGTCTCTAAAAGCTTTAATCACTTTCTAGAGCTTATGTGAGCCTATTCAGTCCTTGACAAAGGCTACAAACAACATTTGAACATTCATGAGAATTTTGCATATGGAGATTTTGCATAAACTTGAAAAAGGATGTTTGGATTTGTTTGTATCACTGTGCTATAGGTTGTTCTAGTTGTTGTTCTCATTTGGTGCATGTCTCATTAGGTTAATATAGTTCAAAGAAACCAAGAAAATCACTTATTAGAGTAAAAGTCAAAATTACTTTTAATCTCTTCTTACTAGTTAACTGTTAAGATTTTAAAGGTAAGAATCATCATAGTAGCTTAAAAGTTAGCATAGCTTAATCTAGTCTTAATATAACTTAATACATCATAATCAGTTAATAGAATCAGTTTAAATTTCATTCTAGTCAACTTAGTTAGTTTTTATAAAAAGTCAAAATTTCCATTTGGTCGTTTTTGAATAAAATAGATTATTTTATATAGGATTAAATATTGAGTTTCATAATTTGAGCCTTTGGGATATAAAAATACAAGCTGCCATCTTATCAATGTATTTTTTATATTTTCTAGATAGCTTGTTTAGTAGCTTCAAACCTTAGCTTATTTTAGGCACCCTTTTCAAAACGCCCCACGTCTAATAAGCTCATTTCACAAGCTTATATCTTGATCATTAGAGCTTAGCCTCGTGCAATTGGTTGATTCTAGAAGCTCATCCGGCTAGCTTGAAGTGCCGCTGTTATTTTTCATTTTGCTTATTTGATAAGCCCGCAAGTAGCTTTTGATTTGTTCATTTCATCTAGTACTAAGATCACTCGTGGTTTTCCACTTTTAATAAGCTCATTAAAAGCTCTCTAGTGAACAACACTGTGAGAACTTTAGCTTTTTGGAAAGCTTAACTGGTCAACTAGCTAATCCAAGTATTTGTTTTCATTTTCTAGCTTATCTCAGTGCTTAAAATTAAGCCATAAAGTGCCTAGTGATTCAAAAAGTGTCCTCAGGTGCACATGTTAACTAGTGCTTATTTTGGATTAATCGCTTATTCTCAAGTTATTGTGCTTATTCGTTGATATATTAGCTTATTTACGCTTGTTTAGCTTATTTTCATTTACTTTTTTGCTTATTGCTAGCTTATTAGCATTTGGCTTAAATCTTTTGCTTATTGCCAACTTTTAAGAAACATAAGCTTATTCAGTGCTTATTAATAGTTTTTATAAAAAGTTATAGTTTTGAAAATTGCTTATTTCCTTGTGTTTAATAAGCTTGTAAAAGAAAAATCAAAAAAAATGTTTTAGTAAAAGATGGGAGGAGCTCGAACCACGAGACCTCCCACCTTTGAGAGTGATAGTGTGTAAGTATACCATTGCCTTGGGTCTGGTCTTTTCTGTTTAACTTCATAGTTTAATATATAACCCTTGTTTTCCATTTAAGCTTATACGAGCTTATTTGCTTATTTCCAGCTTATTTATACTAGATTTTTCATCTTTTGTATTTTTCTTAACTTTGTATTAGTATAAAGTAATTTATAAAAAAGTTTCAGATTTTTCTAAATAGTTTTAGTATTTTTAATCATTTAATTAGTCTAAAATAGTAATTAATTCATAATAAAAAATATAAAAGTTAAAAAATATAAATATTTTTTCTAAAATTTTATTTTGTCATATATTAAGTAAGAAAATTGTTTTACACTCAGAGGATTTTATTTCAAAAATTTTACGCTTTTGCTTATGAGACTTCAGGTAATTTTTATACTTAACGTGACGCTTTCATTTTAAGTCACGTTTTTAGTTAATTTAAGTTTACGCTTAGTTAAAATAGTTTATTTAAGTTATTTTGTTTTATAAAATCACAAAACATCATTGTAAAAATAGTGATAGCGTTTATTTAATATATTTTAGCTCTTTAATTTTCTTTAATTTGCATTTAAGCCCCTGTAATTTACAAATCTTTTCTTTAGGTATAAATAACTCAAAATCCTTACTGATCACTATCCTTAGTGATTATTCGACATCTGTCTGTGTTAAACACCATTCATCCTCTGTGGGACTTAACGACCCAGAATCCACTATATTCCTCCGATCTTAATTGCATTTGCTTCTCGAGTCGCTTTTAAGTTTATAACGGTTGACCATCATTCACAAGTGGTCACTTGTGTGATTAAACTTGGCGTGTTGAACCAATCAAATTTTGGTGCCGCTGCCGGGGATCGAACCCGGGTCACCCGCGTGACAGGCGGGAATACTTACCACTATACTACATCGACTTCTCGGAGGTGTTTAATCAAAATGGAGGTGTTTATGGATGACTTCTCGGTCATTGGGGATTCGTTTCAAACATGTCTCTCCCATTTAGAAAAAATGCTCCAACGGTGTGAAGACACCAATCTTTGTCTAAATTGGGAAAAGAGCCACTTTATGGTCAAAGAAGGCATAGTCCTTGGCCATAAGATTTCCAAAAATGGGATTGAGGTAGATAGAGCAAAAGTCGATGTTATTGCTAAATTACCTCATCCTACTACCGTCAAAGGTATTAGGAGTTTTCTAGGTCATGTCGGTTTTCTATCGCGATTCATACAAGATTTTTCTAAAATCGCCCTCTATGACCCATCTTCTTGAAAAGAGGCTCTTTTTTTTTCTCCCGAGTGCATGAAGCTTTTGAAATACTAAAGAAAAAGCTATCGAAGCACCCATTCTCGTTGCTCCCGACCGACCGCCTTTTGAGCTCATGTGCGATGCAAGTGATTTTGCTATCTGCGGTCCTAGGGCAACGAACGAGAAGCAAGCATTTTCAGCCTATCCACTACGCAAGCAAAACTATGACTAATTGGCTCAAACTCATTACACCACCACGAAAAAGAGCTATTAGCGTGGTGTATGCATTTGAGAAGTTTCGCCGTGCCTCTAATCTTGACCAAATGCGTGGTGTATACGGATCACTCGGCTCTCAAATATCTCTTTGCAAAACAAGATGCAAAGCCGAGATTGCTTAGTTGGGTTCTCCTCCTCCGGAATTTGATATCATCATACGTGATAAAAAGGAGCCGAGAACCCTGGTCGGCCGATCACCGTTCCCGCCTAGAAAACCCTCACCAAGATGTTTTCGAGAAAGGAAATAAATGAAACATTTCCTCGAGACACTCACAATGCTTTTCGGAACTCTACCACCCCATGGTTTTCTGACTTCGCAAATTACCATGCGGGTAACTTCATAGTGAAAGGGATGTCGACCCAACATAAGAACAAATTCTTCAAAGATGTTAAACATTACTTCGACTAACCCTACTTATTCAAAATCTACGGCGGATCAATCATCCGACGGTGTGTTTATGGACAAGAAGCTCTTGACATTCTCAAAGCTTGCCATGCTCGACCCACCGGGCCATCATAGTCCAAACTACACCGCCAAAAAGGTGTTTGATTCCGGGTTTTATTGGCCCACGATTTATAAGGATACCCACGATTTTGTCAATAAAGCCCGCGACGCTTGTCAACGTCACGGAAATATCTCACAAAGAAATGAAATGCCACAAAACGCCATTCAAGTTTGTGAGATCTTTGACATATGGGGTATTGACTTTATGGGGCCATTTCCATCTTCTAGTGGTAACAAATACATACCGGTCGCTGACTATTTGTCAAAATGGGTTGAAGCGAAAGCTTTACCTACCAATGATGCCCGAGTTGTTGTGAAATTTTTGAAATCTCTTTTTGCTAGGTTTGGAACTCCGTGCTATAATCGCTGATCGTGGTATACATTTCGCAATGACCAATTTGATCGCGTGTCATGCAAAAGTATGGTGTTACCCACCGCCTTTCTACGTGCATACCACCCTCAAACAAGCAAGGGCGGAAGTCTCCAACCGTGGTATTAAAAAGAATTTTAGAAAGGACGAGGGCGAATCGTGCATCCCGGTCTGGATAAGCAAACCTGGATGACGCACTCGGGCCTCCCTTCCGCATACTTACAAAACACCCATCGGGTGTACTCCATACGTTACAAGCTAGTATCCTACGGAAAGGCATGTCACTGATTCGATTGAGCTTGAGCACAAGGCATAATTGGGCCTTAAAACATGCAAACTTCGATATTCGGGACATACCGGTGATCACATAAAAGTTCAAATGAATGAACTAAATGAACTCCGTGATCAAGCATACGAGAACTCTTTGATCTATCAACAAAAGACAAAGAAGATTCATGACTCTAAAATCAAGAACCGCGTTTTCAACGTTGGTGATCGAGTCCTTCTTTTCGAGTCCCGTTGGTCTGGTCCATTTACCATCACTAAGGTTTATCCTTATGGTACCATTGAGTTATCTCAGCCTGATGGTCTTAATTTCAAAGT
Organism: Chrysanthemum makinoi; assembly: GCA_910596185.1. Taxonomy (NCBI): domain Eukaryota; kingdom Viridiplantae; phylum Streptophyta; class Magnoliopsida; order Asterales; family Asteraceae; genus Chrysanthemum; species Chrysanthemum makinoi. The sequence continues at coordinate 2,446,401 of OU343216.1, read as the reverse complement.
GAATGGTCATCGATTAAAGCACTACTTTGGAGAGGACATTCCACCCGTGATTGTCCTGGATCTACAAACTTTCCCATGAACCAATCGAATGAGGGATCGAGTCGCAACTAATTGGTAATCAAAACAGAGAGCACACATGGGTTTTCACCCATGAGTATCACCCTATGGGAGTTGCCTCATTTGTATATAACACTCTTTATATATTAAAAATAAAAAATAAAAATAAAAAAAATAATAATAAAATTTTGTATATATCACAAAAACAAAATAATGGCCGTAGTATTTCCCTTTTATGTTCTATGTTTTAAATAACCGCCGTACTAAATATTGAGGCAATATTCATTTCTAAGTGTGGGAGGGAATTCTCACGAATTTTATCATGTAATTATTCCACCAAATTCCCCCGTTTTTGGCCAATTTTTTTTTTTTTTTTTTTTTTTTTGGAGTGTTTTCACTTACCGACAAATGTGATCATCGCATGTCTAAACACACATAAGGATTGGCTAATTTTAAAAGCTGAAATTGATGATTGAAAAAGAGTTATTGCATTACTTGAAATCTGAGCTTGAAAGTTAAAACTTTACTTTGATTTAAACTAAAGCGATTTAGAAAATTAAAGATTACACTAGATCACTTTCTTCTCTCTTTCTCCTTCTTTCTTTTATAGCATTTTAGATACTCCACATGCTTACATCATATCCCACTTTAAATCTTAGCCATTGGATGAGTCAAATTTATCCTATCCGTTTAAACCATTTTGGCCAAAATTGAGACTAGTGGATTAGAGCAGATTCTGGCTGTATTAAAGAAGTTTGGTATGTTGTGGAGGTATAAGGGGACAATTTGGGAAGTAAGCATGGAGCTATAGTAAGGTGGAAAGCAAAAACCAGACTTTGTGAGTGCTACGGTGACAGTCTATGGTGGGGAAGCATTTATTGGGTGGTGGGATGTGAGGTGGAAAGGGTGGTGATGAGTGGTTTGATACACGGAAAGGTGGTGGTGGAAAACCACCGGTTTTGGAATTAGGGTGATGGTGTAGAAGATGTACACATGTCTTTGGCCGGGTTTTGACCATTTGACCGGTTTTAATATTTAACGGTTGGGATTAAGTTAAAGCTGGGCCAGTGGTTAAAGGGATTGGGTAGGATTTGGTTTTGGGTAACAAGGGTTTGTTTTGTGAGCTAGATAACCCTAAGGACTAATGTTGTAATTACGCATGAAGGACCAAACACATGGCCATTTTCTCAAAGTTGTTTCAAGGGTTACTTTTGACAAGTTTCAATAGTACAAGGACCATTGTTGACATTTTCAAACTTCTAAGGACCATTTATGACAATTTTTAAAGTTTAGGGACCTAAGTTGTAATTTTGCAATTTTAAATCTCAAGGACTAATTTTGACAACTCATCCCAAGGACTTGAAATGATATTTTCTTTATTTTGTTTTACCGAGGTTGTTTTTGACAACTTTTGAAACTTGGGGACTAAAAGCACGCCAATTATACAAACTTGATCACGTTTTCACCGTTTTTGATATTTTTATTTAAAACACATAAAACACTTATTTGTGATATTTTTATCATTTTGATGCATTTAAAGTGTTTTCCATGTTTTTTGCTTTATTGGTACAAAATGATGAGTATTTAGACACTCATCATATGTACAAAGAATTGATGAGAAAACACCTCTTCTCCTACTTCCTCCGAGAAGCGTTTGAGTGTCGGGTTGTAGACTCTTCAAGCAAAAGTCGGTGGAAGGATAAACTCAAACCATTCTCAAGGAAGAGCTTTAGTGAAGATGCCATGCCGCTAGTCAAATTGTTAGAACAAGTCTGAAATATAGCTCAAGCACCCTTTCTCCGCATTCGATGAAGTGATGTCGATATCAATGTGTTTTGCTCTTTGTGTCGAGCATTGTTGCAGAGAGCAATGGTGTGCGTACGTGGAGGGGTGAATACGTTTCGTTCAAACTTAAAACTTTAAAGATAGTAGTATAAACCATTGCATTTGCTAATCTCATTAGCGAGGATGCATTTCGCATTCACGGCATGTAAAGCCAACCCCTTAATATCACATAAGATTCCAAGATTAATGGTTCATTAAAATCTAGTTTCACCATTATTATTAGTCGGTTGCTTTTTCTTGATCAAGCGTGTCATTATATGTAAAGTGTTAAATATAGTTTGTGACTATATGAAAGACCAAGTATGTGTCACAAACATAGACATCAACCACATAGAGAATAAAAAATGTAATGCAAGAATAAGAAAGCAGCGATAAGTAAAAGGATAGACAAACCAACACAAGGATATATAGTGGTTCGGCTACAAGGACACCTTGCCTACTCACTCCAGTCACCTACTTTCGAGTTCGTAATCACTACACCAACATGGCGATAGAAGCCTTTACAGCGTTAAACAACACTTTTTTCGTTCAAAGCTAAATACCGAGTTCTTTCTACAAAGCTTAACCATACCTATCACAACGTCGCCTACCCTTTATCTATGCTAGGCTAACGCAGGGTTCTTTTCACTCCAAGGTGAGCCATACCTCTGACAATGATGAGTGCTAAATACTCATCATTTTGTATGTCTATTTTGCAATATATCATCGAAACACTCAAAAACATTAAAATGATGAAAATATCTCAAACAAGTGTTTTATGTGTTTTAAATGCAAAAATACCAAAATCAGATGAAAACAAGGATTTGCAAAATTGGCAGTTTAGTCCCCAAGTTTCAAAAGTTGTCAAATCTAGTCACAGAATTCAAAAATGTGAAGTTTGTCATTCAAGGTCCACGAAATCTTCTAAGTTGTTAAAAATGATCCTTGAATGATTCTTTGGTCAAATGGCGGAAAAGGTCCTTAAACTTTGAAAAATTGCAAATATAGTCCTTGGACATTTTAAAATGGAATTTTATGCAAAAGTGGTCCATGTACTATTCATTTATGGCAAGTTTAGTCCTTGTGATAAGTTTGGAAAAGTGTTATTTTCAGTCCTTCATGTTTGGCAGATTTGCATTTTTGGTCCTTGATATTACTACTAAACCAAACGGATCCATTTTAAATATCAAGTCCAAATCCAATATCGCATTTCTTGTATATCAAGCCCAATCCCCCATGACCCGAACCTTGAGCCTCACAATACATTTTATTGATCGTACCCATTGATGACCCCCTCAGAATATTATTAAAACCCGTACACAAAAGTCAAAAATTTTGTAGCGCCCAAAATACGTTCGCGTACATCGTCCTCACAACCACTTGAATCCCAATACGAGCTGGTATTTCACTTTTTCAAACTCACTCACCATACCTTGTCCCTCCACCTTAACACCAAAAATCTTTAATTGATTGAAACGGCCCATTAATGCTCAAGCACCTCCAAGAAGAATGGCGGCAAAAATCCACTTGGAGTTTATGATGTTTCAGGAGATCCAATGGCTGAGATTGAGTGGGAAAGATTCAGAGGTCAAGATTGAGTCATAAAAGTCTATAAAGAGGAGCCAAGAGAGGATGTATGAAAAGATAGAGAGTAATTTTAGTTTTCCATTGTCGTTTTTTATCATTCTCAAAATCTCAGTGTAATTTAAGCTTTCTTAGTACTTTGTTTAAGTTAATTCAAGTATTTGTGAACTACTTTCAGTTTTAATATCAAGTGTTTAAGTATCAAATTCAGTTTATGCAAATTTCCTTTCAAAAATCTCATATCATAGTAATGTTTATTTGTTGGTTGTTTATATGGAAGAAATAGTACACATAAAGCTCCTATATAGCTTATAAAAGCTATTAGATACCTTAAAATTCAGTTTAGCATCAAAAACACAAAAATCACCAAAAATCCAAATAAATAGTTGAAAAATAAAAATGGGTTGGAAATGGTATTCACAAATGAGCGGTGGTAAATCTTGGATGGCCTTGGGTTAGAAGCTTTGGGGAAAGCTATTAGGATTGGTCTTGGTCATTGGTTCTTGGTTTTCACTTGGACAAGCATTTGTAAGCACTTTTGATTATCTTGGCATTTTACTGTTGTAATTGCTCATAAGCTTAAATTTCTTTTTTGTGTTAATTAGTTATAGTTAAGTCTAGTTGATCATTAAAATCAGTGTGTTGTTCTTTTAAATTTGTAGTTTATAAATCTTATTTTTGACAGAAAAGCATCATAATTTTCATTAGTGAGTTTCCTGTTGTTAATGTTGTTGTTTCATGCTTCATCAGTTCTAATATATGAGATTTCATGGTCTTGAATCAGTTTTATTGTTTAAATTTGTGGTTTGCTTTGAAAAATCTTTAAAACAGTCATAATAAGTGTTGTTTGGTTTATCTTGTTTGATTGGGCTAGAGTTTGTTTAAGACAGATATTTGCTTGTTCTTTGTCACTTTAGTATCTAATATCTCAAGCAAGTCAAGAAAACCAGTGTTTGTTCATTAAAAAGTCAAAAATCCTTTAATCATATCCTGTCTTGTCCACTGTTGGGATTTTAAGTCCCATGATCAGATGTTAGGTTAAAAAGTGCTCAATTTAGTCTTAAAAACCTTAATATCACATCTGCTTAAGATCAAATCAAAGTTCATCTTGGTCAACTTTTTAGTTTTTCTCAAAAAGTCAAATTCTCATTTGGTCGATTTTGAATAAACTTTGGGATTTCACTGTGTGCTTAATATTAAGTTTTAGCTTAAAAGCTCTTGGGGTATTAAAGTTTGGTTGCTATACAAAATTAAAAAAATGTTAGTTCACTTCTGTCTAGCTTATTAAGTGCTTATTTTCTAGCTTCTTTTGGATACCTACCGAAATGTAAGTACTCAGTGAATGGTACCATTTTGAAAAGCTTGCACAGAGCTTATTAGTGGGTGAAATCTTGTGATCTTGTTTCTTGGGAAAGCCAACCTGGTCATCTTGAAGTATCAAGCTTAAGTTTTAATTTTGAAGCTTGTTTGCTGTATCGCAAGTGCCTTTGTCTTGTCCCATTTCTGTGTTTAACCCAAGTGCTTATTAGCTTATTCCTAGCTTTTCAGTGAGCTTATTTGTATCTTTTAGCTTCATATTAGTAGCACTAGCTTATTTGAATCTTATTCCACTCTTGTTTCCAGCTGCTTCGAGCTTAATTCCACAAATAAGCTTGTTTAGCCCATCATGGGATTTTAAGCCCTCAAACAGCTTATTTTAAGTTTTAAAAATTTTTGTCTTTGTAAAAGTTTCATAATATCAGTAGTAAAGTAGTTTTCAAAAGAAAATCCAGAAAAACATCAATTTAAAAATAAGTGATAGCGTTTTATTTAATAGTTTTTAGCTTTTTAATTTTTCTTTCTAGCTTATTATTAAGCAAATCTTGTTTTTCTACTTTTTTAGTTTTCTCGTCATATAGTATTTTTATAAAAGTTTCATAATTTTCCTAATCTTTTTAGTATTTATTATAATTTTAAATAGTTAAAAATAGTAATTAATTAGTAAAAAAATAAATAAAAAGCATAAAAAAATATCTTTTCAGTTTTAAAATTAGTTTTATCATATTTTAGATTTTTTCCAAGTTAAAAATTTTATTTTTCCAGGTTTATTTGATATTTTCTATTATTTAAGTGTATTTTAAATAATAATTAATTAGTAATAATTAGATAAAAAGTGTGAAAAATATATTTTTAGTTTTAAAATTAGTTTTATAATATTTTAGGATTTTCTGAATCATAATTTTATTTTTCTAGCCTTATTTCATATTTTCTTTCATTTTAGGTTAATTTTATATAGTTAAAATAGTTTTTAATTAATAATAATTAATTAAATAGTTATAAAAATAATTTTCTTCTTCTAATAATTTTCTTTTTTATTTAGGTTTCCAAAAATGTCATTTTCATATTCTCAGGACTTTTATTTCTTAGATCTCACTTTTTATTTTGATACGTTTACGTAGTTTTTAAACGTACGTTTTACGTTTCTTTTATCCGATTGTTGTGCTTTCCACTGCTTCCAATCATCAAATCAATCAAAGAGTGTAATAATTCATCCAAACCTTTAATGATCAATATCCTTAGTGATCATTCTATCGTCTGATTAGTGTTTACACACCATTGAGTCTCCTTGGGACTTAACGCACCGAATTCATTATATATTCTCGATCTTCATTGTATTTGTGTTTTAAGCTTTTAAGCTTCTTACTAGCCATTCACAAGTGGCTAGCTTGTGTGAGGTAGCTTGACTTAGCTAGCACGATCAAATTTTACCGCCGATGCCTTTAGCGCTGTTTAGCCATTTTCGACCCATTCTCAGACATACCCCATCATTTTGTAAAAGTTTTTGTAAAGTTATAAGAAAATCAAAAGTTCTATAACACTTTCCAAAGTTAAAACACCAAAAAATATAAAACAACAAAACAATCGAACTTTTCTATTTTGTATTCTCTTTTAAGGTGATTCTTGAAGAGATTCGATTTGGTTAAACGAGACGATACCAAAAATATTGTCCAAAGTTTTTAACCCATCAGACAAATCTATACCTACGCCTTTTCGGTACTTAATATATACATAAAATCAACCACAGAAATCAAGGCAAGACACCTACTAACGGGGTGTGACCATAATAAGTTCCCTAACATCAGATTTAAAACTTGCCTTTGTGTCCTTGTGATTTGGTGTACCTTTTCAAAGAAGCCATTTCATTTGTGATTATTGGTTAAGTTCACTTGTCGCTTTGCTCCATTTGTTTTGAAAATTTGATTTTTATACTTAGTGCATGCGCGACTCGCTCTTCCAGTTCTACAAGTCCACTTTAACTTGGAAAGATTCCTCGTGAGATCAGAGGACG
>OU343216.1:2408739-2431325 GCA_910596185.1 Chrysanthemum makinoi | reverse complement strand
TCGTATCACAAGTACCTTGATTGTTTTTCCAAATGATTTTTCAATTGGTTTTAAGGAAGAATGAACTGTACCAAAAGACCGACCATTTTACTTTATGTATGGAGTTATAAGGATGTTGAGGTTAGGTATTAGTTCCCACGATCCGCCAGAACCGGAGGGATCTACCCAGGGACAATCCACTAGATAATGTAGAGTCCTTAGGTATGATGAAAAAAGGAGAAAAGTGAGATATGGGAAGAGTGCGGATTGAGACTGAGCTAGTACTGGAATAAACCCAACAAGGTTCTAGTAATGAAGTCTCGGTAAGCACTGAAGGGGTTGAAGAATGAAAAAGAATTGAATGTGAAAAGGGTGAAAAGAAATAGCCCTCCAATAATTCAACCTTAGGGCAGTAACCGGGTTCAATACATATGCTACTGGTGGTTACTCAGGTAACACTAGTATTGAAGACAAGACGTCATGGACCCAGTGACGCACGGCACGAAACTTCCCATGCTACTCAAGCTCGTCTTAAAAGGACTTGTTTCATTCTCACGGGGAACCTACATAATCTATCGACTTTTTCTTAGAGATTGTTGATATTGAAGAAGGAGACCCTCTCCCTAGTCTCCGGCATAGGAACCAAATGTGCACAATTGAGTCTAGAGCCATGAGATCATCCACAATATCTCATTAGGACACAAAATTCATGAAGACTTGCTATTTCACACAATGTGGAAAGTAAGATTATATATTAAGAGTCCTACGTATTATCCTTGTGGTATTGCCAGAACATCCGAGTGATATGAAAATATTCACGATGAAGATGGAAATCCTGCTAGAGCCAACATCAAACAAGCTCTTGGTGGGTGACATGTGAAATCTTGCAGAAGATCAAGCTTGTGACAACTGGATAGAAACGATGGGGCGATTCAATCTTGAATCAACCTTGGTCCAGGAAATGAATTGACGAATACTTTTGGAAAAACCATTCGATGTGCAAATCTTCTTTTCTCTAGCACGTCGAATGTGTACTCTTTTCAAATACAAAAAGTATTTTTTGATTGAAAATTGATCTTTCTCATAAAACCTTTGTCGTATTGCAAAACTCTTTCTTCTAAGCAATACGCGATTGTTTTTCAAATCATTTTTCATCAATCAGTGAATCTCAATTCGCTGGTTCACTCACTCCGTGTTGTCTTCTTTGAGACGCTCCGGTTTGAGAACGGCTAGAACAACTATGAAACTCTGTTAAGGAGATTCTTCAGAATTATACCTGATCACAGGCAGTACTTGTACTGATCAACGGGGAACCGTGGGTCGTGTACCTCAATTCAACGAAAGTGATCAAAGACACTTTCGTGTGTTTTATTGCTAACTGTTGTTTGCAGGTACATTTGGACGGTTGCAGCTGATCAGAATTGAGGAGTCAATCTAAAACCGCATGCTCACAGCATCCACACTTAATTGAAGAAATCATGACTAGTGCATATCTACATAACCTGGTTCTGATATTTTTATACGATGCTTCTGCTACGCTGCTGCAAATATCATGAACCAGTAAAGCTTCCGCTACTCTGATGGAAAGATGTCATGATCCAGAAAGTGTGAGCATGTCGGTCCGAAAGTCACAACTTCACATGATGGCAACACAACTATGGATGATCTAGAGAGATTTGCTGTGGCTGATGATCTCAAAGAAAGCTTGAAGATCATCAAAGATGTGGATCAGTTCAAAGACCTCCACTGAAAGTACAAAATAATCGGACAATGAAGAGTCACTAAAAAAGCACAAAGAATGTGGACAATGAAGAATTGAAGTCTACGAGCTTAGAACAGAAGACAAATTAGAATTCTAGGATTCGAAATGCAAAACATGGGGTGACCTCCCTTAGGGGGAGATTGTTAGGAATTGGAAATTCCATAGTGAAGTGTCGGTCACCCCATCTATAGTCTAGCATATGTTAGCTCGTAGACATATCGTTATTTACCTGTTTATTAGTTTAGTTATTAGCTTAGTGCAACACCGTAGAGGAAGGACGGGTCTTTACCCACTGTATGCCTGATCCACAGTCCGAAGGAGGACGTTTAGTTTGTAACTATAAATACCCTCTACCTCCCAAGGTAGAGGGTTGGACCTTTCTCATTCTTAATCTAACCTTCTATGTTTTCTTTCACTTTCTCTCTCTAGAAAGGATCCCACTTTCTCTCTCTAAACTCTATACTATTCGATCCATTGTTGAGCTTATTTGTGTGTTTATGAAATCCAATATGTTACAGAAGTTCAAAATAGTCAAAAGGTTCAATATAAAGTCAAACAAGTTAAAAATAGTCAAAAGGTTCAATATTAAGTTAAAAGAGATTAATTATATGTCAAAATGTTTTAAATCAAGTTAAAATAGATTAATTATATGTCAAAATGTTTTAAATCAAGTTAAATGAGATTAATTATATGTCAAAATAATTTAATCAAGTTAAATGAGATTAATTATATGTCAAAAGAATTAAATCAAGTTAAAGTGTTCAAATCCGTGCCAATATGTTCCTATCAAGTTAAAAGAGTTCAAATATATATGTCGAAAGGCTCAAAATCAAGGAAGGTGGTTCAAATAATAGTGATCAATTTAGTTCGGGCACAATCTACTTACTAGCATAAGTAGTGAAACAACAGTTATTTAAGTTCATATAAGGGTAAAGTATAAGCAAGTAGTTGAGCATGTATCTCCCCCAAAGAGTTTATAAAACAATTAAACGAGTAAAAGTGGGGCTACGAACTCACCTGATGCAATGATTATGATGACAAAAGTAGATACACTGATATGAGGTGCAATCTCTATCTGCAACCTAATATGAATGATATGTTCTAATGTAAGTTATGAAATAATGTCGTGCATGCAAACTCATATGATATCCATACCACTTGTACTTAAAGACATTTACTTAAAGACATTATTTTATCAAAAGTACTCTATCGATAGGAAAAACGGATTCAAACATGGTCACTTGCGATAACCATTTTGGCCTAATAGAAATATATAAGTGTTAATATTTGTGAAAATAATAGTTACGATAGCCATAATTAAAACGCTTGTAACTTAGTCGATATAGCTCGGTTTTCTACGTTCTATATATCCTCGGAATCGTGATAGTATGTACTTGTTGGATCGATATACTTTAATCAAACTATCTTAACTAGCTTGTTAAGGTTTAATAACCTCGGATAAATCCTAAGTTATTAACAAAGAAACACTAAGCAATATTTATCAAGTACGTGGAATTTACTTAACAAAGCTAAGAAGAATAACCTTTTATTATAAACTCTAAATCTGCTTATTATGCAGATAATCTAATACAACTCTAAGATAATTGAACTTCTCTCTAAAACACTAATTAACTTGTGAATTTGTAAACTCTAAAACTCATAGACTCGTACATCTAATGCCAATCTAGGAGTCCTTTTATAGGCTCAAGGATATCCTAGTCGGTTTACAATTGATAGCCTTGTACGACAAGTAATCTAAACATAGAATACAATACTTTCCATAAACGAATAACAGTTCTTTTGTTCTTGCAGTACTTTGACGTTTAGGTGCAGTACTTTGACTTTGTCTTTAGCAGTACTTTGACTCTTTGACTTTTCCCAGTACTTTGCAGCTTACAGTACTTTAGTATCTTCAGTACTTTCATGTCTTCAGCACTTTCATATCCCAACAATCCTCCCCTAACTTGAATTCTACTTGCTTGACTTCAAGTTCCTTTGTGAATGTATCTTTAACAGCTTCATCTTTAAGATCAGATTGTTTCTTAGTCTTTTCAATATATCTCTGTAGTGTCTGTGCTTGTCAAAGTATCTCTTAGAATTGTTCTTTCTCAACAGCATCCAACAAGCTCCATCTTTTTAGCAACACAGCAACATATGACAATTTGTACATTAATTCAGTTTAAGTTGCATACTATTCTTATCACTTCCAGGTGTGTTAACTCCTGTGAGAGGTGAATCATTGAAAATTTAATGGATTTAGATATCTTTACCAAAGCCATTATCTTTGGAGTAGCCAAATGTTTTGGTGTGTAAGACCATGGTACATTGATAACCATATGATTTTTAGCAAATCATCAGCTATCAACAGATTTGATTTGTCTTTACCAAAAGATGTACCCTTCTAGACTAGTTAGTTCTTCTATCTAATGGTGAACTAATTACCAATATTGGTTTTTCCACTACCTTTACCACAAGCCATTTTCTTGTGGGCTAGCCAACTCTTCACATTAACTGATATGGTGAGTTGATTACCATACAACTTATTAGCAAGTTGTCAACTAAAAACGGATTTGATATATCTTTACCAGAGCCGTTTGCTCATGGATTAGCCAATCCTTTTGTAACCATGGTGGATTGATTACATATTTGATGTTTCCATCTCAAAATCCATTTAATTCATTTAACCTTTGTTTCAAAATATTTTATACTTTAGCAAAAGGTTTCTTTCAAAAAAAATCACTTAACTGGTTTAAAAGGCTGCAAGCAGTACTTTGATGAAAGTACTGTTTGATCAGCAGTACTTAGAATAAAATACTGATTTATCAAAAATAAATTGTTCAATAAAATTCATACCAGTTTACTCATCTTCTTCAGCAATGGTAGTCCAGTTGATAAATAGATTGATAACCATGCAAGCAGTTTCATTATCCTCTTCTACTTCCAATCTATGCTCTAGCATTCTTCTCATGAGGTCAACTGTGAGAGGATATCTTCTGTTTACAAACATGTGTATCATTTTACCATTCTCTAGCTCCAAAACATGAACTCTAGATTCTTCAAAGAATTTTTAGCAAACAATTTCCCAGTTTTCTTGATTTTTCCATATATCATCAGTGCTTTCCTCTTCTGTTTCCCACATAGTTATAAGATCTCCAAGCAAAACCAGACCAATTCCTTCTGATGGAATATCTCCAAAATAAGCTTTTACCACATTATATAGATAGAATAAATCCACTCTGTCTATAATATGTAACAAATCCCATAACCTATTGAAAACTTTGAAGCTTTCATATTCCTTATGAAAAATCATATAATCTCCTTCTTTGGATTTTACAATATCAAAAGCACTAATCTGAGATCTGTTCATCTTCATGTCTGTATCTTCTTTTGAATAATCAAAATCTACCACTCTGAGATAATTTCTTAATGCATCTTTAGACTCAGATCTCAATTCAACTCTTTCTTTCTTTGAAAACTGTCTATCTGTAACTTTAGTTTTTCATTTTCTTTTTAAGCTCTTCTTCCTTTCAGCTTCAGTCCAAAAAGCTTCTTCTCTAAAATCATTGATATCTGCAACACTCTTCTTATAAGCTTCTGTCTCAGCATCATAAAGTCTTTTCATGTCAACATAGTTCAACTTCTGCAATCCTTTATACCCTCGACCTTTCAAATAAGCCATCATAGCATTCCTGTCTTTAGCTAAATTAGGTCTTCTTGGCATATATCTAACAGGAGTAGGTGATTGTAATGGTTCATCAGTTTCAGCATCTAATTGCTCTTGTAACTTTTTAGCCGCTTCTCTACTTTGAGCTTCTTCAGCTTCTTGAGCTGCTCTATCTTTAGCATTTAACTCTTCTTGAAGTTTTCTAGCAGCAGCTTCATTCCTAGCAACTTCAATTTCTCTAATCTCTGCCAAAGTAAGTTTCTTCTTCTTTACTTCTACTAAAACACCTTTCCCTTTATCCTTAGGATCAATTGCAGGTTGAGAAGTTCTTTGTTGTTCATCTTCTTGCACTTCTCTAATAGTAATACAACCTCTAGGTTGTGATAAATCTTGAAAAATTGTAGCAATGAACTCATCATCACTTGCAGAATGAATTGGTTTGAGAATAGCTTCCTCCTCTTCTTGTATAACAGTTGTAGAAGGACCAGCTTCCTCTTCAAAATTCAAAACTCTTGGAGTTATCACTTCTTGTCTAAAAGTACTTTGCTGTTGAAAAGCAGTACTTTGTTGTTCAGTACCTTGAACTTGTTCCTCTTGTTCATCAGTACCTTGAATGATCTTTTCTTGTTCATCAGTACTTTCAGGTTGTTTCTTCTTCTCAACATCTTCTTTCAAATTATCTTTTTCTAAATTCCTCCCCAAGTTGACAGAAGATTGTTGATGAACCTTGTGGCGTTTGTTTTTCCTAGACTGCTTTTGCGCCTTTTTCTTGGATTTAACCCAGATTCGAAATTGTTGAACCAATGGCCACACAAAAGTCTTTAGCCGTCGAAACTTCAGTTTTAATTTCTTTATCTGTTTGGCTTGAACCTCTGTAGTCTTTTTCAACTTGACCAACTCCCTTGTCAAAACATAATTATCCAATGTGATTTCATCAGGAGGTATGGTATGTGAATCCTCTCCTTGAATAGGTGGATGATCCTCTGGTTGAGAAACAGGAACAGACCCTTGTGGAGATGGAGAAGGTGAAACTGCAACATGTTCTTGAAATTCAGTACTAGGAGAAGCAGTACCTTGTAGAGATGCAGTACCTTCTTTTGATGTAGCCTGTGAAGAAGCAGTACTTGCAGAAGCAGTACCTGCAGATGCAGTACCTTCAGTATCATCAGCTTCAGTATCAGCTCTAACAGCCTGAACAACTTCCATCATGGAAGTTGTTAAAGGAGTATCTGGACCCCTGAATAAAACACTCCTTTTTGCCATAAAAGTAAAAATCTTGGATTGTTGAACAATAACAGGTAATAAAGCTGTAGGTTTTGGCACATCAGAAAGTTGCTTGTTTAAGAAAACCTGTATAAACCTTGGGTGCATTAGCCAAGTAGATCCATGTGAAATATGTGAGAGCATTCCATCCAGTATTAGCCTTGAGAAGTTAAAAACTCTATCTGTAGCTAACCCAACCATAGCAGATGCAATATTTGACCCAAACTGCTCCCAAGAGGTACTCTTAGCACTTATGCAATGGAGCAACACATGAACCAAAAACTTCCAATGCGGACAAAATAATTGTTTTCTAAACCTTTGTTCATTCAAAGATCCTTCATAGCCAATATGTCGAAAAGTATCCCATATCAACTGCTTATCAAACCTTAAAGCCCTATCTGCATCATTGAACAATAAATCTTCTCGGATGGAGTCTTCAGTAATCTTAATAGTTCTTCCAGCAACTGTTGATCTAATATAATATTCGTCATTCTCCATGTTATCTCTAGCATTAGCCCAAAATTCTTGAATCCATGGCTCAATTATATCTGGCTCCACTAAAAGAGCATAACTGATAGGCGAACCAGTTAAGATAATCAATTATATCATGAAAGAGTATATTCGCGTCAGTCTTATCCAAATTAGCGACCATATTATGCTTAGAAACAGTAGGACGATTCGCCATTGTTGATTATGTAAGCACAAAAGAATTGGACTCGAAGAATATGAATATGATGAGAGAAAGATGGAAAAGATTCTAATGTATCAATATGAGAGGGAAAATCGGAAAGTAGGTATTTATAGGTGAGATTTGAAAAATCACAGCCTAAAATAACATTGTTACCGTTAGCATTAATTACCCCTCAAGATAACCGTTGGAACAGTACTTTAATAAGACAAACAGTACTTCCACGTAAGCAGTACTTTCCCAAGCAGTACTTTCCAAGCAGTACTTTCACTAAAAACAGTACTTTTCCAATTTCTCCAGTATCAACTAAGTATACATAACTATCCTCCCCTCAAGCATTACACAGGACTATACAAATACTAAATAGTCCTCCCCTTAAATGTAGCTTACTAACTAATACCCAAAACATTTGACAGAAACTCCTTGTCTCCTGTCATGCTAACAGAACAACCACCATCAACAATAATATGATTTTTAAACTCCTCTTCTGGGTTGCCCTGTCTAATAGAATGAAAAGGTTAGTTGCTTTGAGGAACCCAAGCCATTACTGACTTGTGTTCCCCTTGTGGAGTGATATACTCACATTCTTTGAGTATATAATCTCCACTGTTTTCTAAAGCATGATCCAGTGTTATCTTGTTATTCAAAACATGTGAATTTTCAACAAAAATCTCTTTTTCTTGTATCACAAAAACATCAGATTCACTTTTGGTTGAAAGTATTGTCTGTCCCTCTGCAGTACTTTCCCTCTTAACCCATTCTGTTTTAACACTTGGTTCCTGTGATCTAAATCTCCTATTTGAATTGTAATACCTTCTAGGTTGATAGTGAGATCTCCTAGGATTCCTATACCAAGTAGTGTGATCAGTACCTTGCTTTTTCTGAGCAGTACTTTGAGAAAGTGTTGGGATATGAAAGTGCTGAAGATATCAAAGTACTGAAGATATCAAAGTACTGTAAGCTGCAAAGTACTGGAAAAAGTCAAAGAGTAAAAGTACTGCTAAAGATAAAGTCAAAGTACTGCACAATAAAGTCAAAGTACTGCAAGAACAAAGAACTGTTATATTCGTTTATAGAAAGTATGGTAACTCTAGAATATTCTGTATTAGATTACTTGTCATACAAGGTTATCAATTGTAAACCGACTAGGATATCCTTGAGCCTATAAAAGGACTCCTAGATTGGCATTAGAGATATGACTTATGATTTACGATTTTAGAATTAGAGTTTTAGAGAAAGTTCGATTATCTTAGAGTTGTATTAGAGTATCTGCATAATAAGCAGATTTAGAGTTTATAATAAAAGGTTATTCTTCTTAGCTTTGTTAAGTAAATTCCGCGTACTTAATAAAGATTACTCAGTGTTTCTTTGTTAATAACTTAGGATTTATCCGAGGTTATTAAATCTTAACAAGCTAGTTAAGTTAGTTTGATTAAAGTATATCGATCCAACAAGTGGTATCAGAGCTTGTGTGGAAACTCTGACTAGGAAGAAACCTTACTTCAACTATATTAAAGACGTCGACTGAAGCTGTTCCACCACCCTCCATCACCTCACTCAGAATTCCAATAATCAAGAAGGGAGAATATGATCTCTGGTGCATGAAGATGAGGCAGTACATTGCCATCACAGACCATGCTCTTTGGAATGTTATTGTGAATGGGAATGAAGTTGTAGCAGACCCCATTGATATTCCTGGACAACCAAAAGCACCTAAACCTGTATTACCAGCAGCAACCTTAAGGAATCAAGAGAAGGCACTCAATATTCTCTTATCTGCCATTCCAGATGGTCATCTTCTCAAATTTCATGATGCAAAAGATGCTAAGCAACTCTGGGCTGCTCTCAAGACCAGATTTGGAGGGAATGAAGCCTCTAAAAAGATGCACAGAAATTTGCTAAAGCAACAGTTTGAAACTTTCACAGTTGGTGAAAGAGAGAGTCTTGATGCTGCATATGATAGGTTTCAGAATCTTCTCAACATGTTGGAGCTATACAAGGCAGAAGTATCAGTTGAAGATGCTAACTTGAAGTTTCTAAGGAGTTTGCCATCATCATGGCATGTGATTGCTACAATGATCAGAGGACAACAAGGTTTGGATGTCATGGACTTTGATGATCTATATCATCAACTTAAGGTGTATGAGCATGAGATGAGTGGTCAAACAAGTTCTAAGTCTCACAGGATTGCTTTTCTATCATCTGAAAAGAAGGCCAGTACTTCCAAAAGTATCTGCTTCTCCTCAAAGTACTGTTTCTCAAAGTACTGCTGTCTATACACCCCCTCATATGTTCAACAGGTCCCACCAACTACCACTATGGCCTCAGATGAAGTTATGTGCTCCTTCTTTGCACAACAAGCTAGTTTACCTGTCACTTATGAAGAAGATCTCGCACAGATTGAAGAAGATGCACTTGAAGAAATTGATATCAGGTGGCAAGTTGCTATGATCACTGCAAGAATCAAAAAGTACATGAAGAAGACAGGCAAAAGCATTGATTTCAAACCCAAACAGGGCATAACTTTTGACAAATCTCAAATTAAATACTTCAATTGTCAAAAAGACGGTCACTTTGCAAGAGAGTGCAGGTTTGCTAAGTATCAAGCAAACAGGACATCTGAGAAGCCAAAACTTGAGCTTAAGGAAATTCCCATTACTGAAACAAAGGCTTTGGTTGCTCAAGAGAAGTTATCAGAAGTTGACTGGAGTGAAGAGTTTGATGATGAACCGGTGACTTACTGTATGATAGAAGTGGAAGATGCAGTTGAAGACACAGGAAGCATTGGACGAGTAACGCTTTTAATGAAGTATCCAACATGCTGCTTTGGAATCTGATGATGGCTTTGGCAGATTTGATTGGAGCAAGGAAAGTGAAGATGATCCTGTTCAACTCGCATTGGTGGTAACTTCACAAATCAATCTCCTATCTCTGAGGTATGCTCAAATTGCTATGATTTTTATCATAAATTGCTTAGTAGTTATGTGATTGAGAGAGATAATTGTGTTAAGGCTAGGGTTGAGGTAGCAGGTTATCAAATAACCTTAGAATCTATGGAAGCCAAAATTTTAGCACATGAAACTAATGAAGTAGCTTTGGCTGAAAAATATGCACAACAGGATTACCAGTTAAAGCTTAGTGAATGGAAATTAAACCGTAAAATTGCTGAAATTGAGAAATTAACTAAGGAAAGAGATGATTTGTTAGCTAAGTTTGTTTGCTGGGGTGAAGCTGGTTTGTCACATGTTTTTTATGTTCAAAAACAGCAAAGAGCTTATCTTAAAACTGGATTAGGTTTTGGTATGGATTTTTGTAAGATAGAAGAAAACCAATCTAGTAATCCGGATGAAGGTGAGTATGAGGATATAACCACTAGTGATGAAGAACTCATTAATTATGTAGATACATCTAGTAATGATGGTTCCATAAGTGACTCACCTCCTGCATATAAGAAAGCTAATGATTATCATGCTGTTCCACATCCTAATGGCATTGACCATCAGAAACCCCTTAGGCCTGATGTTTCGTTTTGAATAGACAGTCTAGAGTTTAGAAAAAGCTAGTTTAAATCTAGGTCTGAATCACCCAAAGAAACTGTTGAAACGATGTTAAAACCAAGCAGTACCTTTAACTCAAAGTATGCTCACAAGCAGCAGCTTTATTTTCAAAACAGTACTACTAAACCTTTTGGGATAATTTTGGTCAAAACAAGTTTAATCACTCACCAAGAAGGCAAAATAATTTTGGGCATAGACATAGAAGAAATCACTTTAGTCATATGGGTCAAAAACTGTGTTTTGTGTGTTATAGTCCTACTCACTTAATCAAAGATTGTGACAAACACTCCGAATATCTAAGCAAGTTTCCAAGGAATAAGTCTACAAATCAGAAACCTAGAGAGCACAAACCCATGTGGACTAATTCAAATAGGGTTAATCACAGAAACTTCACACCAGATCATAGCTACCCACATCAGAGAAGATTCAGATCTCACAAGTACTTTTCAAAGTAATCTGCCGTAGACAAGGTACTGATACAACTGCTTGAATAGGTATTCTAGAGATCTCACTATCAACCTAGAATGTATCACAATTCATATAGGGGATCTAGATCACAGGAACCACCTGTTAGAACTGAATGGGTAAAAGGGGAAGTATCTGGTAAGGGACACACAGTACGTTCAACAAAAAGTGAATCAGATGTTTGTGTGACACAAGATAATGCTAATCAACTGGTGAAAGAGATTTATGTTGAAAAACCAGAAAGATTTGAAAATCCACATGCTAAAACTCAAAAGATAATTTTGGATCATCACTTGAAAGATAGTGGGAATTACATACTCAAGGAATTTGAGTTTGTAACTCCACAAGGGGAACACAAGTCAGTAATGGCTTGGGTTCCTAAGAGTTTCTAACTCTTTTCTTTGTGTGCATGGCAACCCAGAAGAGGAGCTTAAAGATCATCTTATTGTGGATAGTGGTTGTTCTGGAAGTATGACAGGAGACAAAGAGATCCTGTCTGATTTTAGGAAGATTAGTGGAGGAAAAGTTGCATTTGGGAATGATCCCAATGGAGGAAGGATTACTGGGAAAGGAACAATTGAAGCTGGAAGAATTGATAGAAGATCCACAACTGATGGATGTCAATATCTTGGAAGAAGATTAGTCTCCTGGCAATGCAAAAAGCAAACAATTGCAGCAACATCATCTACTGAAGCTGAATATGTAGCTGCTGCAAGTTGTTGTGCTCAAGTTTTATGGATGCGAATAAACTCTTGGACTATGGGTTCAATTTCAAAAATACTCCTATCAATATTGATAATGAGAGTACAATTTGTATTGTTAAGAATCCTGTATATCATTCCAAGACAAAGCATATTCAGATTAGGCATCACTTTATCAGAGATTGTTATGAGCATAGGCTCATCAATGTAGTTAAGGTTCACACGGATGACAATGTAGCTGATTTACTCACAAAAGGTTTGATGTGTCACGATTCAATCACTTGGTCGTGAGCATTGGAATGATTAACTACTAAGCTTCATTTAAGGGGAGGACTATAAGGTGTTAGTATAGTCCCTGTATTGCTTGAGGGGAGGATGTTTGTTGCTACTTAGTTTATATGAAGAAATTTTGGCAAAGTACTGTTTTTCCTGAAAGTACTGCTTCGAAAGTACTGCTTGGGAAAGTACTGCTTATGTGGAAAGTACTGTTTGTCGTATTAAAGTACTGTTCCAACGGTAATATTGATGGGTAATTGATAATAACGGTAACTTTGTTATTATAGGCTGTGATTTTTCAAATCCTACCTATAAATAACTACTTTCCGAATTTCCCTCTCATATTATTACTTTACATCTTTTCCATACTTATCTCCCAATCATCATCTCTTTATTCTTCGATCAACTCATTCTTGTGCTCACTTATTCAACAATGGCGAATCGTTTAACTGTTTCAAAACACAATATGGTGGCTAATTTGGACAAGACTGAGGCAAATATAGCTTTTTATGATATTGTTGATTATCTTACTTGGTCGCCTATTAGTTATGCTCTTTTAGTTGAGCCGGATATTATTGAACCATGGATTCAAGAATTTTGGGCTAATGCTAGAGATAACATGGAGGAGGATGAATATTATATTAGATCTACAGTTGCTGGAAGGACTATCAAGATTACAGAAGCCTCTATTCGAGAAGATTTATTATTTGGAGATGAAGATGGGGCTATTCGATTTGACAAGCAACTGATTTGGGATACTTTTAGGAATCTTGGTTATGAAGGATCTTTAACAGAACAAACATTCAAGAAAGCATTATTCTGTCCTCAATGGAAGTTTTTGATTCATGTACTGCTTCATTGCATAAGTTCTAAAAGTACTTCTTGGGAGCAGTTTGGGTCGAATATAGCATCTGCAGTGGTTGGTTTAGCTACAGACATAGTGTTTAATTTTTCAAAGCTTATTTTGGATGGGATGCTATCACATATTTCTTCTGGGTCAAAATGGTTGATGTACCCAAGGTTTGTACAGGTTTTCTTAAACAAGCAATTGGCTGATGTTCCAAAACCCGCTACTTTGTTACCTGTTATTGTGCAACAAGCCAAAATCTTTACATTTATGGCTAGGAGAAGTGCTTTGTTCAGAGGTGGAGATATTCCATTAACTTCTACAATGATGGAAGTTGTTCAAGCTGTACGTAATGATGCTGGAGAGGATGAATAAAGTGAAGGTGTTGATTCTCAGTACAAGGTACTGCCGCAAACGTGCTGCATCTGAAAGTACTGCTTCTCTTGAAGGTACTGCATCATTACAGGGTACTGTTTCTCCAAGCCCTGAGGTTCAAGCTGATATTGAAAGAACACCTACTCCATCTCCACAACATTCTATTCCTGTTTCGGAGGAACATTCACATCCTCACAGTACTGATCATACAATACCTCGTGAAGGATTAACTTTGGATAACTATGCTTTGACAAAGGAGCTAGTTCGATTGAACAAGACTGTTGAGTCTCAAGCTAAAGCACTTAGGAAGTTGAGATGTAGGTATGTTTGGTTGAGAAATTTTATTAAACCCTATATTCAAGGTTTCAATTTATGGGTTAAAGAGAAAAACAAACGTCGTAAACAACTTCGAAAGGAATTCAAAAAAAGAAGGTTCCTAAGTCATCTTCTGTCAACTTGGGGAGGAATTTAGCAAAGGAAAATTTGAAAGAAGATGTTACAAAGAAGAAAGAATCTGTAAGTACTGCAGAAAAGATTATTTCAGATTCTGAAGAAGTGCAAGTTCAAAGTACTGAACATCAAGGTACTGATGTTCAAGGTACTGATGTTCAAGGTACTGATGTTCAAGGTACTGATGTTCAAGGTACTGAACATCAAAGTACTGATTTTCATGATACATCTAGACAAGAAGTAATAACTCCAAGGGTATTGAATTTTGAAGAAGAAGCTGGTCCTTCTACATTTGTTATAGAAGAAGAAGAGGAATTCACATTCATACCTATTCATTCTGCTAGTGATGATGAAGTAATTGCTACAATATTAGATTTATCACAACCAAGAGGAGGAGTTACTATTAGAGATGTACAAGAAGAAGAACAACCAAGAGCTTCTCAACCAGTCATTGATCCTAAAGACAAAGGGAAAGGTATTCTGGTTGAAACAAAGAAAAAGAAACTCACTTTGGCAGAACTTAGAGCAATTGAAGTTGCTAGGAATGAAGCTGCTGCTAGAAAAGTTCAAGAAGAGTTAGATGCTCAAGATAGAAAAGAACAAGAAGCTCAAGAGGCTCTGAATAGAAAAGCAGCTCAAGAGGTGCAAGATGAATTAGATGCTGAAACTACTGAACCTTTACAGTCCCCTACACCTGTTAGATTTATGCCAAGAAGACCTAATTTAGCTAAGGACAGGAATGCTATGATGGCTTATCTGAAAAGTCAAGGGTATAAAGGATTACAGAAGTTTAATTATCTTGAGATGAAAAGATTATATGATGCTGCTAAGGAGGATTATAAGAAGAATGTTGCAGGCATCAAAGATTTTAGAGAAGAAGCTACCTAGACTGAAACTGAAAGGAAGAAAAGTTTAAAGAGAAAAAGAAAAACTGAAGTTACAGATGTTCAGTTTTCAAAGAAAGAAAAGGTAGAATTAAGATCTGAGACTAGTGATGAATTGAAGAATTATCTCAGAGTAGTAGATTTTGATTATACAAAGGAAGATGATGATATGAAGATGAACAGATCAAAGATCAGTGTTTTCAAAGTTGAGAAATCTAAGAATGGAGATTACATGGTTTTTTATAAGGAAGATGAAAGTTTTAAAGTTTTCAAGAGGTTATGGGATTTGCTGCATGTTATTGATAGAGTAGATCTATTCTACTTATATCATGTTGTGAAGGCTTATTTTGAAAATAATCCATTGGAAGGGATTGGTTTGATTTTACACGGTGATCTCATAACTATATGGGAAACTGATGAAGAAAGCAATGATGATGTCTGGAAGAATCAAGAAAACTGGGAAATAGTTTGCTGGAGATTCTTTGAAGAATCTGGAGTTCATGTTTTGGAGCTAGAAAATGGAACAATGATACACATGTTTGCAGAAAGAAGATATCCTCTCACAGTTGAGCTCATGAGAAGAATGCTAGAGCATGGATTGGAAGTAGAAGAGGATAATGAAACTGCTTGCATGGTTATCAACTTGTTTATAAACTGGACTACCATTGCTGAGAATGATCAATAACTGGTATGAATTTTATTTGAATAAATACTTTTTGATATATCAGTACTTTTATTCAAAGTACTGCTGATCAGACAGTACTTTCATCAAAGTACTGTTTGCTGAACTAAACCAGTTAAATAAATTTTAGAAGAAACCTTTTGCTAAGTAATAAATATTTTGAACTAAAGGTTGAATAAATGGGTTTTGTGATGATAACATCAATAGGTTATCAATCCACCATGGTTACAAAAGGATTGACTAATCCATGAGCAAACGGCTCTCGTAAAGATATATCAAATCCGTTTTTAGTTGACAACTTGCTAATAAGTTGGATGGTAATCAACTCACCATATCAGTAATGTGAAGAGTTGGCTAGCCCACAAGAAAATGGCTTGTGGTAAAGGCTGTGGAAAACCATTATTGGTAATTAGTTCACCATTAGATAGAAGAACTAACTAGTCCGAAGGTACAGCTTTTGGTAAAGACAAAACCAATCTGTTGATAGCTGGTGGTTTGCTAAAAATCATATGGTTATCAATGTACCATGGTCTTACACACCAAAACATTTGGCTACTCCAGAGATAATGGCTTTGGTAAAGAGTTCTAAATCCATTATTTTTTCAATGATTCACTTGAAAGTGATGAGAATAGTATGCAACTTAAACTGAATGTACAAATTGTCATATGTTGCTGTGTTGCTGAAAAGATGGAGCTTGCTGGATGCTGCTGTAAAGAGAACAATTCTAAGAGATACTTTGACAAGAAAAGATGTTACAGAGATAAAAGCTTAAAGACTAAGAAACAATCCGTCTTTAAAAGATGAAGCTGTTTAAAGATATATTCAAAGGAACTTGAAGTCAAGCAAGTAGAATTCAAGTTAGGGGAGGATTGTTGGGATATGAAAGTGCTGAAGATATCAAAGTACTGCAGATATCAAAGTATCAACTGCAAAGTACTGGAAAAAGTCAAAGAGTCAAAGTACTGCTAAAGATAAAGTCAAAGTACTGCACAATAAAGTCAAAGTACTGCAAGAACAAAGAACTGTTATATTCGTTTATAGAAAGTATGGTAACTCTAGAATATTCTGTATTAGATTACTTGTCATACAAGGTTATCAATTGTAAACCGACTAGGATATCCTTGAGCCTATAAAAGGACTCCTAGATTGGCATTAGAGATATGACTTATGATTTACGATTTTAGAATTAGAGTTTTAGAGAAAGTTCGATTATCTTAGAGTTGTATTAGAGTATCTGCATAATAAGCAGATTTAGAGTTTATAATAAAAGGTTATTCTTCTTAGCTTTGTTAAGTAAATTCCGCGTACTTAATAAAGATTACTCAGTGTTTCTTTGTTAATAACTTAGGATTTATCCGAGGTTATTAAACCTTAACAAGCTAGTTAAGTTAGTTTGATTAAAGTATATCGATCCAACAGAAAGTACTGGGCCAGAGTTAACGGTACTTTGGAAAGTACTGTGAGATACTGAAGGTTTTGAAAAAGGTTTTCGCTGGTGTGGGTATCTATGATTCGGTGAGAAATTTCTGTGATTGACCCTATTTGAATTATTCCAAACAGTTTATGCTCTAGGTTTCTCGTTGGCACCCCGTTTTTGAAATTTTCTAAGGTATTCCGAAAGTGATGTTCATAATCTTTAATTAGATGAGTAGGACTAAAACACACAAAACACAGTTTTTGACCCATACTGTCAAAGTGACATCTTCTATGTCTATGCCCAAAATTATTGTGCCTTCTTAGGAGTGATTAAACCCGCTTTTACCAAAATTATCCCAAAAAGGTTTAGCAGTACTGTTTTGAAAAGGTTTTGAAGAAGGTACTGCTTGTGAGCAGTACTTTGATTTAAAGGTACTTCTTGATTTTGAACATCGTTTTCAACAGGTTCTTTTGGTTTTTCGACTAGATTGAGCAACTAGCTTTTTCCTAAACTCTAGACTGTTACCCAAAACGAGAAACATCGTGCCTAAGGGGTTGATGAATGCCAGTCGGATGGGGAACAACATGATAATCATTAGCTTTCTTATATTCAGGAGGTGAGTCACTTATTGAACCATCGTTACTAGATGTATCTACATAATTAATGAGATCTTCATCACTAGTGGTTATATCCTCATACTCACCTTCATCCCGATTACTAGATTGGTTTTCTTCTATCTTACTAAAATCCATTCCAAAACCTAATCCAGCTTTTAAGGTAGGCTCTTTTCTATTTTTGAACATAAGAAACATGTGACAGACCAGCTTCACCCCAAGCAGCAAACTTAGCTAACAAATTATCTCTTTCCTTAGTTAATTTCTCAATTTCAGCAATTTTACAGTTTAATTTCCATTCACTAAGCTTTAACTCGTAATCCTGTTGTGAATATTTTTCAGCCCAAGCTACTTCATTAGTTTCATGTGCTAAGATTTTGCTTCCATAGTAAGGTTATTTGTGTCACACCCCAATTTACCTATTTTTGCACGGAATGGAATTCCCGGGGGCATTGACTGTCATAGCACCACATCACAGTTATATTGAACGACCTAAAGTGTCGTTTTAAAAACACATCGTTGGATATTATAATAAAAACATCAGAGTACAACATCGGTCCCAAAAGGTTTACAAAGTTTGCGGAAATACAAATATGTTACAAATCCAAACGATGTTTTGAAATGAAGTGCCATAATGTACATAATGCAAGTCGACGCCGCGACTCAAAATGTAGGTCCCTAAACCATGTCATGATGCGAATGCCTCAGTTACCTGAAAATACATTGCTAAAAACGGTCAACAATAATGATGGTGAGAAATCATAGGTTTATGTAAATGTTTTATACGACTACACAAGTATCTAGCATGCATGACAATCAAGTCACGTGAAAATAATGTTACAATTGCTCTAAGCCCATGACCCCGAAACTAGACTGTTCAATTATTTATGCCCCCACAGAGAGTGTTTGCAGACAACTCGTAATGATATCAAATGAAATGCATCCGTTTTCTGGTTGGGATTCACCAACCCTGATGGAGTATGCCACCCGATAGATCTATCCACTCATCCTCGCTTCAAAGATTAACGGTTCATGTTCAAGAAATGGGGACTTTCAATATTGGCAAATGAGGTAACTTAAGCAATGTAATGAATTTAACATACTTGGTATCGTATAAAGAAAAATGTAGTGCAATGTATTCTCCCCCGTGGGTTTGAAAATAATCGAAAGCATGTAAAACGGGCTATGAAAACTCACTTGGATAAACTGGAATAATGGCAAAAGTGAGTACACCGAGGTTTAATGTAATGCGTCAAACGGGACCTATTATCAATGATATGATATGTCATGAGTTGCAATGTAATGTTATGCATGCACTTGATATGTTATTTATACCATTTACGACCTTTTGAAAATATTACTCGTCGTCGAAAAATACTCTTTTGACGCCTTGACCAAACAAAAATCACTTTACATGTTTTACGCCAAATGTCATCCTACAATGGTTTTATAATGATTTTTAGTGAAATTACCACTTTTCGTCGCAAAACAATGTCGTTGGAAAAATCATGAAATTACCAAAATATTTGGAAAAACAATCGTAAAATGGTGTACGTCGATCGTTAGAGAACGAACTCGACTGTTTTGGAAAGTTTGTATCCATATCTAAAAGTTTCAGTTCAGGAGTTTTCGTTCAAAAGGTCTCGATCATAAAGATAATAAGGGTTAAAGTTGGTGGTTTTTGGCTAATTGAGTGCAGAAAATTAGTTACGGCAAGTTTATGAAAAGTGCATATCTTTGTCGTTTCAAATCCGTTTTCTACGTTTTATATGTCCTTAGCTTGTATTAGTAAACTAATATATTTTTGACAAGTCGAAATAATTTGTGAAGCTTAAGGCTCGTTTTTGACCCGAACAAACTAAAAACATGTTGCTGAAATTTTCAGAAATAATATTTTTCGTCGTCAAACTTGTAAAATCCATAACTTCTTCGTTATAAGTCCGTTTTATTCCGTTCAAGCGGCCACGGATTCGTTTTAAAGTATATTTTCTAAAAATCAAGGCCAAAAGTCGTGCCTACTGTCGGATTTTCCAGAAAAGCAAAACAAGGACAGAACACAAAATATACTTATCGAAAATAGTTTTACTCGGACAAAACCTATTCTAATCCCTTCAAATCAACTCCAAAACTAATCTAATCCTACCATACACCTTCTTAGGGTGTCATGGGTTCCTAATCACCATCAAGACCAACCAATACCATGGGAATATTTATAGGATGACCATTTATATATATATACTCTAAAATCATGAAATAAATGGTATAAATCACATATCATGCATATAAGCTCCAAAAATGAAAAGAAACATATGAAAATGAAAAGGAAACATGAAAATGATAAAAACAAGCTTACTAGTGATAGTGAAGAGGTGTAGGTAACAAGGATTAAACTTAAATACCCTTGGTTTTTATTTCAAAACCATAAAAGAGTATATACTAGGTTGAAATAACACTTGATCTTGAAAATTTTGATCCCTTTGTGTCTTGAGTGTGGCCGGTTATAAGAACCAAAAGAAGGAGAGAAAAATTTTGTATAACACTTTGTGAATTATGAATGTATGAGAAATTTTGAGTTAGACTTTTATGAATAAGTAGAAAACATGAATTTAATGAACCTTACTTCATTTATAACACAAACCATGCCAATCACTTACTACATCCTCCCCCTTGTCGGCCAAGGGGGAATGATATTTACATTTTTTTTTATACTTGATTATTTATTTGCAAGACTTGTAAAGAAAAGTATATGTAAAGTATAATTGTGTAGTAATTATAATACTTGGTGCAAGTAAGTTTTTAGTAAGTCAAAATAGAATGTAATGATATAATAAAAATTGTAAAAATACTTTCCTTGTGAAAATTGAGTGATAAAATAATTATCGAGTAGTTTTTAAGAAAAACGACGTAAAAATTAAACTTTAACGATTAATATACCAAATAAATTTGAAACACTAGGAAAACTAAAAATATAGTTTTTATAAACTAAATGTAAGTTTAAAATACCTCGGGATCATTTTTGAAAGTAACAAAATATTAAAATAAAACCTCAAGATTATTAAACATAAAAATTACGCGTAAAATATGAAATGAAATGTCGGGAATGAATTTATGAGATGCACATGATGTCAATGAAATGTAGACTAATCATAGTCCATATAAAATGTACGTGATGTCATGATCATGAATTCGCCGCTAAACCTCCAAGGTTACGCGAATTTGAAACAAGTAAACCAAGTTTACTAAAATGTTGAAATAATGAGACATGAATCGTGTCGAGAAATGACCTGAAAGTACAGGTTGTCACATTCGCCCATCCAAAAGGAATTCAGTCCCTGAATTCAATCGTTGTTAGGTCTAACGGTGTCTGTGAAAAGATGAGGATATTTGCGTCGCATCGGTCTTCTCCGTTCCCAAGTAAACTCAGGACCTCGTCGAGAATTCCAACGAACTTTCACAATAGGAATACTGACTTTGTCCGCTTGACCTCACGGTCCATGATTTCTACTGGTTCTCCACAAAATTGAGTTTGTCATCAAGTCAACTTCATCCAATGGAATAACAAGCGATTCGTCCGAAAGACACTTCTTCAGGTTTGAAACGTGAAACGTGTTGTGCACATGGCTGAGTTCTGATGGAAGATCAAGTCGATAAGCTACCGGACCAACTCTGCTCAAAATCTTGAATGGTCCAATGTATCTCGGGTTTAACTTTCCACGCTTTCCAAATCGTACCACGCCCTTCCAAGGCGATACTTTCAACATAACTTTGTCACCTACTTGAAATTCCAAATCCTTGCGTCTAACATCCGCATAACTTTTCTGCCGACTCCTTGCAGTTCGAAGTCTATCACTAATTTGAACAATCTTTTCCGTGGTTTCTCGTACCATTTCGGACCAGTAAGTTGTGCGTCTCCTACCTCGGCCCAACAAACAGGTGAACGGCACTTACGACCATACAGTGCCTCAAATGGTGCCATCTTGATACTGGTGTGATAACTATTGTTGTACGAGAATTCAATCAATGGCAAATGGTTAGCCCAACCATTTCCAAAATCAATGACACATGCCTCGCATGTCTTCTAACGTTTGAATGGTCCTTTCACTTTGACCGTCGGTTTGTGGGTGATATGTTGTGCTCATCTCTAATCTGGTTTCGAATGAATCTTGCAATGAATTCCAAAAGTTTGAAGTGAATCGACTATCTCTGCCGGAAATGATAGAAATTGGTGCTCCGTGCCTCGAGACTATTTCCTTGACATAAAGTCTAGTGAGTTGCTCCATGGAATAAGTCTCTCGAATCGGTATGAAATGGGCTGACTTGGTAAGGCGATCAACAATTACCCAAATAGGCCGAACCTCCGATGTCTTAGGAAGTTTCGTAACAAAGTCCATTGTAATGCGTTCCCATTTCAATTGAGGAATTTCCGTTGTTGAGTAAACCTGAAGGCTTCGATATTCGACTTTACCTTAGCGCAGGTAAGACATTTGCTAACGTGCGTGGCAATGTTCGCCACCAATAAAGCTTCTTAAGATCTTGATACATCTTATCCGATCCTGGATGAATAGAATACTTTGACTTATGCGACTCATGCATAATCAATTCTCGTATTCCGCCATTCAATGGAACCCACATTCTATCCTTGAAACATAGTACTCCATCTTCTCTTACAAAACCATTTACGCTTTGGGCATACCATAAAGCTTTTCACTTGGTCGATTTTCCTCCTAAGTTTGCGTTTTGGATTTTCGATGGTAGAGGAGAAATAATCGTCATTCCCAATGATCGAACTCTTAAAGGTTTAGGCCTCTCGTTCCGACTAAGAGCATCAGCCACAACATTGGCTTTCTCCGGGTGATACTGATTTCACAATCATAGTCGCCGAGTAATTCCAACCAACGACGTTGCCTCATATTAAGCTCCTTCGATCAAGAATATATTGCAAACTCTTGTGGTCGGTAAAC